>JAGIQG010000043.1:2445822-2584203 GCA_024679065.1 Sphyrna mokarran
ATGTTCTATGTTCTAAGGAATCAGGCACCTGGTATTTAAATAGGCTTGTTTGTCATATAAAGGAAGTTTTTTACACAGTAAAGGGTATGCTGGCTTTCTAGAAGCGCAATGATAAATAAACAATATTAATCTCCCTCCATTAAGATGACCTAGATTAAGCTAAAGAATGAAGATCAGCTTAAATTGAACAAATCACGTTACTTTTTATTTAGTTTTGAATTTAGAGTCTTGTCTGTTTCTATGTTCTATCACCATTTGTCATTTCTGTAAAAAAGAACGAACACCATATTTGTGAAAAGGGCAAAATATCGAGAGTTGCATGGTATTGGTTTAAGAAGATTTGTCAAAAGAAGCGACAGGAATTAATAAAAATGGCGATTGAGATGTCTGGGACAGGATCTGTGAACTAAAACACAGATTTTTAGTTCACAGTTTAAGTGTCAATGTCCAACAATGTGCAATTAAGTGGATTGACCATGCTTAATTACCCCTTAGAACAAAGAACAGTACAGCACAGAAGCAGGCTCTTTGGCCCTCCAAGCTTGCGCCGCTCATGTGACCAGTTAGACCATTCGTTTGTATCCCTCTATTCCCAGTCTGTTCATGTGGCTATCTAGATAAGTCTTAAACAATCCCAATGTGTCCGCCTCAACCACCTTGCTTGGCAGTGCATTCAAGGCCGCCACCCACCTTTGTGTAAAATACGTCCCCCTGACATCTGCGTTGAACCTTGCCCCCCCACCCCTCACCTTGAATCTATGACCCCTTGTGCTCGTCACCTACGACCTGGGAAAAAGCTTCACCCTATCTGTGCCCATCATAATTTTATACACCTCTATTAAGCCTAGTATCTAAAGATGTGCAGGTATTCTGGATTTGTCATGCAAAATTGTCCCTGAGTTGCCAAATATGTGCCGGTTGTCTGATTGGCCATGAGAAAGTTGTCGTTTAGTGTCCAAAGGTGTAGAGGTTATGTGGATTGGCCAAGATAAATTCGCCCCAACTATCCAAAGAAGTGCAGGGCGCCGGATTGCCCATGCTAAATTGTGCCTTTGTGGATAAAGATGTGCATGTTTGGTGGATTGGACAAGCTAAATTGTCTCTTAGCATCAGGAGAAATTTGAAGGCTAAGTATGTGGGGTCACGGCGATAGCACCTGAGTGCGTTTGCTGGCAGTGCAGCCTCAATGGGCTGAATGGCCTTCCTTCTGCACTATAGGAGTTTCATGGTTCTATAAATTAACTCATCCAAACTTTACCAATTGTCAATTTTCAGCATCCCGTTTTGCACGAATCTGACTGAATCTCCTACATTTCAAATTAAGTGCATTTGCAAGGACATATCACTGGCTACCAAGGACCTGGGGACATCCTATTTTCGGGCCAGGCTCAACATTAAACTAGGCAATTGTAATCTCTCTGAAATAATGTGGAGCATGCTTGTTGCAACCCTTGTAAAGCATAGAGGCAGCACTAACTGTTCACATATCCGGGTATCAAAGGATGGCTTTGATTTTATGTTTTTCTAACAAAATTACATAAAAAACATAGAACAGTTTTGGACCATTCGGCCTATCAGCTGCTGTCAATGTTCCAGAGGTACCCCATTCTTTCTTTCTATCACTCCATCAACATATCCTTCTACTCTTTTCTCTCATTGGTGTCTATTCAACTGCCCAATTAAAATCCATCTTTGTCATTAAACTCAAGCAGACGTGAGAAGGAAAATGGGGCAACTAATGCCATAATCAGAACGACTTTAATAGAGCGATTTTATATTAATTGGCACAGTTTAATTTGATTTGGTTTGATTTATTATTGTCACATATATTACTATACAACGAAAAATGGCCCACGTTGCATTAAATTGAACTTTCTCTACTGCCTGGTGATGATTCTGACACTACAGTCTCATTTCCTTCTCCATGAACGGTATGCATTGTCTATAGAAGCGCGCAAGAAATAACACTTTGCACTGTATTCCAGTACATATCACAACAATAAATTAAATCAATGTACTCTATGAATGGTATGCTTTGCGTGCATAGCGCGCAAAAAAACAATACTTTTCACTGTATCCCAATACATTTGACAAAACAAATCAAATCTATGCACTCTATGAATGGTATGCTTTGTCTGTATAGAGCGCAAGAAGAAATACTTATCATAGTATCCCAATACATGTGACTGTAATAAATTAAATCTATACACTCTATGAACGGTATTTTTAACTCTGTATGCTTGCAAGAAGCAATACTTTTCGCTGTATCCCAAAACATGTCACAATAATAAATCAAATCTATGTACTCTCTGAACGGTATGTTTTATCTGTGTAGCGCAAGAAACACCACTTTTCACAGCATCCCAATACATGTGACAATAATAAATCAAATCAAACCAAATCAAATCAAAAGCATTCCCTATGCAATCGAGTTCTATATTCCCCCCATTCTTCCAATTTACATTTTTGTCCTGAATTCTTGCTCAGTGACAAATTCATCCTGCAATATTTTGGAATCCTACTTCAGCCTTGTTGAACCATTTCATAATTGCAAATATTTCAGTAGATCAGCCCTCAATTTTCATTTTTTTTTCAGAGACAAAGAGCTCCAACCTCTTCAAGACTCACTGACAGTTGCACGGTCTCATTTCTGGTATCATTCGTTTTGAAATGTTAACTGAACCTTTTCCACAACCTGGGAATCCTTACCAGATTCGGAAGAGCCGCGCTCTGCACTCCATGTCTTGTCTAACTGATGTGAGTGAGATATTTGAGGTATTTTGGAGAACATGCCAAATGCTCTCCAGCACCTGCACCTGTAGTAAACAGGAAAACCGCAGAGAGCTCTCTACCTCGGTTCTATTTTCAAACCCCGGTCGTGTTTTCATTCACGTACACAGTGTGTGTATTTCACTCCTCCTCCTCACAGAGAGATCAAGAGCGAGTTCTCAGTGAAATTTAGATCAGGGGCTCACAGTCTCATGGTCTCGCTCAAGAACAATGGGTTTCCTCGGTATCTGTGCATTGTTCCATCTCTTCCAGGGTGAGATATCCTCATTATATTCAAATAGAATGGAGAAAATATGCATAGAGCAAAGACGCAGAAACTGTTTCCATGGGCAGGAGTTTCCGGAACCAAGGGAATATGAATTTGGTAAAAGTAACAGGGAGGAAAATTAGGGGATTTTTTAACGCATCTGAGCTGCTGTGATCTGGAAGCTTTTGCCTCAAAGGGCGGAGGAAGTAGATCCAACAGGAACTTTCAAATGGGGGAAATAGAACTACCAAAATGTGGGAATTGGATACAAATTTGAAGGGGAAAATTCAATAATATGAGCGAAATCTTTCACAGATTCAACTCAAATTGGAAGGACCGAACGTTCTCCCCATCCTGGGCTTCAGCAGTGCTATAAGTTGTGATTTAGCGTGCAAGTCTAACTTAACAATCAATCAAATGTTGCTGAGAAAATGCAACGTCGGTTCATAACAATGATTATAGTGGAATTAATTCGATTTGTCATTTCTCCTGAGGTGTGCTGTGTGAATGGGCTTCCTTAACAATATTGGCTATATTAGAAAAAAAGCTTTTCAAGTAGAACTTCAGAGTCAGTTATAAATTTCTGAACAGACTTTAGCGCCCAAAATCAACGAAGGAGAGAAACGAGGCAAAAATAGAAAATCCTGGAAGATCTCAGCGGCACAGTGGGTTAAGACTGTCACATCACAACGTCAGGCTTGGATTCTCGGCTTGGGTCATTGTCTGCAGAGTTTGCATGTTCTCCCCGTGTCTGCTGGGTTTCCTCCAGGTGCTCCTCTTTCCTCCTAAAATTCAAAGATGGGCGGGTTAGTTTGAATCGCCGGGCTAAATTGACCCTTCATATTAGGGGATTAGCAGTGTAAATATGTGAGATTGCCGTGATCCGTGCAGATTCGATGGGCTGAATGGCCTCTTTCTACACTGTAGGATTCCATGATTCTCGGAATCTGAGAGCATCGGTGGAGAGGCAATGGAGCTCTGACCCATAGCCATCCAGACTCGAAACATCGGCTCTATACTCTCTCTTCTGATGCTCTCAGAACAAGAATCATAGAGTCAGTTTGTTCACTGTTCAAGAAGGCCACTTGGTCCACCGACTCGGCATTGTTCACAATTTTCACAACCCCACTGAGGTCTTCCAACATTTTCTGGTTTTTTTTGTTCGGTTTCAGGCATGCGCAGTCATTCGCTTTTCTATAGGAAAGGCACGGGATAGGGTGGAAGTAATAGTTGAGAAATGTAATTTTACTGAAGCTGAAAGTGTGACTAACATCACCCAGTTCCCATGCGCCCCCCTCCCCAGTGTTTAAACCAGATTTACTGATGAATAGACTTGTTTTACACCTTTCGAAAAGGAGGAAGAAAATGGGACAATTAACACCGTAATCAGAGTGATTTTAACGGTGCATTTTTTTCTGAATCGGGAACTTTTGTGATTTCATTTGATTTGATTTATTATTGTCATCTGTATCGCTATAGAGTGAAATGTATTGTTTCCTGCATGCTATACAATTTATTCTTGTCACATGAATTGGGATACAGTGAAAAGTATTGTTTCTTGCGCGCTATACAGACAACACATACCGTACATGGAGAACGAAAGGACACAGTGCAGAATGCAGTGTCACCATCATAATTAGGATGTAGAGAAATTTCAACTTTGTGTGAGATAGGTCCATTCAAAAGTCTGACAGCACAGGGAAGAAGCTGTTCTTGTGTCTGTTGGTACGTGACCTCAGGCGTTCGTATCTTTTTCCCGACTGAAGATGAAAGAGAGAATCTTCGAGGTGTGGGTGGGGGGGGGGGGGGGTCCTTCATTTTGCCGGACGATTTCCCGAGGCAGGAAGAAGTGTCAAAAGGTGGAAAGCTGGTTTGAGATTGACTCTCAATTGTCGATTGTCTTCGGGGAATGCTCCATAACCTGACGTGACGGTTGTTCTCTTTCCTTCTCTTTCCCAGTTACAATGTCTCAGGTCATCTTGTCCCAATCTCCACCGGTTCAGACGCTGCCTGCGGGGAGTCGTGTTAATCTCAATTGCCGCATCCAGGGTCGAGTTGCTTTCTTTGTCTTCTGGTACAGACAGAGGGAGAGAAAAGGCACGGATTTCATTTATAGAGCGTACGAGAACAGCCAAGCTGAGGGGAGATTTTCCGGCCAGATTTCTGAAAATGGGCGTCTTTATTCACTAATCATTACGAAATCCCAGAAAAATGATTCTGGGTTGTATTACTGTTCAATCCGCAATTATCAGGGCAGGAGCCTAATATTCGGAAATGGCTCCAAGTTAGTGATTACAGGTAAATTCCATTAATCTTCTATTGCAGTGGATATTTCAGAGCAATTAAAGTGTCCTGTTCCTCCAATTAATGAGTGTTCTCCGTTTCATTTGCCGGATTTAGCGGGTTCTCCCACCATATTCCTCCTCACCCCGCCGCTGGATGAGATTCCCGCGATGGAAAAGGTCCCATTGATGTGCCTGGTCAGAGGTGTGTCTCCCGATTCCTTTCCTGTCCGCTGGAATGTTTCGGGGCGGGATACCGAGGGACAGACCGATTCAGGGTCACTGGAGCCGGACGGGACCTACACCGTCAGGAGTTACGTCAGTCTTCCGGTGGAAACTTGGAGAAGCAGTGCTCCCTGTACCTGCGCCATTCGGGTCAACTCCAGTGACAGTATTCTCAGTGACAGTGTCTCATCTCAGAAAGGTAGCTATTCACAATGACTATTTTTCAATCCATTTAATAATAACGGGACACTTTACTAAAAGCAGCCTAACTTTGTAAATTACACATGTCTGTGCGGGCATCTCTATGAATAACGAAATTAGCACTGTCCTGTCATCGTCCTCCCAGTTTCATTTCCTGATATTTTAACTCTTCTTCGCTACTGTTATTAACCGTGGATGTTCAATCACATTTGTGAGAATGGATAGATTAATGAGTAAGAGAAAGGACGGAGAAGTGAAGTTTATGTGCATGGTGAGGGATGGTGATGTTGGATGGCAGAATAGACGAGATAGGCCGAATGGCCTCTTCTCCTCTTCCCCTTCTTGTATCTGGCTAAGACAATATGATGCATCAGGGACCAATCTGTCAGTGTGTAAAATTGAAATGTGTGATTCTACCCCCAGCATTGCACTCTATCTCCGCACAGCAGTGAACCATCTATTCACCCCTTCGCCTCCCTGTAATTCAATCCCATTCAATTACATCGGCCTTCCCGCTGGTGCTCCTGTTTTCTTACAAATTCCAGAGATGTATAGCTTAAGTGGATTGGCCATGCTAAATTGCCCCTTTGTGTCCAAAGGTGGGCGGGATAAGTGGATTGTCCATGCTAAATTGTCCCTTAGTGTCCAAAGATGTGCGGGTTGGGTGGATTGGACATGCTAAATTTGTCCCTTAGTGCCAAAGGATGTGTAGGTTAGGTGGATCAGCCATGGTACATTGCCCCTGTCAGCGGATGTATAGATTAGGTAGATCAGCCGTGGTAAATTGTCCCTTAGTGTCAAAGAATATGAAGGCTAGGTGGATGAGCCATACTGAATTGTTCCTTAGTATAGAAGATATGTAGGTTAGTTAGATTAGCCATGACAAATTACCCATTAGTATCCAAAGATAATGTGGGTTAAGTGGGTTGGCCACACTAAATTGTTCCTTACTGTCCAAAGATGTTCAGGTTAGGTGGATTGACCAAGCTAAATTGCCCCTTAGTGCCCAAAAAGTGCGGGTTAGGTGGAATAGCCATGCTAAATTGAGCCGAGAGTCAGGGAGATTAGCAGAATAAATACATGACGGGGATAGGGTGGTGCAGACTCGATGGTCGGAATGGTCTTCTTCTGCACTATAGGATTATATGATTATTCTCTGCCGGAATCTTTCACTCTCTCCCTCCATCTCTCTGTGTGCCCTATTCAAAAAGTGCTCAGTCTCTCTGTCACTATCTCTCTTTGCCTCGCCTTATGTTCTATTGTAAAAATGAGTTTCCATTACATGATAGGGAAAGTGTACATTTTTTTTCTCATTTTCTGGTCAAATTGGACAGTTAAATTGAACGAGATCCTTGCTTGTTTAATTATTTCCACACTTGATTTCCGTTGACTGAAAGTTCAATGCTTTTTTACAGATTCTCTGTTCTCGTCCACCTGTCATTTATTATTTTCCGGAGGTTTGTCGGCCGCGGCACTTCTTCTTCTGGGATTGATCCTTGCGGCCGGAAGAAGGATCTGCAGGAACCGGCAGAGAGGTAGCGATTGTTGGGGGAATCTGTTATCCGCGGCGCTCTCAATCCATACATCTATTACCGAGTTATTGACACTTCTGATCGGATTCGGTGTGAAATTTATCCATCCTAAATTTCAGTTCAAATCCTTCTTTCTTACAGGAACCGCGAGCAATGATGAGGAACTGAGAGAATCCAGAGAACACAAACAGAATAAAGAGGTGAATGAATGGAATTATTTCTTGATATACCACACGAATACATTTCATTAATTATTAATCCGCGGTTTAGAATTCATTACCAACACGGAAAATTCTGGAAAACCTCAACAAACCTGGTGGCTTCCATGGACAGAGAAAGCTTCGAGGCGGAATAATTTCTTTCAAGTTTGCTTCTTTTGTTTAATTCATTTATGAAACATTTGATTTGATTTGATTTATTATTGTCACGTATATTGGGGAACAGTGAAAAGAATTGATTCTTGTCTACTATACAGACAAAGCATACCATTGATAGAGTACATAGATTTGGTTTGTTATTGTCACATGTATTGGGATACAGTATTGTTTCTTACGCGCTGTAGAGACAAAGTATACCGTTTATAGAGTACGTACATTTGATTTACTATTGGCACATGCATTGGGAGGCAGTGCAAAGTGTTGTTTTTTGCACACTACACAGCCAAAGCATACTGTTCACAGAGTACATAGATTGGATTTTTTATTGATGCATGTATTGGGATTCAGTGAAAAGCGTTGTATTTTGTGCACTATACAGACAAAGCATACCGTTCATTGAGTATATAGATTTGGTTTATTATGGTCACATACATTGCGGTACAGTGAGAAGTATTGTTTCTTGCGCGCTATACAAAGCATACCGTCCATTGAATACATAGATTTGGATTATTGTTGTCACGTGTATGGGATACAGTGAAAAGTATTGTTTCTTGCACACTACACAGAGAAAGCATACCGTTCATTGAGAAGTAAAGGAGAGAGTGGAGAATATAGTGCTACAGTAATACCTAGGGTGTGGAGAAAGATCAACTTCGTGCGAGTTAGGTCCATTAAGAAGTCTGAAAGCATGCAGGGAAGAACTTGTTCTTGAGTAGGTTAGTACCTGACCTCAGACTTTCGTATTTTTGCCCGACGGAAGAAGGTAGAAGATAGAATGTCCGGGTGCGTGGGTAGGGGGTGGGGTCCTTGATTATGTTGGCTGCTTTTCCGCGAGGCAACAGGACGTGTAGACAGAGTCAATGGAGGGGAGTTGGTTTGAATAATGGGACTAGACCAGTTCTTGTAGTCTTGGACAGAGCAGGAGACATACCAAATGCATTCACTTTGAAAGAATACTCTGGTTCTGGAGAGAGTGCAGCGAGGGTTTACCAGGCTCACTCCAGGAATGGCGGGATTGATGTATGAGGAGAGATTGACTAGGTTAAAAATGTTTTCACTGGAGTTCACAGGGGGGATTTCACAGAGACTTATAAAATTCTAACAGGGCTAAACAGGGTAGATACAGGAAGAATGTTGCCGCTAGTGGGGGGAGTCCAGAATCAGGCGCCACTGTTTGAGGTTTTGGGATAGATCATTTAGGGCGGAGGTGAGGAGACATTTCTTCACTCTGTGAGCCTGTGGAATTCATTACCACAGGAAGTAGATGATGCCAAAACATTGAACGTATTCAACAGGCGGCTGGATACAGCACTTGGGAGGGAAGGTTATGGGGAGAATGTAGGATTAGATAATTGGGCTGGGCGGTCAGTCATGATCATAATGGATGGTGGAGCAGACTCGAAGGGCCAAATATCCTCTCCCTGCTGGTATCTTCTATGTTTCTATGTAAGCAGCCAGCATTATTAAGAACGCCATGCACCGTGGATACGTTTTATTTCTTCACCTTCTTACTTCTGGAAAAAGATATATAATTCTGAGGTCACGCAAGGATAGCTCCTTCCTTGCTGCCATCAGACATTAGAATTGACCTGCCTTATATTAAGTTGAACTTTCTCTTCAAGCCTGTCTATCACTGTAACACCATAATCTGCACCTTCTACTTTCATTCTCCATACACGATACACTTTGTCTGTACACTGGGCAAGAATCATTACATTTCACTGCATACTCGCATATGTGACAATAATAAATCTTCATAGAAAGTGAGGCGGAATTCTGGTCAATAAAAAGCTATATAGAGCATTGGGCAATTGGAACTCTAGAGATGCGACAGTTATATTTATATTAGGGAGGGATTAAGGATTAGTCAGTACTGGTGGGTGACGGTGAGTTGAGTTACCTTGCAGCCATGAACCAATTGAATGGAGTGAGGGGAAGGCGGAGGATTGGGGGGACTCAATGGTCTCACCTGTCACGATTATAATGGTGTGTATCACGCTAACAGATCTTTTCATCCACAGACACTTTACGCTCGCTTGGCCTTTAACGAGGATCCAAAACTTTAACTGGAGAGAAAAGAGAGGGACACAGAGAACTCACCGTGTGTTTCCGGGATTTATAGTGTCGTGGAAACATTCTTATTTTTGCAGGGAGAATTCCGAAGTGCGGTCGGTACGAATTCGTGCTGACTGTGAGCTTAATATTATGATGGCGACCAAAGCGGAAATGAACTTTCTCTTAATGTCCACCATTATAAGATGGAATATCGCCTGCGATGCAATTTCACCTCTCAATGCTTCTAATTTCTGATAGCGGGTTTTAAAATTCTATTCTGCATTTACTACTGTAATTGTGGAAGAAATAGTTAAAAATGTATCAATATCAGTGTTAACTAAATATAGAAGAAGGTTTTCAATACGAAATGTTACCTGTGTGATTCCGGTTTCTATAAAGATTTGGAACAAATATGTTTCCGGCGGCTCTTCAGCTAATTTACAGAAACGCTTTTAGGGTGTGTTTGTTTGCGTTGGAAATGGTATTAATGGCAGAACAGGAATATGAGCAACTGGTTTGGGATTTTGGCTGCATGCATATGCAATCTGCAAGATTAAATGTGGCCCAACCCTTAATAGGATGTAGCCAAGTTTGGGCGTTCAATTGGACATTGGTAGTTAATCCTGCAAGAACATTATTTGAAATCCATATTTCCATCTGATAACACGGCTAAGTGGGTTCACTCTTTCAACAAAATGGCTCCCTTGTTGCTTAGCAATACATGACAACAATTTCAATTGCTCCACGTTTTGTGGGGAAGACAAAACTAGTTAACCTTTTGGAGGAGGGCGCGATCATCCGGCAGGATTCCCAGGTTGGACCCCCTATACCCAATACAAAATAATATTATTTGTCCCTTTAATCAATGCCCGATTTCATAATCATCCCAAAATTTATGTTGCGTAGACCTTAGAAGATAGTACAGCACAGTACAGGCCCTTTGATGTTGAGCCGAGCTATACCCAAACCGAAGATCAAGCTGTCCCACTCCCTAACATTCTGGTTGCATTTGTTTTAGCTAACTTACTGACAGAATCAGTCCTTGAGTTATACAATTTAATACTAGCAGGCTTATTAGCCATTCATTTTGAATATATCATTACTACATTAGTTAAATGTCCATTAAAATGTTAGCTGCTCGATATCCTTATGCTGGGTATTTTACGATTAAATATTCCCTCCCTCAGACACCGCTTCCATGGTGTTTCACATCTCTTCCATATTTCCACCCAAGTTTCTCTGTTCTCAGGAGAACAATGTCAACTCAATATCGACTTCCCCAAACGTTCTACTTTGACTGGCATTGCTCTCCTCTAATATGTTCAGGAATTTTCCGAAGATGCTCATATCATTCCAAAAGTTTGGTGTTTGGAACTGAAGGGAACGTGGAAAATATAGGCAAGTAATGTTTCATATGTGCTTATCCAAACTTGAACGGTTTAAGTCTAAATTAATAAACCGAGGGATTCCACGTGACATTTGGCAGGCATTAAGTGTAAGTGTTCAGATGTGAGTCAATGTATGAGAGAGTGTGTTTGAGAAAGTGTGAGTAATTGTATGTGTGTGTCAGTGTATCAGCTTTATGTAACGGTGAGTGTGTGTAAGTGTATGAATTTGTCTGTGTGTGTATGCGCAAGTGGATATCTGTTTTCGTCTGAGTGTCAATAAGTTTGTGTATGAGTGTGTATAAATGTATGAGTGTGTGTGTGTGTGTATGCGTCAGAATGTGAGCGTGTTTGTGTATGTTTAAGTCCATGGGTGTGTATGTATGTGTATATGTATGTTTAACAGTATGAGAGTGTGTGTGTTTATGTGTGTGTGTGCGCGCGCATGTGTGTGTGAACATGTGAGTATCAGTGCATTTGTGTGCATGAGTATGAACAAAGAACAAAGATTATTACAGTACAGAAACAAGACCTTTGGCCCACCAAGTCTGTGCCAACACTGATGACTCTCAAATCTAATATTTTCTTGTCAGTATTTTTCCGTGTGTATGTGTGTCTGTGCGTATGTGTGTGTGTGTTTGTGTGTGCTTGTGTATATGTGTCTGTATGAGTGTGTGTGTGTGTGAATGTGTAAGTGTATGTGAGTGTTTGTGTGTGTGTGAGAGAGTGTGTATGAGTGTGTGTGTGTGTATGTGTGTGTGTCATTGAGAGAGAGTGCTTGTGTCAGTGTATGAATTTGTATGTATCTGTTTGTGTGCGACATTAGGAGACACCGTTATTAAAAACAACAAGAAATTTGCTTGACCCTTCAAACCCGCAAGAAAGTTTTTTTTTTCAGTAATGCCCCATACAGTGTAAATCCTTCCCTCACCGCTAGGGGAGCCAGAAAACTAGTTTTCATTTTTCGAAGTAATGAACTGTGTGAGGAATTGGGAACAGTTCCCCTTCAACATGGGACGGCAGGGACTGATAGATATAAGAAGAACTGCAATGATTAGTGATGTCTAACAGGCAAATAGACCCGTTTTCTGACTAGATATTTTGATTTGAAAAATAATTTTATTTAATTCAATTTTATTTATTTTCTAATTAATATGCCCAATGAATAAACTGATACGAATCTATTTTCTATATTTATATATTTTCCTAATACGAAATGTTTCATAGGTTTAGGGCAGGGTTGCAGAACCGGACTCTTTACTGAGAGGTGGGTGTTGCTGTATTGGAAACACTGCTAATTCGAGAGAGGAGAATCACAAATAGATTCAATAAGAATGGAACCACTGCTGGCAGAGACTGAAATCTTACTTTCAATGTGATGTGAAACGCGTGTGATACACTCAACACACAACAAAATAATCTTAAACAAAGTTGTTTCCGGTAATATCGCGTCCAATGAAATTCTGACAGTCCCAGCAGAGATTGTGGATGTGCAAACGCCTGTATGTCTTTTTCTGACATCATCTAGATGTGGGTAGCGTGGTAATGATGTTTGTTTATGTGTGTGTGTGTGTGTGTGTCTGTGTGTGTGCGTGTGTGCGTATGTGTGTGTGTGTGCGTGTGTGTGTGTGTGCGTGTGTGTGTGTGTGTGTGTGTGCCTGTGTGTGTGTGTGCATGAAGGAAAGAGTGAGAAAGATTCTGGCTGCGTATGTGCGAGAGAAATTCTGGCTCTGTTTGCGTCTGTGCACGTGAGAGAGGCAGAGAGATTCTGGCTGTGTGCAGGATTGTGTGTTGGTTTGATTTATTATTGTCACATGTATTAGTATGAAAATGAAAGGTATTGTGCCCTGCACACTATACATTGTAGATAGAGAAGGAAAGGAGAGTGTGAGATTACAATATTGCAATCAGAGCTAGGGTGTAGGGAAAGATCAACTTAATGCAAGGAAGCTCCAGTCGCAGAGGGAGGGGACGTGGACCAGGCCATTGAGATTTGGAGATGTGCTCCATCGGAATGATGGTGTTGACGGCTAACATGTAGTCAATGAAAAGGAGCCTGGCATAGGTGCCTTTGTTACATCGGTGTTCCAGGATTGAGTGCAGGGCTAGAGAGATAACATAGAACATAGAACATAGAACATTACAGTGCAGTACAGGCCCTTCGGCCCTCGAAGTTGCGCCGGCCAGTCAACCCTCTAACCTAAACTATTCCAATATCATCCATATGCCTATCCATGGACCATTTGAATGCCCCCAAAGTAGGCGAGTCCACAACTGCTGCTGGCAGGGCATTCCACGCCCTCACCACGCTCTGTGTAAAGAACCTGCCTCTGACATCCGTCCTATAAATACCACTTCTTAATTTAAAGTTATGTCCCCTCGTGTTGGTCATCACCATCCGAGGAAAAAAGGCTCTCACTATCCACCCTATCCAGTCCTCTGATCATCTTATACGCCTCAATTAGGTCACCGAGTAACCTTCTTTTCTCTAATGAAACTAACCTCAGGTCCCTCAGCCTTTTCTCATAAGGCCTTCCCACCATACCAGGCAACATCCTGGTAAACCTCCTCTGCACCCTTTCCAATGCTTCCACATCTTTCTTATAATGCGGCGACCAGAACTGTACGCAATACTCCAAGTGCGGCCGCACCAGAGTTTTGTACAGTTGTAACATAACCTCACGGCTCCTAAATTCAATCCCTCTACCAATAAAAGCTAACACACCGTACGCCTTCTTAACAACTTTATCAACCTGGGTGCCAACTTTCAAAGAGCTATGTACTTGTACCCCAAGATCCCTCTGCTCGACAACACTATTAAGGGTCTTTCCATTAGCCCTATATTTCATATGCCTGTTATTCCTACCAAAGTGAATCACCTCACACTTATCCGTATTGAATTCCATTTGCCACCTCACGGCCCAGCTCTGCAACCTATTTATGTCCCTCTGCAAACTGTAACATCCATCCTCGCTGTCTACAACTCCCCCCACTTTGGTATCGTCAGCAAATTTACTAATCCAACCCTCTACACCCTCATCTAGGTCATTTATAAAAATGACAAACAGCAGTGGCCCTAAAACAGATCCTTGAGGTACACCACTTGTAACTGCACTCCAGGTTGAATATTTCCCATCAACCACCACCCTCTGTCTTCTATCAGCTAGCCAATTCCTAATCCAAACTGCTAAATCACCTTCAATCCTATGCATCTGCACTTTCTGCAGTAGCCTACCATGGGGAACCTTATCAAACGCTTTCCTAAAATCCATATACACTACATCAACTGCCTTAACCTTATCTACCCCTTTGGTCACCTCCTCAAAAAACTCAATAAGGTTTGTGAGGCACGACCTACCCTTCACAAAACCGTGCTGACTATCCCTAATCAATTTATTTCTCTTTAGGTGCTTATAAATCCTATCCCTTATAATTCTTTCCAAGATTTTGCCCACAACAGTAGTCAGGCTCACCGGTCTATAATTTCCAGGATGGTCCCTACCCCCTTTTTGAACAAAGGGACAACATTTGCCATCCTCCAGTCTTCCGGCATTATACCTGTAGCCAACGACGACATGAAGATCAAAGCCAAAGGCTCCCTCTGCTGCGGAGCGATTGCAGTGATAGGCAAAAGGTCATCGATCCTGGCAGTCTGGGAGGTATGGTGGTAAGGCCTTATGAGGAAAGGCTGAGGGACCTGAGGTTAGTTTCATTAGAGAGAAGAAGGTTACTCGGTGACCTAATTGAGGCGTATAAGATGATCAAAGGACTGGATAGGGTGGATAGTGAGAGCCTTTTTTCCTCGGATGGTGATGACCAACACGAGGGGACATAACTTTAAATTAAGAAATGGTATTTATAGGACGGATATCAGAGGCAGGTTCTTTACACAGAGCGTGGTGAGGGCGTGGAATGCCCTGCCTGCAGCAGTTGTGGACTCGCCTACTTTGGGGGCATTCAAATGGTCCGTGGATAGGCATATGGATGATATTGGAATAGTTTAGGTTAGAGGGTTGACTGGCCGGCGCAACTTCGAGGGCCGAAGGGCCTGTACTGCACTGTAATGTTCTATGTTCTATGTTCTATGTTATCTCTCTAGCCCTGCACTCAATCCTGGAACACCAATGTAACAAAGGCACCTATGCCAGGCTCCTTTCCATTGACTACATATTAGCCGTCAACACCATCATTCCGATGGAGCATGTCATGACTAGCCTTTCAAAGATCTTCAGAGTGATGGATGTCAGAGCCGCCTAACGATAGCTATTAAGGCAAGCTTTGGTAATGGGTTGGTGATTGTCTTCTAGAAGCAGATAGGGACATATGGCTGTTGGAAAGAGAGACTGAAGATGTCTGCGAATATTCCCGCCAGCTGATCTGCACAGGATCTAAGTGCTTATCCTGGTACCCCATCCCAGTCCATCGCTTTCCGTAGGTTAAACTTCGAGAAGCCTGATCTGGCATCTACAATGGCGACATCTGTAATGATAGGGCTTTGTGGCCGTGACCCCACACGTCTGCATCCGAGCAGACTGAGAAAATTAATAATTCTACAATTGAGCAAATGGCTGCGGTTATGATGTCAGCTATAAATAGCCAACAGAATGAATTTTCAAAAGGTGATGGGAAAATAAGCCAATAGTACAGATTCCGGGAGCCGAGGAGAGTTGTAAAGCCACTTCTAATAAACTAGCTGAAAGTAATTTAGTGCTGGAATCTGAAATAAAAGCAGGAAATTCTGGAAAATCTCATCAGGTCTGACAGCATCAGTAGAGGGAGAATAGGCTAACGGGTCTGGATAATCCTTTGTCAGAGCTGGGGCTGTATTTGGTGTCCAGAACTTCCATCAACAGGTTCAAAATGTTTTATTTAATTAGATACAAAACATAAACACCGATTAGGCCTCTACAAGTGGATAAGGCAATTGCACTCTCCTTCTCTATCCACCACCAGTCCCACCTCCCTTTGCCACCAAAATCTCTGTCCTGATATAGCTCTGCTTTATTGTCAGCCTTCAAATATCTTCAGGAACATCCGGTCTGGAATCCGGATAGCTAATGTTTATTCATTGCAAGTTCTCTGGTTGCCACAAGCCGGGCTCACTTACCAACAATAGAAGGGGAAATGAAGACGCTAAATATTTTGGAGACATTTCCAGCGACAAAAGTATAAATTAACGCCTCTAATGACTCTTTCTTATCTAAAATTAGTCACGTGATCCTACACGGCGGATTCCACCATCTTAAAGAAATGAAACCATACCTCATTAAGGAAGTTTACTTCGTGCTGAGGACGGGTCACTCCTCGGGTGTCCGAATATTTACCGGCCCCAGCACGGCCTCCAAATCAACGCAACTACATAAGGGTGTTCCTGCGATTATTTGGAATAACGCGCTGGTTTGGAGCTCTGTCCGGTCTACCTTCCTGATGTAGTTATTACAGTTGGTGAACCAATGTGATCGGTGCCAGGAAAATCAAATACGCCCTCCCTTAGCTTTCCTACACATCTGGGAGTGCCCTGGAAGGGCCATGAAGGCCAGTGGACTTTATGATCTCCTTGAGTTTAATCACGGTGGACTCCTACTAAAAGGGGTTGTAGGTGCACCGAGTGGGCTACACTACCTCCCAGGCGGTGACCTAGATATGTCAATGTGCAGGTGTATATGGAATACCAGGATGAGATGTTTCCCACAACGGCGAGGAGTTTACTAGCGCTGATTCCTAGCATTGCATGCTCTCCAAAGATTACCAACACATTTTAGCTGATGGAACGTACAGTTCAAGACTTCAATGATTGTATGACAAAGCAATTGATGGCATACTTAGGAGACGGGACTAGCACGTTTTTCGCTTGATAACGGGAAAACAACAGACACAACAACAAGTGTTGTTTCAGCGGATCTGTTAGTGGGAAGGCAGTTTCACACAAGATTGAGCCTGCACTACCTGCAACCCCCCACGACTTCTCCGGACTTAGAAACCATAAAAACCATAGAAAATTTACAGCTCAGAAACAGGTCTTTTGGCCATTGTCTGTGCTGAATCATTTTTTGTCCAGTTCCACTGACCTGCCCTTGGACCATATTCCTCCAGGTCCCTCTCATCCATGAACACGTCCAAGTTTTTCTTAAATGTTAAAAGTGATCCCGCATTTACTACCAGACTTCCAAAATCTCACCATCTGTCCTGGCAAGAGACAATACACATCTCTTTAACCTGTGTGTAACCCTCTCCCCACTCACATTGTTTGTACTTTTAAGACTTAATTACCTGTAAAGACTCGCATTCCAACCATTGTTTTGTAAATTGAGTCTATATCTTTATAAGCCCTGTTTGTGATCAGAACTCCCGTTTACCTAATGAAGGAGCAGCGCTCCGAAAGCTCGTAGCTTGTGCTACTAAATAAACTTGTTTGACTTCAACCTGGTGTTGTGAGACTTCTTACTGAGCCTATAATATAGCAGATCCCTCTTCTTGGCAATTGTCCCTTACTGCAAATACGCTGTCCTCGTCTCACTCCCTTAAAAGCTTTGTCCTTCTAATTTAACATCTCGTCACCAACATCCCTTTCCTCACTAATGTCCTCCAATATGCTATAAGATTATATTTCTACGCTCAACTTTACCAGAATTCCATTTCTGCCTCACTCCAATTAGTTGCCTTCATAGCCACGGTCCACTTCAAAGCAACACATATCATTTGTGTTAGTGACTGCGATAAACTCTCCGTCCACATCATTCTCCACATGTAGCCAGCAACCGGGTTGACAATACCGCCCTTCTCCAATACCTGTCCAACTTGATGGAAGTGACCTTGGCTGGATTCCATTCTGAGCTATTGAATCATAACCCGGAATCAAAAGCAACCATTCCTCTGTCTGTACTTTTAACTCTTGAGTTCAGTTCAATCGAAAATTGTTCCCACTTCTAATTGTCACCTACAGGCTAAACATCGATAAACTATGATCCATTCAAAACTCCTCCACAACTGAGAACTTCGGGTCCACCAGGCAACAAGACATGGGCAATGTGAAGGATTGGTCAGGTGGGTAAAGCAGCCCCATTTGATTGCTACACATACAATAAATTTTCACTCCCTCTTCAACCAATGCAGAGTGACAGCCGTGAGTGCCTTGGGCAAGATGCACTGTAGCAATTTTCCCCATTGAAAACAATTTTCATCCCTCTGTTACACTTGTCCTTCAATTAACAAGAAGGACAAGGAGAGCAGGCGCGAGGGAGCACCAACATTTGGAGATTTCCCTCCAAGTCTCACACCATTCTTGTTTGGAAGTAGATCATCCTCCCTTCACTTCGCTGGGACAAAATTTTGTACACCTCTCTAACAGCGCAGTGACTGTACATAAACCACGGGGAAATCAGCGGCTCAAGAATGCAGCTCATCACAACCATCTCGTGAAGCAATTAGGGCAGACGATACGCATTCACCTAGCCAGTCGAGATCGCATTCCCTTGCAAGATAAAATAGCACAAGACTCCCACGCCAACCATCTCTTTAGTGAAAGCAGGAAAAAATGTTTATAATGAATTGGTGTTTGAGTTAAAATAATCCAGCTGGCTGTTTCATGATGAGTATAAGGTGAGCAGCTGTCGATTGATGATTGAGTTTCCAATTCTAACTCCCCTGTATTGTACAGCTGTCTCCATTGTGAGGTCTTACAAGGAAAGGTTGAGGGAGTTGGGGCTTTCCTCTTTGGAGCGGAGGACGATGAGAGGCTACTTAATAGAGGTTTATAAGATGATGAGGGGGATTGATAGAGTGGATGTGCACTGACTATTTCCTCGGATGGATGTAGCTGTTACTAGGGGGGTATAACTATAACGTGGGAGATAACGAGAGATGTTTGGGATAGATTCTTTACTCAGAGAATGGTTTTGGTGTGGAAAACACTACCTGCTGTAATAGTGGAGTCGGACACTTTAGGAACTTTCAAGCGGTTATTGAATAGGCATATGGAGCGCGCCAGAATGATAGGGAGTGGGATAGCTTGATCTTGGGATTGGACATAGCTCGGCACAACATCGAGGGCCGAAGCGCCTACACTGTGCTGTAATGTTGTATGTTCTATGTGAGCTCTATAACAGTCAAACTATACACTGCAGCCTGAAGACGCTCCCAAGCAAGAGCAGTCATTGGAGGATAACATTTAAAACTTCAATAAGTGAAGGAGGAATTTTAAATGTGGGACATGACTCGGGGAATAGGCCTTCATTTTCTTTAGGATTTAAGGGGTTTTGGATATGGGCATATATTTCTCAGCAGGCATCCATCTTAAAGAACACATTTACATAGAGTCATAAAGGTAAATAGCACAGGAAATGTCCTTCAGCCCATCGTGTCTGTGCCAGGCAGAGACAAACCACCTAACTATTCTATTACCATTTACAACACTTTACCCATTTTATTGTATACCTTGTACATTGAAAGTGGACATGTCAATACTTCTCAAACGTTGTAAGGTACTCTTCCTTCAGGCATTGATTTCTAGACTCTCAACCAACCTTTGTTTCAGAAGGCAGTCACAACATTTGGTTAAAGAGATCAGTGTTGTCATGAAAAACGACATAGAAATCAGTCTGCAGCTAAACGAATAGAATAGAATGTTAAGGAAGTATTGATGCAACTAGACAAGGCATTGTTGAGGCCGCGCCTGGAGTATTGTGACCAGTTACCCTACCTTTATTGGAGGAATGCTGTCGTGGCATTGGACGCAGTTCAGAGGGAGTTCACTAGGTTTATTCCAGTGATGAGGTGAATGAAGAGACATTGAACCGTTTAGGCATCCACTCTCTGGAACTGAGAAGAATGAGGGGAAATCAAATTCAGGGATATGACATGAGGGAAGTATGAATAAAGTAGAGATGGAGCAGGTGCATCCTCTTTTAGGGCGTTCTGAAGTGTTCAATTACTTCAAATAATTCCCATTTCCTGTTCTTTGCCAGTAACGGTATGTGGGACTCAATTAACTTTTGACAGAGAATCAAACGGCAGGGATGATGCTGAATCAGACTCTGGAATAGCCCCCTTTGATAATCTGATGGACTGAAGCAGGATGGTCTTGGCAGGAACCGTTTCTAAACAGGAATGCAGTGCCAAGAAAGAGATCTCCGCATTTCAAAGAAAACAAGGTTGGAACCGCCATGGAATAGATGATGCTGTCAATCACATTGGCTGCCGTGAGCCTCATCAAATGGAAGCTCTTCCCGTATTTTTGTGTGTTGCAAAAATAAAATTTATTGGTAAAATATCTGGAAGAACATCACATCATTTCAAAATGGACGTCACGGAATGTACAAAAATATTGAAATTCTTTAAGTACTTCATGTTGGTCTTGGGTGCACGTGCACCCAGTCAAAAACAAACCTTACAGGCTATTTCAAATGGTCATTACACATGGGGTAATGGGATTTAAGTTGTCTACATAGATCAGGTTATGTTCTGAGTTGTTCCTAGGGGACTGCGATTCATTTAATATTCAGTGCATGCATTCAATGCGAGTCATAGAGACTGGAGTTGGGGGATATGAGGTTCGTTTCTCCCCTCGTTGCACTCTCGCTGTAGGGTCTAAGACATCGACCTTTCCCAATTGCACCACTGCAGTGGCTGTCTCAGGTTTTAGGGCCTTCCTCAGCACATAGTCCTGGGTTGTGCCAGTCTCCAACAAGCAGTCGGGGACAACTCTTTGTTCTGGATGAAGGAGGCGTTGGCCTAGTGACATAGTCGCTGGACTATTAATCCAGAAACTTAGCTAATGCTCTCGGGAGCTTGGTGCGAATCCCGACCCAGCCACTGACAGAACTTGAATTAGATAGAAAAAATCTGAAATTAAGAATCAGGGATACGCAGCATGGCTTCGTTAAGGGGTGGTCGTGCCTTATGAATCTAGTGGAATTTTTTGAAGAGGTGACAAAAACAGTTGATGAAGGACAAGCCGTTGATGTCGTCTACATGGATTTCAGTAAGGCGTTTGACGAGGTTCCCCACGGTAGGCTGATAAAAATGGTGAAGGCGCATGGGATACAGGGCCAGGTATGTAGATGGGTTGAGAACTGGCTTGGGAGGAGGAGACAGCGGGTATTAGTGGAAGGCTCTTTTTCCAACTGGAGGTCAGTCACTAGTGGTGTGCCACAGGGCTCAGTACTAGGACCTCTTCTATTTGTGATTTATATAAATGACTTGGAAGACGGGGTAGGTGGTGTGATCAGCAAATTTGCTGATGACACTAAGATACTTGGATTGGCGGGGACTGAGGAGCAGTGCCAGGCAATACAACAGACATTGATAGGCTGGTAGATTGGGCAGATAGATGGCAAATGGAATTTAATCCGGATAAATGCGAGGTGATGCATTTTGGCCGGAATAATGTAGAGGGGAGTTATAGGATAAAAGGTAAAACTATCCGGAGTATAGAGACGCAGAGAGACCTGGGGGTGCAGGTTCACAAGTCTCTGAAGGTGTCAGTACAGGTGGAAAAGGTGATAAAGAAAGCGTATGGTATGTTAGCCTTCATAGGAAGGGGTATAGAATACAAGAGTAGGAGTCTGATGTTGCAGGTGTATAGAACGTTGGTTAGGCCTCATCTGGAGTACTGCGTCCAGTTCTGGTCGCCGTACTACAGGAAGGATGTGGAGTCCCTGGAGAGAGTGCAGAGGAGATTTACCAGGATGCTGCCTGGTATGGAAGGGCTGTCTTATGAGGAAAGGTTGAACGTACTGGGGTTGTTTTCCCTTGAAAGACGTCGGCTGAGAGGGGATCTATTAGAGGTATATAAGATTATGAGGGGTATAGATAGAGTAAATGGTGGTAAGCTTTTTCCACCATTAGATTCGGATAGAACGAGGGGTCACGGCCTTAGGGTGAGGGGGCTATGTATAAGACTAATATTAGAGGGCATTTTTTCACACAAAGGGTAGTGGGGGTGTGGAATGCACTACTGAGTAAGGTGGTGGGAGCAGGCACGCTAGGGTTGTTTAAGGGTCTCTTGGACAGCCACATGAGCGGTCTGCAGATAGAGGGATATATGAGGACTGTTTAAATACTTTAATTGTTTCCACAGGCTATTCGGTCCACCTTGTTGACCAACAAGGTGCATGCATTTGGCAGGTCGTGCGAGGGCTGCTCCTGGAGGTTACTTCAGGAGTGGCCTAGTGCTTCACGTCGTTAGTGTATGCTTAAACTGGACCATCAGATGGGCAACATGACAGCTCAGAGACTATCGCTGTTTCTGTGCAGACACATGGATTTGGGCCTGTGTCTGCGGGAGTTTGTGCGTTCTCCCCGTGGTTGCCTGGGTTTTCTCCGGGTGCTCTGGTTTCCTCCCACATCCCAAAAATGTGCTCTTAGGCTGATTGGGTAACAAATTGTCCCTATATTAGTCTCTATATGTCATTAAGACATTAGGATGGCAGCGCGGGCTCATTGGGCCGAAGGGCCTGTTTCCCGTGCTGTGTTGTTCTTTGTTCTTTGTACTGATGACTATGAAAATATTGTCGATTGCAGGAAATCCCCACGTGGTTCAAAGCTGTTGTTCAGAAAGGAAATCTGCCGTCCGTACATTGACATTGTGACCTACATGTGACTCCAGCGCCACAGCAATTTTGTTGACTTCCAACTAGCCACAGGTAAGTAGGGACGGGCAATAAATTCTGGCCAGCAAGAAACCCCCACGTCGCAAAAATGAATTAAAAGGAAATAAACCAACTCATTCCGGGCAGACAAAAGAACATTTTTCACTAAATTGATTATCCTGTAGCAATTGTTGATGTTTTGCCTTGGTGTCTATCCCTGGGAACAGGCCCAAGAGCGCAGAACCCCAAGTCACAGGAATGCAGGGGATGAACCAAGGCAAAAAAAAAATAATCTCTCTCCAGAATATACTTTGAAAAGAAATGGACATTCGACTTTTCCCCAGCACAGTCATATGGGGGGCAACATGTTGTTCCAGGAACTCAGTGGGCATGTTGGAAGGATCTGACGGGGTGGGAGAGTGGGGTTGGGGTGTTGCTTTTTTCACCACTAGGCAATCTCGCTTGAAAATTCTGCCGATGAGGCGTTTTGCAAAATGGCCCTGAATGCCTACTCTGGAAAACATCTTTCCTCCCACGTTGGCACATTGGTTAGCATGCTAATTTGTCTATCAATGTCAGCAAAAGGAAGAAGGTAGTCACCAACTTCAGAAAGCATAGTAGATGATGTGCCCCTGTTTACATCAAAGATGATGAAGCAGAGATGGTCAGGAGATGCAAATTTCTAGGTGTTCTCATCACCAGCAACATATCCTGAACCTTCCATGCTCCATGCAATAATTGAGAAAGCCAAGCATGAAGCTATGGAAATTCGTTATGTCACTGTGGAACTCACCAAAGTTTACAGAAGACACATGGAAAGCATCCATTCTCTGTGTATCACAGCTTCGTAAGTATTCTGCTCCAAGACTACAAGAAATGATCACGTGTCGTGAACATCGCTCAGTCCGTCACGCAAACCAGCCTCCTATCCAGTGACTCTGTCTATACTTCCCGCTGCCTCAGAAAAGCAACTAGCATAATCAAGACCCAACACACCTTGGAGATACTTTCCTTCACCATCTTCTATCCGGAATATGACACAAAATTTGCAAACATGTACCAACCGAATCAAAGACAGCTTCTTCCCTGCTGCTATCAGACTTTAGAATGGTCTGATCACATATTCAGCTGAATTTTGTCCACACAAAATCGGTAACTGCAGCATTATGTTGTGCACCCTCTCTTTTCCTTATCTCTAATTCACTTGTCGATATGGGCCGCAAGAAACAATACATTTCACTGTATCCCAATACATGTGACAACGAAAAATCACATCATTCCATCCGTCCTTTACTTGTCCCTTTCTACAAGAAGGTGGGTGTACGAGATCAGGTGCTAGAAATTCCACAACACCTTTAATACTTATAAATAATGAAGTTATGTATTTATTAAAAATGAAACAAAAATTTCACAGAGATTACATTACACTATTAACATTAATTTTACAGAACATTTTCCAGCAAAGATTCTTACCTGGTTAGATTCATAAATAAACACTCCTTTAGGGTGTTGTCCCAATAGCAATATAATCTATAAAATAAATCCAGTAATATTACAACAAGCTATCCAAAGTTTATGTAGGGAAGTAAGATCCCAGGGATTCACAAATTCACTCGTCTGTGGAAAGTTCCAAACACATTGAAATCAATCATGTCTTTCTTAAAATATTATTATCGATATTACTAATAGAAACCCTTTATCTTCACATTGTTTAGTTGTTTGTTGAGATTCTTCAATATTCAGATTGACCGTTTAGTTCCTGTCCGTGACTGCAGAGGATCCGTTTGGAAATCTGAGCCAATCCACTTAACTTCTAGCCTCCTTCTTGTCTTCATATCTGCCTTTGTTTAATGAAGAAAAATGTCGTTAGTTTATGGTTGTTAACCCCCGCTGATGTATATATGTAGATGTCAAATCAGCCTCATATGAGTTCATTTGTTGTGCATAGAACATGAAACAGATAGGTGGATCATAGGCAAATTGGGATAAATATTGATCATGAAATATTTCAAATGCAAAAGCATGCAATTAACTGTTAAATCAAAATCTCATATAAGAGAAGTAGACCAGTTGAATTGTAAAACTGGGACACAATGCACCAGCGGTCATATCCTTCGACATATTCAGACAAATCCGTTTGGGAAATACAATAAAATTGGGAAAATGTAGAATTCAACTTCAGTTAATAACGGCAATAATTGGAATAATCAATCAAAAACACGTCGTGGTTTTAGAGACCCTGAAAAGGTGAACAATCGTTATAAAGAAAGATTGCATATTTTGCTCTCATTTTGAAAATTAAATATTTCAATCTGCGCTCACTCTGACTTTGTTCACTTAAAATTGCGGACCTCTGAGATAGCTGTTATGTGATCCCATTGTATAAAAACATTACAGTAAGAAAAGATCAGGAAGAATGTCCAACATTGATGGAGACGCCAAAAACAAGAGCAGAAATAAAAAATGCGAAGTCAACGCTGTTGACTCTTCAAAGTAGACCTTAATAATACCTGAGGGGCCTCTTCCAAGTTTAGGCGAAATGCTCTCTCTAACCATACCCCCCCGAACCCGCTCCATTTCCTGCACCTCCCCCCCCCCGACACACAAAATACCCGCCGACCCCTAACTCGAGTAGGAAAACAAAAGTCTGTAAGTCGTCATATCAGGAAATCACATCCATTGGATTTGGTGCTGGGCAATGAGCCAGACCAGGTGTTAGGCTTGGAAGTTGGTGAACATTTTGGTGATAGTGACCACAATTCGGTTACGTTCACCTTATTGATGGATAGGGATAGGCATGAAGCTGGGGGCAGTAGTTATAGCTGGGGGAAGGGTAATTATGAGGCCATCAGGAGAGAATTAGGGTGCATAGATTGGACTAGGAAACTACAGGGACTGGGAACATCTGGAATGTGGAGCTTATTCAAGGAGCAGCTGCTGCGAGTCCTTGATAATTATGTCCCTGTCAGGCAAGGAGGAAATGGTCGAGTAAGGGAACCTTGGTGTACGAAAAAAGTTAATTCGCTGGTTAAAAGGAAAAAGGAGGCTTATGTCAGGATGAGGCTTGAAGGCTCGGTTACTGCAATGGATAGCTATAGATTAGCCAGGAGGGAGCTAAAGAGTGAATTGAGGAGAGCTAAGAGGGGACACGAGAAGACTTTGGCTGATAGGATTAAGGAGAATCCTAAAGCTTTCTTTAGATACGTTAAGAATAGAAGATTGGTTAGGGGAAGATTAGGGCCAGTCATAGACAGCAGTGGGAAGTTGTGCGTGGAGCCTGAAGAGATTGGAGAGGTACTGAATAAATATTTCTCTTCGGTATTCACGCAGGGTGATGTACATGTAGTTATGGAGAACACTGAGGTACAGGGTAGCAAACTGGAAGGTATCGAAGTAGATAGGGAGGGTGTGCTAGATATTCTCGAGGGTTTGAAGTTGGATAAGTCCCCTGGGCCGGACGGGATTTACCCTAGGATTCTCTGGGAGGCCAGAGAGGAGATTGCAGAGCCTCTGGCTCTGATCTTCAGGTCCTCGTTGGTTACGGGTGTGGTTCCGGAGGACTGGAGGATAGCGAATGTGGTCCCGTTGTTCAAGAAGGGGGAGAGAGACCTTCCAGGGAATTATAGGCCAGTGAGTCTTACTTCTGTGGTGGGCAAAGTGTTGGAGAGAATAATTAGGGATAGGATTTATAGTTATTTAGAGAGTAATGAATTGACTGGAGATAGTCAGCATGGTTTTGTGAAGGGTAGGTCGTGCCTTACTAACCTCATTGAGTTTTTTGAAAACGTGACTAAGGAGGTGGATGGGGGTAAGGCGGTTGATGTGGTATATATGGACTTTAGTAAGGCGTTTGATAAGGTGGCCCATGGAAGGCTTCTGCAGAAAATGCAGATTTATGGGATAGAGGGTGATTTAGCTAATTGGGTTAGGAATTGGCTAGCAGATAGAAGACAGAGGGTGGTGGTTGATGGGAGATTTTCATCGTGGAGTTCAGTGACAAGTGGTGTACCTCAGGGGTCTGTTTTGGGGCCCTTGCTGTTTGTAATTTTTATAAATGATCTGGATGAGGGTATTGAAGGATGGATTAGTAAATTTGCAGAGGACACTAAAGTCGGTGGAGTGGTAGATAGTGAAGAGGGGTGTTATAGTTTGCAGAGGGACTTAGACAAGTTGCAGAGCTGGGCCGAGAGGTGGCAAATGGAGTTTTATGTGGAAAAGTGTGAGGTAATGCACTATGGCAGAAATAATAAATGTGTAGAGTATAGGGCAAATGGTAGGATTCTTAGTAGTCTAGATGAACAGAGGGATCTTGGTGTGTAGGTGCATAGATCCCTGAAAGTAGGCAGTCAGGTCGAGAAGGTTGTTAAGAAGGCATATGGAGTCTTGGCTTTTATTGGTAGAGGGATTGAATTTCGGAACCGCAACGTCATGTTGCAACTGTACAAAACTCTAGTGCGGCCGCACTTGGAGTATTGTGTGCAGTTCTTGTCCCCACATTATAAGAAAGATGTGGAGGCATTGGAGAGGGTACAGAGGAGGTTTACCAGGATGTTGCCTGGTATGGAGGGCAGGTCTTATGAAGAGAGGCTGAGGGATTTGAGTTGTTTTCGTTAGAAAGAAGGCGGCTAAGAGGAGACCTTATTGAAACATATAAGATGATTAGAGGTTTAGATAGGGTGGACAGTGATAGCCTTTTTCCTAGGATGGAAAAAGCTAGCACGAGGGGACACAGCTTTAAATTAAGGGGTGATAGTTATAGGACCGATATCAGAGGCAGGTTCTTTACCCAAAGGGTGGTTCGGGAGTGGAATGCCCTGCCTGCAGCAGTTGTAGATGCGCCAAGTTTGGTGGCGTTTAAGAGGTTAGTTGATAAGTATATGGAAGAGAAGGGAATGGTTTAGTTTTGAGGGGCATTGCTTTTTATATTGGTCGGCGCAACATCGAAGGCCGAAGGGCCTGTTCTGTGCTGTAATGTTCTATGTTGTATGTTTTATGTTCTCTTACAACACCATCCCTGAATCCCTGAGGTGGCACTACAGTACTACAAATACTGAAAGGAGATAGAATCGCAGATTTACGCATTGAGTTCCCAACATCTTCTCTGGAGCACAAGACGTTACTTGCCAACATCACATCCATGGGCAAGGAAACGTTCTGCTATTTGCCTCATAATATCCGCCTCAGCTCATGCGTGAATATTCCTCCATCTTGAAATCCACTTAAAGGATGCACTGACTGGGGGAAAACCTTAAAAATAGAATGTAACGTCGTTAAGGTACAGCACGGGAAGACTTGCGAGACAAACAGAGAACACAGCATGCGATAGACAGAGCTAAGTGGCCCCACAATGCGCAGATCATTGTCAACGGCAGTACTGCCGGGAATGGAAGTATTAAATGCAATAGTTAACAGGTTAGGAAATTCCAAACATATTTCTAAGCTCAATGACGGGAAACCCAGCACACCAGTGCAAAATGAAAGGATCAAGTTCTTGTAAAAAACTTCAATTGGAAGTGTCCAGTGGATGATGGACCCCAGTCTATTCCAGGAAGTGTCAATATGACAGATAAATGAATTCATCAGATTGCTAAATTATCTGATAACAGTAAAATGCAGATGGCCTTATTCACAACTATTTGTAGTTTTTTGAAGTGTTGGTCAGTCAAGGAGCCGTAGCAACCTGTGAGATATTGGAAAGGACATTTTCTATGATGCATCTGTAAAAGTTGGTGAGAGGCCGAGCAGAAATGCCGAATTTCTTTAGCCATCTGAGAAAGCAGAGGCGTGTTGGGCTTCCCTAACCATATCTTCGGCATGGAGGGACCAGGACAGATTGCTGGTGATCTGGACACAGAAAAAGTTGAAGTTACTGGTCAACATTATGAAATGGATCATTCGGTCACTTTTTCTTGAGGGAGATTTCAGTCAGATTTCCGGTGGGAGGCGGGGGAGGAGCAAACGAACTACAAGCGGTGTTTCAATCCAATGCAAATTAAAACAAAACAATAATTTCAAAATGTGTCTGCTAAACATCAGCCCTCACCTTATCAGCTGTCTTAAGACTTCAAATCCCAATGAGAATAAAGAATAAAATCCCAATCAATATGGCAGTTATTGCAGAGGGTCAATATGCATCATTCTAACAGGTAAAATACTTGGAACTGTTAATGGGGCAAATGTTGATCTTTATTGGATTCTCTCATTGGAAACATGACCTAGTTCTGCAGTAAATTCAGTGAAACGTCTAAATTCTCTAAGACACCTCAGGAACCCATGTCACATAATCTTCAGTGCAATGATGGGGAACGCACTTTGCCACAAAAGGATCACATATTCATGGGACTTCGGCATCGCTGGCTGTCCAGCAATTTTTGCCTATCCCTAGGTGACCGAGGGCAGTTGAGAGTCAACGACATTGCTCTGTATCCGGAGTCACATGTAGACCAAAACAGATAAGGGGAGCAGATTTCCTTCGTTAAAGGGTATTAAGGAAGTTTGTGGGTATTACAAAGAACAAAGAACAAAACAGCACGGGAAACAGGCCCTTCGGCCCAACGAGCCCGCGCCGCCACCCCGATGTTCCCATCTCTATCCGCGATCCCATGTTTATAGATCTATGGATTAAAAACCAAATTTGGGACAATTTAGGGAGAATTTGTTTTGCCAATTAGCCTAAGAGCACATCTTTGGGATGTGGGAGGAAACCGGAGCGCCCAGAGGAAACCCACGCAAGCACTCGGAGAATGCGCAAACTCCCACAGACACAGGCCCAAATCCATGTATCTGCACAGCACAGAGATAGTCACTGAGCTGTCGTGTTGACCATGAGATGGCCCAGGTCAAGCATACAGTAACAACGTGAAACACTAGGATACTCTCGAAAAAGATCCAAGAGCAGTCCTCTCACGACCCATCACGTGTATGCCCCTCGTTAGACAACAAGGTGGACGAAAGCACCTGTAGTATAAAAACAAATACATCAATATCATCATCTATTTACACGCTTCCCAGGGACTCCCAAGGCACATGATCCCTATTATAAATCAGTTTTCTATACCCCTCCATTCCCATTCTGTTCATGTGCCCATCTAAGTATTTCTTAAATAACTCCAGAGTACCTGCCTCCACCACTTTACTTGGCAGCGCATTCCATACCCCCCCCACCCTCTGTGTGAAAAAACTCCCTCTAGCATCCAAATTATACCTTACCCTCCTCACCCTAAGCCCGTGACCCCTCGTGCTATTTGAGTCCATCCTAGGAAAAAGCTTAACCCTGTTTACTCTATCTATCTCCTTCAAAATCTTGTACACCTCTATCTGACCTCCTCTAAGTCTACGTCTTCTTAAGGAAAACATTCCCAATTTGCCTAATCTCTCCTCATAATTCAGACCTTCCATACCAGGCAGCATCCTGGTAAACCTCCTCTGCACTCTCTCCAGAATCTCCATGTCCTTCCAGTAGTAAGGCGACCAGAACTGGACACAGTATTCCAAATGAGGTCTAACCAACGTTTTATACAACTGAAACATTAAAGGCCAGCTCTTGTACTCTATACCCCTTCCTATAAAGGCTAGCATACCATATGCTTTCTTCACAACCTTCTCCACTTGTTCTGCCACCTTCAGAGACTTGTTCACCTGCACCCCCAGGTCCCTCTGTGTTTCTATACTCTTAATAGGTCTACCCTTTATCATATACCTCCCCCTACATTCTTTCTCCCGAAATGCATCACCTCACATTTATCAGGATTGAATTCAATCTGCCATCTGTCTGCCCAAGCTACCAGCCTATCTATGTCCTGCTGCATCGCCTGACAATGCTCCTCTCTATCCGCAAGTCCAGCCATCTTTGTATCGTCTGCAAACTTGCTGATCACTCCACTTACTCCCTCTTCCAAATAATTTACGTATATCACAAATAGAAGAGGTCCAAGTACCGAGCCCTGCAGGACACTACTAGTGACCGACCTCCAGCTAGAGAAACACCCTTCTGCTATTACTCTCTGTCTCCTATTACCAAGCCAGTTACTTATCCATCTAGCTACCTACTTGTATCCCATTTGCCTTGACCTTCTCGACTAACCTCCCATGAGGGACTTTGTCAAACGCCTTACTAAAATACAAATAGACAACATCAATGGCTCGCCCTTCGTCATCAGTAGGCTTTGAATTGCAGATATCTTCTGTTGAATTAATATTCTTCCAGCTATCGTGGCGGGATTAGAACCAGGGTCACCAGAACACCAGCTGAGTGGCTGGACTAATAGTCCATCGATAATGGCACTCAGCCATTCTTTAATACGAAGAGATTTGTAGAACGATGTTGTAGATTGGCTTTCTGACATTACTGGGAGCTGAGTGCCTGAACTGTCCTGCATAAGTGCATGACCTATAATGAAAGTGAAGCTAGTCATTCGACCCTGTAACAGAGGGATTGGTGTTGCAGCAAAGAGGCGCATTGTCTCTGTCCACGGCTGCTAGCTTTTACCCACACAAGGACAGCTCGCATGTTCTGCGGTGTGCAGAGGATATCGAGGGGCGCAAGTCACTAGCCAAGATTCTATCCACTTTACACCACTGATGGAAAATTATTCGAGCCAGAATCTCTCAGTGGTTTGCTTGTTTTTACAATTGAGACTGTGCACGCTCAGAGCTGTCTGGGGATGACACACTTTGCCTCTCAGCTTGAAACCGCAAGCAGCAGACCGTTTGCTACGAGCTTTGATACAATGAACAAAGGCCAAGCTATTGCATGAATATGTACGGTGTCCTCATGAATGCGAGACTCAGTTCATTGTGTTTCTTCATGGCCCAGTTTGGAAAACAAGTCAAAAATATCCAGACTTACTCACAAAAACGTTATTGTGCCAAATGGCGGGCAGTATACTCTCGGCGTACAAGGTGCATCGAAATAACTCAGGCTGCAACTGTGCATTTTAAGTGAATCCACCCACAGTCCATCCAGTATTTTACAGTTTCTGCGCAAGCAGGTTGTGTCATTACCGAGAGATCATTTTTAAAGATATGGGTAAACCTTTTCAAGTTTAACGTTATTTTATTAGTCTTCAGTAAACCTTACATTAACACTGCAATCAACTTGCTGTGAAATTTGAAATCCCTCCCTCCCCCACCCCACCGTCATCACAGCCGGGTGCCTGTACAGGTTGATGCACCGAATTAGTACGTATTTCAGGATGTGAGAGGAACTTAGAGCATCCGGAGGAAACGCACGCAGACATAGGGAGAATATGTACATTCCACAAAGACAGTGAGGAAAACTGGGAATCAAGCACAGTCCCTGGTGCTGTGAAACATCAGTGCTAATCACTGTGCCACCGTACCGCCCCAGTTTTTGGACTGAGGCGAGGAGAAATTTCCTCACCCAAAGAGGGTTGAATGTGTAGAATTCACTATCACATAAAGTAGCTGAGACCAAAACTGTATGTGATTTCAAAAGAAAACAATCCGGAGTGTTCTGTACAATTTTGGTTGCCTTATCTGAGGGAAGCATGTCTTTGCTTTACACGAAGGACAACGAAGGTGGACCAGGTTGTTTCCCGAGATGACAGGTCTGTCAAGTGAGGAGAGACTAAGTCGGTTCGGATTGAATTCTTCAGAGTTTAGGAGAGTGAGAGGGGGTCTTGTTGTAACGTAGAAAGTTCCATCAGGTAAACCTTTTAGAACTGAGATGAAGAGGGATGTCTTCACCCAGGGAATGAAATTCACTACCACAGACTGTTGTTGAGGCCAAAAAGTTTTATGATTTCAAAATGGAGTTCAAGGAATTAGAAGAAATAGCTTTTAGGTCGAAAGAGGGGGGAAAGCGGGGATTCAGGACATTGAATTTGATGATCAGCCTTGACCAAAATGAACGGCAGAACAGGTTCAAAATGCCAAATGACCTCTTCTTCCTTATATTGCCGTTGTTTCTACATCAATAATTGTAAAAATAAAGCCTTTTTCAGAATGGATCATAGTATATACTTGTATATTCAATTTATATTCCTGTCATTCATTTTTGCAAATACACACCTTCTTGGCCCTGAAGGACAAAGAGAGCGGACTCATGGGTACACCTTCGCCATCAACTCCCCTCCCAATCAGAAGCAATATGTTAGAAATCTATTGTCGTTCCTTCACTGCGGCGTGGTCAAAATGGTGGTCCTCGCTCCTTATTTAACACTGTTGATATAACACATGAACAATCACAGGGAAGACACAGAAGCTGTTTTCACTGGAGCGTCGAAGGCTGAGGGGAGACCTGATAGACGTCTATAAAAAATATACTAATCATGAATAGAGTTGGCACTCAAAATAATTTTTCCCAGGTTTGAGATGTCAAATAGTAAAGGGCGTGCACTTAAGGTGAGAGGGAGAAAGTTCAAAGGAGATGCGAAGAGTAAATTGTTTACCCGGAGAGTAATAGTTGTCTGGAACGCATTGACTGAGGTGGTGTTGGAGGCAGGTCTGATGGGAGCGTTTAAGGGGCTTTTAGATAAGGGCATAATATGCAAGGAACAGAGGGATATGGATCAAGGTCAGGTAGAAGGGATTAGTTTAACTTCCATCATGTTCAGCACAACATCGAAGTTTATTACTTTTCTTATTACTTTATTTTTTTAATTACTTCTGTAATATATACTTCAATGATATAATGTTTTACAAAGACAACTCAATCGGATGATATAGCTGGTTAATACATATTGCTGAACAATAAGTCTATAGGATAAAGGAACTTAATTACGTCATTCTGTCCATCGGGTCTGCTCTGCCAATCGATCATGGCTGATATGTTTCTCTACCCCATTCTCTCGCCTTTTCCTTTAAACTTTTGAACCACTTGCCAATCTATCTCTTGTCTAAAGACTACTTATCTCTATTTTAAAAGCACTCAATGACTTGGCCTTCACGGCCTTTTGTGGCAATGAATTGCACACATTAACGTCTCTCTGGCTGAAGGAATCCCTTGTCTTCTCGGTGCGAAAGGGTCAACCCTTTACTCTGAGCCTGTGTACTCGAAGCCGAGTCTCTCCAACTAATGGACGGCGGCACAGTGGTTAGCACTGCTATTTCACAGCACTTAGGGACTCGGGTTCAATTCCGGTCTTGGGTGACTGTCAAGTTTGCACATTGTCCCAGTGTCTGCGTGGGATTCCTACCGTTGCTCCAGTTTCCTCCCAGAATCCAAAGATGTACGGGTTAGTTGGATTGGCCATGCTAAATTGTCCCTAAGTATCGGGGGGGTGGGGGGTGGCGGGAAGGGAGGAAGGGGGGCTCGGAGTGTAAGGTACAGTTATGGATATATGGCCTGGCTGAAGTCATTGTCAGTGCAACCTCGAAGGGCTAAAATGCCCTCCCTCTGCACTCTAATGATTCTATTCTATTCTATTCTGAAGATCTTCTCTATACCCACTCTACCAGGCGTTGCAGTGTTCTGTAAGTTTCAGTGAGATCACCGCCCTCAACCTTTTCAACTAAGCCACCGTATTGCATATCGTGAGAATAAATTAAACTGTAACTTATATACTCTGCACATATCCGCACAATGATTAGCTTGTGGTCCCCTCGGTATGTCAAACCAGTCAAGCTCTGTGTGAATGTTCCATCACTTGACCCTGTGATACGTAGGCGGCGATCACAGTGCATGAAATGCATTCAGCAGCGCAACGTCATCAGTACTATGTCACACTTTCCATTGTCTCTTGTCACAGTTTCCACCCAATCATAAAGTGCAACAATTAACTGGGTCTGAGACCAGGTCAGTCCTCGGACCTCTCAGCAAAAACAAACTGGTGTGAGTGGAAACAGGGAGATATTGCTCATCTGTGCAAAATGCCCCAGCAATCTTTATCCCTGATACTTATTCTCCATGCGTTGTGGGTTCATGGTGAGTATTTGCCAGGACAGACATTGTAAATAGCAGCAGCCAAGTTAGTTTTTTCAGCATTAGTGTCACAAGTCGGCTTCCAGGGAAATTTCACATTCCAGTGTTAATGTGAGCCTTACTTGTGACTAGTAATCTTTTGCATCGACACTGCAATGAAGTTACTATGAAAAGACCTTAATCGCCACACTCCTGCGCCACTACGGGTACACAGAATCAGGATTTAGCACGGCCAATGCACCGAACCAGCACAGCTTTCGGTAAGTGGGAGGAAACACCCATGCAGGCACGGGGAGAACGTGCACAGACAGTGACCCAAGCCAGGAATTGAACCCGGGTCCCCAGCGCTTGAGCCAATGGTGCCAAACACCATGCCGCTCAGCTAGTGCACTGCAAATACGACTGAATGATCGGTCCAAGGATTTTTGGTTTCCTCCTTTCAAGCGAAGAAAATGCAACTTGGGAAATAATCTCCAGAAGTATAATTGAAGATAATAATGAGACTGTTCTTAATTTACACCGCTTTTTTTTTCAAAAGGCAACTTTCAATATTGAAATATGTGGTAATGTTTGAATAATCTTTCTAGTTACAGATTCCGAGTCCTCTCTACCTCAAAGGCTCTTCACAGTGACAGCCGAAGTCGGCCAGACGGTGGATTTAACCTGTCAACAAGCATTCGAGGTGGAATCCGTAGCCATCTATTTGTGGTACAAACAAAATGTTGATGAAATCCCGAAAGTAATCAATATCCCAACCTGTGATGGGGGCGATTGTAAGTTTATTTCTAAAAAAGGCCACGACAAACGTGAATTGATACTGGAAATTCGCAACGCCCAAGCGAATGACTCGGGTTCCTACTACTGTGCTGATAAGGATAGCTATGCGCCGTTCAAGAATGGAACCACACTACTGGTTGGAGGTAAATGAACAAGTGAAATGAATCCAGGTTATGCACAATAATACCACTTGGTGTAAATTAATCGTTAACTATGTCCCAATTTCTGTCCAGACAGTTCCACCAACAAGACGGCTGTGCAAGTATTTGTCCCGCCGGCTGAACTGGATGTGAATGATACCGTGCCCTTAGTGTGTTTGGTCAGTGGAGTTTCTTCCAACCAGACTGCTATTTTCTGGAATATTTCCGGTCTGGTCACTGAAGGATCGAGTGATCCAGGGACAATGGAGGGGAACGGGACCTACAGCATCAGAAGTCATGTCATGGTGTCAGGGGTAACTTGGAGAAGCGGCGCTGTCTGCACTTGCATTGTTCAACTGGGGACTCCAGGGGAATTTTCGACGAAAAGTGTGTGGAAGCCCAAAACAACTGAAAAACGGAAAGGTGAGGTGTTACTCTGTATATTGAAGGATTCTATTCAAATTTAGAGACAATCGGATTAACTCAGTAGACCCCAGCCATCTGGGGATACATATGTTTGTGTGTGTAAATATATATTTGAGTGTGTTTGTATGAGTGTGTTTGTGTGTGAGTGTGTGTGTGTATTTGTGTGATTTGTGTGTTTGTGTGAATATGTGTGTAAATATATATGAGTGTATGTGTGTGTGTAAATATATATGTAAGTGTAAGTGCTTGTGTGACTGTGTGTGCGTGTGTGTGTGGATCTGTGTGTGCATCTGTGTGTGTTCGTGTGCTTGTGTGTGTGTGCGTGTGTTTGTGTGTGTGTGCGTGTTTGTGTGCATCAGTGTGCACGCAGGTACATCTCTGAGCGTATGTGTGTTTCATTTCATTTGATTTATTATTGAACATGCATTACATTACAGTGAAAAGTACAGTTTCTTGAGTACTCTACAGACAAAACATGACCTTCATCGAGTCCATAGGGGAGAATGAAAGGAAGGTGTGCAGTATGTAGTGTTACAGTCACTGATAGCGTTTAGAGAAAGATTAGCCTGTTATAAGGTAGGTCCATTCAAAAACCTAATGGCAGCAGGGAAGAAGTTGTTCTTGAGTCTGTTGGTAGATGATCTCAGACTTCAACACGTGTGTGTATAACTGAACGTCAGTGCATGTAGTTATATATCTAAATATGTGTATATAGGTAAATATCTGAGTATGAGTTTCCAATGAGTGTGTATATATAGATATATACCTGAGCTTGCACGTGCTTATAGATTAATATCTGATGTGCGTGTCTATGTCTTGTCTAAGTAAATATCTGAGTCGAGTGCATGTCAAGGTGTGAGCATAAATAAATATCTGAGCGTATGTGTGTCTATTTGCGTGTATCGAAATATATCTGAGCATGTATGTCTTTATGCATGTATGGAAAATATCTAAATATGTTTGTGCAAATGTACGCATATAGAGAAATATGTGAGTCTGTTTGTCTGCGTTTCTCTATACATAAGTATCTGAGTGTTTGTTTATCGATATATATCTGAGCGTTTGTATGCGTTTAACAATTGTTAAAATATGTCAGACTGCATTGAGTTGCACCTGTCCAGGATAGGTTCGTGTTTAATACGCACTTACCCGTTTCGCCTTATATTCCTGAAAATAGGTAAGAACTTTTGAGCAATGCACCCAGAAAGATCTCATTCAGCCCATGCTGAGACTCGCTCTTCAAAACAGCGATGCTGTTCTGCTCACCATTGCTCCCATACTTCTTTCAGGTTTTCTCCTTCATGTCTAGAAGTGATTTCCCTTTTGAAGTTTATTATTTACTCCCACCATCCTGTTCGAGAGGTGAATCTAGGAATGAAGGTGAGATCAGTTCTATACTGCAGGCACCTCACAAACAGACCATAGACAAGAAGTGAAATTGACATCTTTACCCAGAAGGGCGGTGAGCTAATTTACCTCACTTTGCTCCTGGATGACTTTTCACATACAAGTGCAGTTAAATTCGCAACATGACGTCAATAATTCTAAAAATCATCATTAATCACTCATGATTGTATGGAAGTGGGATCGATGGGCTAAATGAATTATTTCTCTTGGATATGAATTAAGAGCAAATATTGAACTTAGATCGTTGGAAACGAATGCAACTCTTCCATCACACGGTAAATAATACCTGGCCTTGAGACTATACAAATCATACAATCCTTCAGTGCAGCAGGAGGGACATTTAGCTCATGAAGTCTTCCCCGATTCTCATCTTACTCGGGGCCTATCCGCGTAGCCCCACGTATTTACCCACGAATCCCCCTAAGCTATACATCTTGGGACACAAAGGGGCGGTTTCACATGACAAGTCTACTTAACATGCGCATTATGGACAATTAAGGGGCAATTTAGCATGGCAAATCCACCTCAACTGCAAATTACTGCACGCTAAGGGGCAATTCAGCTTGTCAATCTAACAAAATCACACATGGATGGACATTAAAGGGCAAATTAGTTTGCCTTTCTTTGGACTGTGGGAGGAAAGGAGAGCACCTGAAAAAAAGACATATAGAGAGAGGGGGAAATGTGTTAACTCCACTCAGACAAGCACCCAAGGCGGGAATCGAACGTGGTTCCCTGGCCCTGTGAGAACCACTGTACCACTATGTGCCACCTGTAAATCATTGGAGATGATAGACTGTTAGGAAAGCATAGAAGATCCAGAGATTCGAAATCGAATCACAGAATTGAAAAGGAGTGAAGCAAGTCTAGACTTGTTGTTGCCTTAGAAGAACTGTCAGCATAATCGGGGGCCCCACTCAGCCCGGACATTATTGCTTCCACCTTCTTTCATTGGGAAAAAAATACCAAACTTTGAGATCATGTACCAACAGATTTAAGAGCCCTTCTCCCTTGCTGCCGTCAGACCTTATACAAAACCAGAAAATGCTGGAAAATCTCAGAAGTTCTGACGGCATCTGTGGGTAGAAAATTAAGCAGACATTTTGAGTCTAGACGCACCTTCTTCCAAGCTCCGACGAAAAGTTCTGTGGACTCGAAACGTTGGTTCTATTCTGTCCCTTCAAACGCTGTCAGAGCTGCTGAAATTTTCCAGTATTTTATGTTTTCCTTCCATAATCCAGCATCCGCAGTATTTTGCTTTTACTTTATATCAAGCTGATTTTTCTCTACACCACAGCTGTGAAGGGGACAATATATTCTGCATCTTCACATTTCTTTCTCCCTTCTGTGGTCTATGAACGGTGTGTCTTGTCTGTGTAGCGTACAAAAGAAAATATTTTTTTCACTGTATCACAATAAATGTGACAAGAATAAATCAAACCACATCAAATCAAATCTATGTATGCTGTGAAATATATGTGTTGTATGTTCAGCGTGCAAGAAACAATAGGTTTCACTACACATCCATAGAGATGACAACAGTAACGCATCAAATCAACAGCGTTGAATTTTGCAGAATTCTAAGTCGGTCTTAATTGTGGTCAGTCACCGGCAACGCAATTTATACGAAATATGAAGGGAGTACAGAAAAACTATTCACCAAATGGTCATAAAAATGAGGCATTTCAGTCAACTGGATCACGTGGACAAGCGAGGGTTGATTTCCTGAAATAGCTGAAGGTTAAGAGGAGATGTGAGAAATGTGGTGAAAATCCTGAATTGTCTGGACAGAGCAACGAAGATGAATCGATTCACAAAGGCGGAGAGAGCCGCGAACAAGGAGACATCAATTTAAGTAGATTGAAAAAGTAACAATGGCGGCATGAAAGACAATTAAATATCTCTCCCTATCAACTTGATTTGACTTGATTTGATTTATGATTATCACATGTATTTGGAAAATGTAGAAAGTGTTGTTTCTTGCGCGTTTGAAAGATAAAGAATACCGTTCATAGAGTACATAGATTTGATTTGATTTATTGTTGTCACATGCATTGGGATACTGTGAAAAATGTTGTTTCCTGCACGCAATAAATGTCAAGCATATTGTTGATAGAGTACATAGACTTAAACTAGAAAGAGTGCAGAAAAGATTTACTAGGATGCCACTGGTTCTTGATGGGTTGAATTATAAGGACAGGCTGGATAGACTGGGGCTTTTTTTTACTGGAGCGTAGGGGGCTGAGTGGTCACCTCAGATTGGTCTATTAAATAATGAGGGGCACAGGTCAGCTAGATAGTCAATACATTTTCCCAAAGATAGGGTAGTCTAAAACTTAAGGGCATAGGTTTTAGCTGACAGGGCAGAGATACAAAATCATCCAGAGTGGCATTTTTTTTCACACTGAGAGTGGTGAGTGGCTGGAACAAGCTGCCAGAGGTGGTATTAGAGGCGGGTACAATTTTATCTTTTAAAAAAGCATTTAGATAGTTACATGCATACGTTGGGTGCAGAGGGATATGGGCCACATGCGGGCAACTTGGACTAACTTCGGGAATTAATAAAAAGGTGGCATTGAAAAAATGGGCCAAAGGGTCTGTTTCCATCCTATAAACTCAATGTTTCTATGACTCCATGACTTGATTTGATTTATTATTGTCTCATGTATTGGGATAATCTAAAACAGAGATGAGGAGGAATCAACCAGACAGTGGCGAATCGGTGGAACTTTTTGCAGCAGAACAATGTAGAAACCAGGTCATTGAGTATCTTTAAGACAAAGATAGATAGTTTCTTGATTAATAAGGGGATAAGGGTTATGGGGAAAAGGTAGGAGAATGGGGGTGAGAAACATATCAGCTATAATGGAATGGCGGTGCAGAATCATGGACCGAGTGTCCTAATTGTGATCCTCGGTCTTAGAAACTTACAATTTAATACAATCTAATACATTGTGAACTTGGAACAACTCTGACAGTGCTGTCATTTAGTTGACCTCCACAAGCAAATATTGTCTCATCAATTCTATTCTGTGTCTTCAATCTCCACTCTCCATCCTACCAGTTGTGTTTCATTTCCCACATTCCCCCACCCCACCCCCTTGTTTTGGCGACTATGCAGTTTTAACTTGGTCTGAGAACCCCAAAAAAGGATTTTTTGACGGATTGCAATTTCTAAGTATTTTTTTTTCGATAGAGTGGTGCAGAGAGGTAATTCCTGTTGGAATAACTGTCCTGGTCATGTTGATTCTGCTGCCGGTCCTTATTTCCATTTGGATTTGTAAAAATGGCAGATCAGGTGAGGATTAATGATTATCTGAGACACTTTAATACATTTTCCTCAATATGATTTCATCTTTGCAGTTTTCAATTAGCTCATTATATGTTCTATTTTAGAAGACAGAGATATAGGATCCCAGAATGAAACGTGAGTAAGAGAACAATGTGCAAAGTTCAACATTGTTCATTTTCCTCTTTGTTACATTTTTTTTTTCAGAATTATTTCAATCCAAAAATTGATTCCAGATGTGTGCCTCTATTTTCTATGATTTATGTAAGATGACTGGAGAACCCTACTTTCAACAATTTGCAGCATCTGAGATAGGATAACCAAGATATAACATTTATTTGGTATTGTTTTCTCACATCCAATTTTAGCTTGAGCAAGAGAAAGCAGCGAGAGGGACATAAGGAGCGACAAATGGGTAAGATTCTTTTGAATGTTGGCAGCGATTAAATGTCAGAATTCTTTAAAAAAATGAAGTGGAAATTAATTGGTAGATGTGTTTCTATGATTAAAGCACCAGTTGATTGGTACTGACAGTAAACATGCTGAGGCATGTTTGATAGAAAAGTTGAATAAATGGAGCACTTGAGTTTTGCAAACAAAAACATCATTGAGGTTTTTGGCCTTGTATTCATTGGTACAAAAAAACACAACAATAATACCTATATAATGGAAACAGTTATTCATTCTACCTGAGAAGACGATTTTCCTGTTTAGCAAAATGACTCTGATTTCCTGCAGCCTTTTTAATGGAGAATGATACAGTTAACTGATAATTGCCAGTTCTCTGCCTACATTTGTTAACATAAAAACTAGAAGGAGGAGTACGCCATTCGGCCCTTCGAACCTGCTCTGTTATTCATTATGACCACGCTGATAATCAAACTCAACATCCTGATCCCTCTTCCCCTCAGACCATTTCATCCCGTTAGTCCCAAGAGCTATCTCTAATTTCTTCCTGAAATCACATAACGTTTTGCCCTCAACTATATTCTGTGGTAGTGAATTCCACACATTCACCACCTTCTGAATGAAGACATTTCTCATCACTCCAGTTCTGAAAGCTTTCGCCCTGCAACATCAAACTATTATCCCTTATACTCGACTTCTTCACCATCAGGAACATTGCTTCTCAATCTGTCCTATTCAATCTTGTCAGAGTTTCCTTGACGTTTCCCCTCACTCTTCTAAACTCCAGTGAATACAACCCTACCCGGCTTAGTCTCTCCTCATATAACAGACCCACCATCGAGAATTAGCTGTTAAACCTTCACTACTCACCCTCTATAGCAAGGACATCATTCCTCAGATAAGGATACCAGAACTGCACATATCGCTTCTCACCAACGCCCTGTACAATTGTAGTCAAATATCTCATTCCTGTACTCAAATCATCTCGCTATCAATGACAGCATGTCATTTGCCTGCTGAAGAGGTCGTTTGACTGTTTGGTCAAAGCACTGGCCCAAGGAATGAACCAACCAGGGAATGGCTGTCCCCTCCTTTGTTTAGTTGGATTCGCCACAATGTGTGCACTTACTATGTCTGTCCACAGCGTGTGTTCCTTACCTTCAGCAAATGCAACAATCACTCTTGCAGCGGTTGGTTTCATGAACGGGGAAATTGTTGATGTTAACACAGATGATAGAAATCCTACAGTACAGAAACAGGCCATTTGCTCCAATCGAGTCTGTACTAAACACAATTCCACCAGCTTCTACTCCAATATTCTCCCGCTAATCCCTCTAACATTCGCATCTCAGGACACTAAGGGTTAACTTTAGCACGGCCAATCAACCTAAGCCGCACATCTTTGGACTGTGAGAGGAGACCGGAACACCCGGAGGAAACCCATGCAGACACGAGGGGAATGTGCAAACTCTACACAGGCAGTGACCCAAGCCAGGAATCGAACTCAGGTCCCTGGAGCTGTGAAGCAGCAGTGCTAACCACTGTACTACCATGCCGCCTTCTGGTGGACAACAAGCGAAAGCTAATGGCGTGAGATCTCCCTCATTAATCCATTGGCCACTTAACATAGAAAAATTCAAAATAAGAGCAGAAAGATTCCAGCCTGTCCTTTGCTCCTGCTTTGCCATTCACCATGATCATAGCTGATCACCCAACTCAATAGCCTGTTCGCGCCTTCTCCCCACATCTTTTGGTCCCTTCACCTGCAATGCCATTTCTAACTGCCTCTGAAGAATTGTGGAATATTTGTCACGTTGGCGAAATTTAAGTGGGCTGTGTGTTAATGATTGTAGCCTAGCAACCTAAAGCAGCGGCACGGTGGCACAGTATTAGCACATCTCTCCCGCAAAATGAGGGACCTTTGTTCGATTCTGAGTTTGGGTATCTGTATATGCCGAGTCTGCATGTTTTCCCTGTGTGTGTGTGTGTGTGTGTTTTTTTCCGGGTGCTCCGCCCACAGTCCAAATGAGGTGCTACTTAGGTGAGTTGGCGATGCTAAATTCTTTCTCAGTGGAGGAAAACAAGTACCGGGATGTGGCGAGGGAGAGATTTTTACAGTAATATTTTTGCAGAGTTAATGTAAGCCCACTTCTGATTCTATTAAACATACTTTAAACTGTTGACATACAAGTGGTTATTGGCGCGCGATGTTTGTATGTACTTACAGATTCTACAGCTTGGATGGTATTTCAATTCATAGTTTAACCCTTAACATACAGGGGATCACGGTCAAACAGAGACAATCTTGAAAACGCAACGTAGAATAGAGGTGAGTGCATTGAACCCTTGTAATAAAATATATTGAAATGAATTTTGGGAAACAGTCTTTTATTTTAATCATTTCTGTTGAATATATTTCCCAGTCTCAGGGTGGACCTCTCTACGCCTCCCTGGATTTGGCTGCATTGGAAAAAAGGTCAAAAAAGAAGATTGGGAAATGAGAATCGGGGTGTTTTGTCTGTGATGTATTATACAGGAGACTGGAATTACCAATGTATGTTCTGCCCTGTGGAAATCAACATGGGAGCAAGTACATCCCCGTCAAACTGCTGAACGTTCCTCGCATACTGACCACAGATTGGAAAGACTGGCTCATTTTGTCAAATATGTAACAAGTTTTTTCAGCATTGTGAAAGATGTTCTACAATATCAAGGCCATGCAAGTGTGAAGTAACACACGAAGTAATTCCCTTTTTTTGTCTTGAAATCTTCAATGGCATATTCTGTAACTCCAGTTACTAATGCGATTGTTAATTGTTTGAAAATTCCTTTGTGCAGATAAAATCAATTTTTCTTCGACTATAACGCTGCATCAAATAGTTCTATTAACTAATAAATGAAATAAAGCAGAAGACAGACAGACTTCATTTGGCTCTGCTTATAACACAGCGGCCAAAACAATTTAAAACCAAACCTTCTCATCTGATTGGCACACTTTTATTCTCCGCCTACCAATGACATCACCTAAGGCTATGAACATAGAACATAGAACACTACAGCACAGAACAGGCCCTTCGGCCTTCGATGTTGCGCCGACCAATATAAAAAGCAATGCCCCTCCAAACTAAACCATTCCCTTCTCTTCCATATACTTATCAACTAACCTCTTAAACGCCACCAAACTTGGCGCATCTACAACTGCTGCAGGCAGGGCATTCCACTCCCGAACCACCCTTTGGGTAAAGAACCTACCTCTGATATCCGTCCTATAACTATCACCCCTTAATTTAAAGCTGTGTCCCCTCGTGCTAGCTTTCTCCATCCTAGGAAAAAGGCTATCACTGTCCACCCTATCTAAACCTCTAATCATCTTATATGTTTCGATAAGGTCTCCTCTTAGCCGCCTCCTTTCTAACGAAAACAACCTCAAATCCCTCAGCCTCTCCTCATAAGACCTGCCCTCCATACCAGGCAACATCCTGGTAAACCTCCTCTGTACCCTCTCCAATGCCTCCACATCTTTCTTATAATGCGGGGACCAGAACTGCACACAATACTCCAAGTGCGGCCGCACTAGAGTTTTGTACAGTTGCAACATGACGTTGCGGCTCCGAAATTCAATCCCCCTACCAATAAAAGCTAAGACTCCATATGCCTTCTTAACAACCTTCTCGACTTGACTGCCTACTTTCAGGGATCTATGCACATACACACCAAGATCCCTCTGTTCATCAAGACTACTAAGAATCCTACCATTAGCCCTATACTCTACACATTTATTATTTCTGCCATAGTGCATTACCTCACATTTTTCAACATTAAACTCCATTTGCCACCTCTTGGCCCAGCTCTGCAACTTGTCTAAGTCCCTCTGCAATGAGCTGAGAAAAACTATCTGTGAGAGCTGCAGAGATCATGATTTAAATAAAAACAATCTTTTCTTAAAGGAATGCTAACGTCACACCCATCAAACTCTAACTGTGTGTTGGATGTTGGAACACCTCCTGGAAATCCCTTCATTCACAGTCCCGCACCACATGAAGGAGAGGAATGGGAAGGGTGAGTTCACGCAAGGGTCAGGATCCCTAGCAGCAGCTGGAAGAAATGTTTCCAAGTAATCCATATTAAAACCTGCCGCAGTCCTGACACACACAGCGGAAGCTGCAAAAAGAACGATGCTCGCTGTCCCCTCATGCCAGCTGCTTTTTCCTTTTCATATCCAGATCTCACTGTATAAAACGCTGGTTCGACCTCATTTGGAATACTGCGTCCAGTTCTGGTTGCCTTACTACTGGAAGGACGTGGAGACTCTGGAGAGAGTGCAGAGGAGGTTTACCAGGATGCTGCCTGGTATGGAATGTCCAAGTTACGAGGAGAGATTAGGCAAATTAGGACTGTTTTCCTTAGAAAGACGTAGACTTAGAGGAGTTCTGATAGAGGTGTACAAGATTATGAAGGGGATAGATAGAGTAAACAGGGTTAAGCTCTGTTCTCGGAATGACTCAAATACCACGAGGGGTCACGGGCTTAGGGTGAGGGGGGTAAAGTACAATTTGGATGCTGGAGGGGTTTTTTTCACACAGAGAGCGGTGGAGGCATGGAATGCACTGCCAAGTAAAGTGGTGGAGGCAGGTACTTTGGAGTTATTTAAGAAATACTTAGATGGGCACATGAACAGAATGGGAATGGAGGGATATAGAAAACTGGTTTAAACTAGGGATCATGAGCCTTTGGATTCCCTGGGAAGTGTGGAAATAGATGATATTGATGTACCTGTTTTTATCTTACAGGTGCTTTGGTCCACCTTGTTTTCTAACGAGGGGCATACACGGGATGGGTCGTGAGAAGACTGCTCTTTGATCTTTTTCGAGAGTATCCTAGTGTTTCACGTCGTTAGTTTACGCTTGACCTGGACCATTTGATGGGCAACACGACAGCTCAGTGACTATCGGTGTGCTGGGCAGATACATGGATTTGGGCCTGTGTCTGTGGGAGTTTGCGCATTCTCCCCGTGCTTGCGTGGGTTTCCTCCGGGCGCTCCGGTTTCCTCCCACATCCCAAATATGTGCTCTTAGGCTAATTGGCAAAACAAATTCTCCCTAAATTGTCTCAAAGTTGGTTTTTAATTCATAGATCTGTAAACATGGACAGGGATCGTGGGTAGAGGTGGGAACATTGGGGTGGCGGCGCGGGCTCGTTGGGCCGAAGGGCTTTTTCCCCGTGCTGTTTTGTTCTTTGTTCTTTGCATGACATTAACGGCCCAGGAAATTTGCTCGGACTTAGCAAAGAGCGTGCTGGAAGTTCAGATTCTAAACAATGCCAGTGTCACTCAGTCACTGCAGCCCAACTTCCCCGGACGTTCACATCTCTGACTGAAGGAAAATTTTAGCCTTCACCACTTTCCGCAAATCTAGGATGGTATGAAGGCAGGAATGATGGGGACAGGAGGGCATGGTACAATTAGGGAGGACAAAGGGCAAAGGACTCACCGTAAAAATTGGATGATGGGGATAGAAACTGCTGTAATACATGTGAACAGTGAGGAAATGCTGAAGGTTGGCTTCCTCCTACTATTGAATCACATTGGAATGAGGGAAGACGTTAGAGATCAATGATTGGTAGGATAGAAAATTCTTTCTCACCATCTCTCTCTCTCTCTGTCTTTCTGTCTCTCTCTCTCGCTCTCACTCAGTCACCGTCTCTCTCTCTCTCTCTCTCTCAGCAAGTCTTTCTCTCGCACACACACCGTGCCTCTCCTCTCTCTCTCTCTATCTCTCTCTGTCTTCCTGTCTCTATCCCTCTATCTATCTATCTACCTATGTATGTATCCATCTGGACAGGCACATCAACAGGACGGTCGTGAATGAATAGAGGTTGTTGTTCTAGATCAGTGATCTGCGCATGCTTGGTGGGCCGAAGGGCTTGTTCTTGAGTTTTAATTTTATTTCTCTTTCTTTGTTGCTCTCCACCTGATATGCAGAAAGTGTCCCAGATTCCTAAATGCTAACATTTCCTATTGAGGTGTTATATCAATGCTAGTGCATGGTAGCAGGTGACCGCCGTGCCAAGAATCCAGTGCTCTCCCTGGAGCAGTGGTGCCAAGACGCATGACCAGAAGAAGGTTGAGTAGGAAGTCTGAGCAGGGAAGGGAATGAACAGGAAGGAGTGAGGGAAAAGGGTACTGTGTTGTGGGTCTGAGGGTGAAGGGGACCCGAGTGCGAGGTCTGAGGGGAAAAGGGGCCTGAGTGGCTGTTCTGAGGGTGGAGCTGAATGCGGTTCACTCAGGTGTCCACAACATGCATACATTGTGGAGTTGAGGTCACCTCACTACTGGAAGGATAAAACTTTATTGAGAAGGTTTAAGATTCATTGCATCCCTACATTGCAGAAAGATGCTTTATTGAAAAGAGGATAGGCGAGATTTACATGAATCCTGGGGCAACTGGAAGGTTGCATCTGTCGGACAATATGAGGGGTGTTTGAGGACAATGGGTTTGTACTCAATAGAGTTTAGAAGTGTGGGGGTATCTCATTGAAATTTGCACAATATTAAAACGCTTCTATTAGCAGGAAAGATTAGGATCCGAGGGAACACCTCAGAGTAACGCAACAATGCTTAAGATTTGAGATGAGGAGTCATGACTTCAGCCAGAGGGTGGTGAATCTGTGAAATTCATTGCTGCAGAAGACTCCGGAGGCCAGGTCACTGAGTGCATTTAACAGATAGATGCGTTTTTGTTTGGTTGGAGAATCAAATGTTACAGGGGAAAGGCGGAAGAATGGGCATTATGGTAGTATACAGATTGATACGTTTTTGATTGGTAAGAGTATCAAATATATGAGGGAAAAAAGAGAGAGAATGGCTCGGAATAGTAGCATAGTGATTAGCACTATTGCTTCACAGCTCCAGGGACCTGGGTTCGATTCCCAACTCGGGTCACTGTCTGTGCAGAGTTTGCACATTCTCCCCGTGTCTGCATGGGTTTCCTCCCGGTGCTCCGGTTTCCTCCCACAATCTAAAGATTGCTGGTTAGATGGATTGGCCAAGCTAAATTGTCCCTTTGAGTCATGCGCTGCTTAGGTGAGAGGGCTTAGCGGATAAAGTAGGGGTGCGTACTCGATTGACTGAGTGGCCTCTTTCTGCACTGTAGGTTTCGATGGAATGAGAAACCGATCAGTCATGGCCGGATGGTGGAGCAGACGCGATGGACCAAATGGCCTAACTTTGCTCCTACAGCTAATGGTCATCTGGTCTTATTGACTTAAGGCGAACATAACCAGCCACTTGGGTGAACCATATTAACCCAGAAGAATGAAGTGATGCATTCCATTATGAAGAGTTCAGGCACCAATAAGAAATATGGTTAAAGACTTAAAGGGGATGAAAGATTGAAGAGATAGAGAACAGCAGATTCTGAAACATTGAAGTTGACAGGATGAGTTGAGTGGGTCCTTTGGTAAAAAAATATTCAATTCGTTTCTCGAAAGAGGAATTGAACATTCAGGCTGCAATTTATATGTAAGTCTTTGAAAATTTTCGTCATTTCACAGAAGGGATGTTGCGTACGATTATGAATGGAAAACCACAGCTGGAGGGTATCATGGCCATCAGAAGCGCCCAGAAGCGATTTGCTATCTTGGCACTAGGAATGGAATTTCCTGTTGAATGAAGAGTGTGGACATTTTTTTATCCCGGAAAGGGGGAAATGGTAAAAGGGATTTGATGGAACCATTCAGCTACCGTAGAGATAAGTGACAGTCCAGAGGATTGCCTAAGTAAAGAGCTATTCACCAACTGTAGATGCAGTGACTCTTTGAGAGAAACCATTAAATTGGGAGTGACTGTGAACAGAGCCACCTCATGTAGACGCGGTATTTGTCAACAGCACCGCCTGACGTGGCTGTGCAGGTGTTGATCAGAGTTAACTGGTGTGGAGGAAATGGCTGCCAACAGCGCCACCTTCAGTATTGGATGTGGCTGCAATACTATTAGGTTAATGAAAGGGTAAAGATATCACAATTGTGATCTCTGGTCTCATGAGATGCGAAATTACGGATCAAACAGGAAAGTGCTAATACGATAAAAGATCTAAGGGATTTTCACAGTAAGTTCATTTGCAGTGCAAATGCAAGCCTAATTATGACACTAAAGTAATTTCCTGTTGAAGGAATTAATGCTTCCAAATCACTTACGTGTCTTATTCTCCAATATCTCAGAAGAGATGGTCAACAAAAACAATCAATGTGCCCTTTTGGGAGGTAAAAGATCTCAAGCATCAATCAGCAGAATCATAGAATTGTAGAATCCCTACAGAGCAGAAGGAGGTCATTCGACCCAATGAACACTGTCAACAATTCCACCCAGGCCCCATCTCCATATCTGTATCTAATCGCACGTCTTTGGACATTGAGGGACCATCCACTTAACCTACTCATCTTTGGGCAGATAGGGGCAATTTGCGTTCGCCAATTGACGCATCTTTGCACGCAAAGGGACAACTTAGTACGACCAATGAACGCAAGAGGGTGATTGTGTTTGGGTGGTGTGAGGGTGGGTTGTGAAGTGAGGGGGTGATGATAGCTGGGGGTGATATGTTGTTGCTGGTTTTCCACGGATTTTCAAGTGGGCTATTCCCCAAACCAAATCCATGGTTTGAAGCGGCGTGGTAGCACAGCGGTTAGCATTTCTGATTCGACAGCTGCAGGGTCCTGGGTTCGATTCCTGCTCGGGTCACTGCCTGTGTGGAGTTTGCACGTTCTCCTCGTATCAGCGTGGGTTGCCTCCTGCTACTCCGGTTTCCTCCCACAGTCCAAAGATGTGCAGGTTAGGTTGATTGGCCATGCGAAGAAATTGCCCTTTAGTGTCTAGTGATGTGCAGGTTAGTGGGTATAATATATGGGGGTAGGGCCTGAGTGGGATTGTGTTCGGTGCAGGCTCAATGGGCGGAAGGACCGCTTTCTGCACTATGGGATTCTATGATCTATTAGCTGGGTCAGTATCACGTTGGCCCTCGCTCTATTTTTTTTTCCTTTCCAACTTTGCAATCGCAACTGTTGTGCTGCAATCAGCAAAACACATTACCCTTCATTGCTTGTGCATTGTTCCTCTTCCTCCCTTGTACGGGTTATTGGTTCAAATCTAACCATCAACATTTGAACTCAGTGTGATTTGTTGATGAAAGAATGGTGTATGTTATATTTTGTTGTTGCTCATACTTCAGAGGAATGATATTCTCTTTCCTGCCGAAGCAGAACAGGTAGTGATAACCTTGTCTATTTCAGGTATTGAATCTTACGCAATTTTGCCACAGACGCCAGCAATCCGGACTCCGACCGGATTGGATGAACATACAAGTTGCATTGTCACATGGGCTGGTTGGCATGGAGGAGTTATCTATTGGTATAAACGGCGGCAACGGGAGCATCTACAACTGAGATCTCACGATCTGTTTCCGGGATATGACGCTGTTAAAATCGTTTTATCTGTTTCCTCTTCATTTGAAGAAAGCCTGAATGTTTGATTTGATTTATTACTGTCATATGTATTTGTATACAGTGAAAAGGATTGTCTCTTGCACGCTATGCAGCAAAAGCATACCGTTTATAGAGGAGGGAAGGAGAGAGCATAGTGTAATGTTACAGTTGTAGCTGAGGTGCACAGAAAGATGAACTCAGTATAATAGAGGTCAAAAGTCTGACGGCTGGAGGGAAGAAACTGTGACCTCAGACATCTGTATCTTTTTATCCCGACAGAAGGAGGTAGAAAAGTTTATGTTCGGGGTACAAAGGATCTTTGCTTCTGCTGGCTGCTTTTCCAAATCAGCGTAAAGTGTCTTGGAGAAGTGTCTTCCGCTGCCTTGGACACGATGTTACATTGTGCATTGGACTGGGCTTAATATATCACCTTTGGTAGTAGTGTCTTGCGATCTTGGTAGGAACAGGAGCCAGACCAAAGTTGTGAACCATCCGGAAAGGATGCTTTCTTGTTCTGCATCATTAACATTTGATTAGAGTCAAAGCGGACTTGCCGAATTTCCTTAGCCTCCTTAGAAAGCAAGGGGCGTTGGTGGAGTCTGCCCAAAGGACTGCCATGTCAAATTTCGTTTCTGGCTGCGTTATCAATAACAAGGAGTAAAGGGGCACGGCTTATCACCTGAGGTTTCTTAACGCCTAATGGAACCTGAACCATGTAAGAGAACTCTGAAATTTGGTCCTATCTGAATACTGCAGAGCCTCGACATGCATGTTCCTATCTTATCTAATTTTTTAAAATGTACTATGCATTTTCATTTGGATTTGAGCAGGAAGGAGAGCATCCAAAGAACCAATACGTTACAAGATACTTTCCAAAATCGAGCATTGCATTTGTGAGTCCAAACTGTCCAAATGTGTTCATTGAATCTGGATTGCCAGGTTATGGGATATCGTATAGAAGTCATGGGTAACGTTTAACTGTGGGTAACAATTTGATGAAATTGATATCAGTAATGTAGTGATAATATTATGATATTAATTCAAATTCAGCATGAGCAAATTGTCTCTAATTTAGTCATCCCTCAATGTGGTTACGATTCCTTTATTGTGGAGTCCAATAAGCGTAGACAAAGGTCATAGGTAGAAGAGGGCACTCACAATGTTAAAATGGCGGCTTGGTCTCGTTGGGTCAAAGGGCCTGTTTCCCGTGCTTTGTTGTGTTGTTCTTTGTTCTTTGCTCTTTAAAGTACACAATATTCGACTGGGGGGGGGGAAGTGGTGGGTGATCTAAAATAGATCTTCGAAGGTATGAAAGATTCAAAAGGATATACGTACAGAAAGTGAGGGGTCACAACAACATTGGACTCCCAGCATCCGTTATTCCCTAATGGATCCAATGTTAAGTTCAAGGGAAATACTTTTCCCAGAAATGGCATAGAATGTGGAACTCGATACAACAAGGCTTGGTTTAAGTTGAATATCAGATATTCATTTAGAGGGAAATTGGATCAACACAGGAGGGAGATAATAATAGAACATGTTGAGGGGGGATGGATAGACTGTGGGTCGGAGGAGGCTGGCATAGATTACAAACGCTGTGACAGTGGCTTGTTGTCCTGGAAATAATGGCGTATTTTGAAATGAAGAGATCATGGGAAGCGAAAGTTGTTTTTTGGAGATGTTTGATTTAATTTGGTTTGATTTGATTTATTATTGTTACATGGATTGGGATACACAGAACATTATTGCTTCTTGCGGACAAGACATACATTTCAGAGAGTACATAGAGGAGAAGGATAGGAGAGGGTGCAGAATGCATTGTTACAGTCATAGGTGTAGAGAAACAGCACTTAATAATGGTATGTTCATTCAAAAGTCTATTGGCAGCAGGGAAGAAGCTGTTCTTAGTTGGTTCATGCATGATCTCAGACTTCTGTATTTTTTTTTACTGACAGAAGTGGGTGGAAGAGAGTTTGTCCGGGGTAAGTGGGGTCCTTGGACAACCTCGCTATTTTTTGGAGGTAGCAAGAACCATAGACAAAATCAGTTGATGAATCGATACATCAATGGGTGTAAATGACACTGGTCTTCTGAATAAAAGAAATAGTTCATTATGAAAGTCAAATCCAAAGGACGTTTCATTGAGGTGATGATGGATTTCAACTACAATTTCGGTATTGCAAACATTAGAAGCTTGAGGCCGTTTTCTTTTCAAGGGATAAACTTCATTATGTCTTCAATTAGTTCTTTCATGGGACGGGAGCGTCACCGGTTCGCCAGCATGTATTGGCCGTCCTTATTTACCCTTGAACTAACTGAGTGACTTACCAAGTCATTTTTCAACACGGGCTTTTTTACAACAATGACATTTAATTATATGTTAGAATTTAATTCCAAATTTTTTGTGGTGTATTTTCCTTTTGCTATGTATCGAAGTGGGAATTGTACACAGGGCCCTGCAACATAATCCAACAAAATGACATTTATCCCTGCATCGAGATCTTCCTGGGGGACAGTGATCCAGCGTACCAGCGCACACTGGGAAAGTGCACTATGACGTCACCCCTAAACAGTCTGGCAGTAACGTAAAAGCTTTGACCCCATGTTATGGACCCACTTCCTACTCCGCCCCCGTCAGAGGAAACAGTTTCCCTCCATTAACCCATCAATTTTTTTTTTCAAACTTAAACAGGGCGATTAGATCATCTCACAATCTTATCCGCTGGAAGAAATAAGATTACTCTCGCAATGTATCCCTTTTTAACCCCAGTATCTTCATGCTAAACTGAGATGTGTTTCAGAGAACCCAACACCGAAGTTCAAATTGTGCACAACTCACATGAATCTAAAATGTTCATTTTTTTAAAAAAATCGTTTCTGGGATGTGGGGATCGCTGGCTGGCCAGAATTCATTCCCCGTCCTTAGTTGCCCTAATGAAGCGAGCTGCCTTCTTGATAAACTTCAGTCCACCTGCTATGGGTTGACAAAAAAGGCCGTTAGGGAGTGAATTCCAGGATGTTGGCCAATATATTTCCAAGTCATTTTTCAAAACGGGCTTTTTTACAACAATGGCTTTTAATTATACAGGATGGTGAGTGGCTCGAAGGGGAATATGCAGATGGTGGTGTTCTCATACATAAGCTGCTCTTGTACTTCTACAAGGCAGTGGTCGTGAGTTTGAAAGGTGCCGTCGAAGGGTCATTGGTGAATTATTGGTGTACACTGAGCGTCATGGTGGAGGGATTGAATGTCTGTGAAACTGCGTTTCTGTCTCCACGGATCTGCCAAAGCTGCTGAGTTTATCCAGCATTTACATTTATAATATAATCAAAGTTCATATTAACAAGAATGGGACAATCAAATGGGAGGCCCATTAAATCACCAACACATTTTGTCTGGGAGATGGAACTTACATAATCGCTGAAACTACAAATGTTCTATTTGAACCAAATTTGGTTGTTTCTCTTGATTGAAGACTAAACAATTAGACAACGTGAGTCCGATGCAGTTTAACCAGGTGCAGAGAAACCCTTCATCGGTAATTGGAAACTTTCTTGTAAAGCTTCACAAACTTAGAATTAGTAACATAGAATCATAGAAGCCTACTGTGCAGAACAAGGCCCTTTGGCCCATGTAGTCTACACCGAACACAATCCCACCCAGGCCCTACCCCCATATCTCTACATGTTATATCCACTAATCTTCGAACCTACGCATCCCTGGACACTAAGGGGCAATTTCTTAGCATTGTTAATCAACCTAACCCGCACAGCTTTGGACATCTGAATTATAAAACAGAAAAAAATTGCAAAACTCCATAAAGATTGCATTCCATCATTTTGGTAATTGCACAATACAATGATAAAAACGCTGTCATTGAAATGAATTTTCATTATTGTATGACGCAATAATAAGAAATCTCACAACACCAGGTTATAGTCCAGCAGATTTATTTGGAATCACGAGCTTTTGAAACACTACTCCTTTCTCAGGTGAGCGAGAAGGTGGGTTCACAAGCACGGCCTATATAGACAAAGACACAATTGCAAGATAATGGTTGGATGGCGAGTCTTTACGGGTAATCAAGTCTTTACAGGTACAGACAATGCGTGTGGAGAGAGATGTAATGATGGATAAGCGTTCTCCAAGGTGATCTTCAAGACGGAAGAAAAGGCATACTCGCCGAGCACAAACTCATAGCCAAGCTCCCAATGCACGAGGACAGCCTCAACAAATGTGTAGAGTATAGGGCTAATGGTAGGACTCTTAATAGTGTTGATGAACAGAGGGATCTTGGTGTATATGTGCATAGATCTCTGAAAGTTGGCAATCAAGTCGATAATGTTGTTAAGAAAACATACGGAGTCTTAGCTTTTATTGGTAGGGGGATTGAATTTCGGAGCCGCAACGTCATGTTGCAACTGTACAAAACTCGAGTGCGGCCGCATTTGGAGTATTGTGTGCAGTTCTGGTCCCCACATTATAAGAAAGATGTGGAGGCTTTGGAGAGGGTACAGAGGAGGTTTACCAGGATATTGCCGGGTATGGAAGGCAGGTCTTATGAAGAGAGGCTGAGGGATTTCAGGTTGTTAGATAGAAGGCGGCTAAGAAGAGACCTTACTGAAGCATATAAGATGATTAGAGGTTTAGATAGAGTGGACAGTGATAGTCTTTTTCCTAGGATGGAGAAAGCTAGCACGAGGGGACATAGCTTTAAATTAAGGGGTGGTAGTTTTCGGACAGATGTCAGAGGTAGGTTCTTTACCCAGAGGGTGGTAAGGGTATGGAATGCCCTGCCTGCGTCAGTTGTAGATGCGCCAAGTTTGGTGGCGTTTAAGAGGTTAGTAGATAAGTTTATGGATGAAAAGGGAATGGTTTAGTTTGGAGGGGCATTGCTTTTTATTTTGGTCGGCACAACATCGAAGGCCGAAGGGCCTGTTCTGTGCTGTTATGTTCTATGTTCTATGTTCTAAATAGTGAGTTGAGAAGAGCTAAAAGAGGACACGAGAAGACTTTGGCTGATAGGCTTAAGGAGAATACTAAAGCTTTCTTTAGATATGTTAAGAATAGAAGATTGGTTAGGGCAAGATTAGGGCCAGTCAGAGACAGCAGTGGGAAGTTGTGCGTGGAGCCTGAAGAGATTGGAGAGGCACTGAACAAATATTTCTCTTCGGTATTCACGCAGGGAGATGTAAATGTAGTTGTGGAGAACACTGGGATACAGGGTTGCAAACTGGAAAGTATTGAAGTAGATAAGGAGGATGTGCTAGATATTCTTGAGGGTTTGAAGTTAGATAAGTCCCCTGGGCCGGACGGGCTTTACCCTAGGATTCTCTGGGAGGCAAGAGAGGCGATTGCAGAGCCTCTGGCTCTGATCTTCAGGTCGTCGTTGGTTACAGGTATAGTGCTGGAAGACTGGAGGATAGCGAATGTGGTCCCATTGTTCAAGAAGGGGAATAGAGACTTTCCTGGGAATTATAGACCAGTGAGTCTTACTTCTGTTGTGGGCAAAGTATTGGAAAGAATTATTAGGGATAGGATTTATAGTTATTTAGAGAGAAATGAATTCATTGGGGATAGTCAGCATGGTTTTGTGAAAGTTAGGTCGTGCCTTACTAACCTTATTGAGTTTTTTGAAAAAATGACCAAAGAGGTGGATGGGGGGGTAAGGCAGTTGATGTGGTATATATGGACTTTAGTAAGGCGTTCGATAAGGTCCCCCATGGAAGGCTTCTGCAGAAAATGCAGATGTATGGGATTGAGGGTGATTTAGCTAATTGGATCAGGAATTGGCTCTCTGATAGAAGACAGAGGGTGGTGGTTGATGGAAATTATTCATCGTGGAGTTCGGTTACAAGTGGTGTACCTCAGGGATCTGTTTTGGGGCCCCTGCTGTTTGTAATTTTTATAAATGATCTGGATGAGGGTATTGAAGGATGGATTAGTAAATGTGCGGATGCCACCAAAGTCGGAGGAGTGGTAGATAGTGAAGAGGGGTTTTATAGTTTGCAAAGAGACTTGGGCAAGTTGCAGAGCTGGGCCGAGAGGTGGCAAATGTAGTTTAATGTGGAAAAGTGTGAGGTAATTCACTTTCGCAGGAATAACAAATGTGTAGAGTATAGGACTAATTGTAGAATTCTTAACAGTGTTGATGTACAGAGGGATCTTGGTCTATATGTGCATAGATCCCTGAAAGTTGACAATCAAGTCGATAAGGTTGTTAAGAAGGCATACAGAGTCTAAGGTTTTATTGGTAGGGGGATTGAATTTTGGAGCCGCAACGTCATGTTGCAACTGTACAAAACTCTAGTGCGGCCGCACTTGGAGTATTGTGTACAGTTCTGGTCCCCGCAATATAAGAAAGATGTGGAGGCTTTGGAGAGGGTACAGAGGAGGTTTACCAGGATGTTGCCTGGTATGTAGGACAGGTGTTATGAGGAGAGACTGAGGGATTTGACGTTGTTTTCGTTAGAAAGAAGGTGGCTAAGAGGAGACCTTATTGAATCATATAAGATGATTAGAGGTTTTGATAGGGTGGACAGTGATAGCCTTTTTCCTCGGATGGAGAAAGCTAGCACGAGGGGACATAGCTTTAAATTAAGGGGTGGTAGTTATAGGACCGATGTCAGAGGTAGGTTCTTTACCCAGAGGGTGGTAAGGGTACAGAATACCCTGCCTGCTGCAGTTGTAGATGCTCCAAGTTTGGCGGCGTTTAAGAGGTTAGTAGATAAGTTTATGGATGAAGAGGGAATGGTTTCGGTTACAGGGTCATTGCTTTTTCTTAATTGGTCGGCGCAACATCGAAGGCCGAAGGGCCTGTTCTGCCCTGTAATGTTCTATGTTCTAAGTGCAATGAACCAATGGATGTGACATGTAGGGTTCAAGTAAAGACACATTTTATTATATAGAAGTAAAATGAAGCTATCACAAGCTATGTTATGTGTTCATTTTTGGAAAGAGAACAAAGGACAAAGAACAAAACAGCACGGGAAACAGGCCTTCGGCCGAACGAGCCCGCGCCCCTACCTCGATGTTTCCACTTCTACACACGAACCCTGCCTATGTTTATAGATCTATGCATTGGAACCAAATTTGAGTTAATTTAGAGTGAATCTGTATTGCCAATCAGCCTAAGAGCACATCTTTGGGATGTGGGATGAAACCGGAGCACCCGGAGGAAACTCACGCAACCATGGGGAGAATGTGCAAACTCCAACAGACACAGGCCCAAATCCATGTATCTGCACAACACAGCGATAGTCACTGAGCTGTCGTGTTGCCCATCAAATGGTCCAGGTCAAGCGTACACTCACGACGTGAAGCACTCGGATACTCTCGAAAAAAATCCAAGAGCAGCTCTCTCACGACCATTCGCGTGTATGCCCCTTGTTAGACAACAAGGCGGACCGAAGTACCCGTAGGATAAAAACAAATACATCAATATCACATTTCCCAGGGATTCCCAAGGCTCACGATCCCTATTTTAAATCAGTTTTCTATATCCCTCCATTCCCATTCTGTTCATGTGCCCATCTAAGTATCTCTTAAATAACTTCAGAGTGCCTGCTTCCACCACTTTACTTGGCAGCGCGTTCCATACCTGCACCCGCCATCTTTTGAGACATGGACGTTGCTGGCTGAGCCATCATTTATTGCTCACCCCTAGTTGCTCTTAGAGGGCAGTTAAAAATCAAAGAACAAAGAACAACACAGAACAGGAAACAGGTCCTTCGGTTCTACAAGCCCGCGCCGCCGTTTTAATATTCAGCCAGTGCCTCATTCAAATCCTTCTTCTACCCATGACCTTTGTCCAAGACTCTTCGACTCTACAAAAAAAATGTGCAAATTTAGACAATTTATTTTTATTATTTATTAATTATTAAGCAACACAGCACGGGAAACAGGCCCTTCGGCCCAACGAGCCCGCGCCGCCGTCATACCAAATACATTATCCTATTTTAATATTCCTATATAATAATATATATATTATTCCTAATATGGAAAATTTTCACCATAGGGACAATTTGTTACCCAATCAGCCTAAGAGCGAATTTTTGGGTTGTGGGAGGAAACCGGAGTGCCCGGAGAAAACCCACGCAACCACGGGGAGAACGCGCAAACTCCCGCAGACACCGGCCCAATTCCAAGTGTCTGCACAGCCACATCGATAGTCTCTGAGCTGTCATGGTGCCCTTCAGGTGGTCCACATAAAGCACTCATATACGACATGAGGTACCAGGCAACCCATGAATCAACATCCAAGAGCTGTACCCGCACCACCTGCCGAATGCGTGCTCAAATTATGGACCGAATTACCTGTGGAAAAAAGCCGTAGTTAAACAGTCCTAATATATCCCTCTATCTGCATACCGCTCATGTGGCTGTCCAAGAGACCCTTAAACAGCCCCAGCGTGCCTGCTCCCACCACCTTACTCGGCAGTGCATTCCACACCCCCACTACCCTTTGTGTGAAAAACTGCCCTCTAATATTCGTCCTATACATAGCCCCCCTCACCCTATGGCCATGACCTCTCGTCCTATCCATTTCTAAAGGTGGAAAAAGTTTACCTCCATTTACTCTATCTATACCCCTTATAATCTTATACACCTCTATGAGATCCCCTCTAAGCCGACGTCTTTCAAGGGAAAACAACCCCAGTCTATCTAATCGTTCCTCATAGGACAGTCCTTCCATACCAGGCAGCATCCTGGTAAACCTCCTCTGCACTCTCTCCAAGGACTCCACATCCTTCCGATAGTACGGAGACCAGAACTGGGCACAGTATTCCAAGTGAGGCCTAACCAAAGTTGTATACAACTGCAACATCAAACTCCTACTCTTATATTCTATACCCTTTTCTATGAAAGCTAACATACTATACGCCTTCTTTATCACCTTCTCCACCTGTGAGGACACCTTCAGAGACTTGTGAACCTGCACCCCCAAGTCTCTCTGCGTCTCTATGCTCCTTATAGTTTTACCTTTTATCCTATAATTCTCTTCTACATTTTTCCGGCCAAAATGCATCACCTCGCATTTTTCCGGATTAAATTCCATTTGCCATCTATCTGCCCAATCTACCAACCTGTCTATGTCCTGTTGTATTGCCTGACACTGCTCTTCTGTACCCGCCAATCCAAGCATCTTGGTGTCATCAGCAAATTTGCTGATCTCACCACCTACCCCTACTTCCAAGTCGTTTATGTAGACCACAAATAGAAGAGGACCTAGTACTGAGCCTTGTGGCACTCCACTAGTGACAGGCTTCCAGCCGGAAAAAGAGCCTTCCACTACTACCCTCTGTCTCCTCCTCCCGAGCCAGTTCTCGACCCATCTACATACCCGACCCTGTATCCCATGCGCCTTCACCTTCTCTATCAGTCTACCATGAGGAACCTTGTCAAACGCCTTACTGAAATCCATGTAGACGACATCAACAGCATGTCCTTCATCAACTGTTTTTGTCACTTCTTCAAAAAATTCCACTAGATTTGTAAGACAAGACTTCCCCTTGACGAAGCCATGCTGCGTATCCCTGATCAGATCGCAGCGCTCCAGATGCTCATACATCCTGTCCCTGAGGATCCTCTCCATTAGCTTACCTATAACTGAAGTCAAGCTCACCGGCCTATAGTTCCCTGGGTTATCCCTCTGACCTTTTTTAAACAACGGTACTACGTTTGCTATCCTCCAGTCCTCTGGGACCTCACCTGTGTCCAAGGAAGAGACAAAGATTTGCGTCAGAGGCCCAGCCAAGTCTTCCCTCAACTCCCTTAGCAGCCTGGGGTAAATGCCATCAGGCCCCGGAGCTTTATATGTCTTTAAGCTGCCTAACAGCCCCAACACCTCTTTCCTCGTAATCCTTATTTCCCTCAACCAATCCTCAACTTTGTCAACATCAGGCACAGACATCTGTCCAGTCTCCTGCGTGAATACCGACGCAAAGTATTCATTCAGGATCTCCCCCATTCCCTCAGGCTCTAAGCACAGATCCCCTCCACTGTCCCTAAGAGGTCCAATCTTGCCTCTAACCATCCTTTTGCTCCTTACATAGGAGTAAAATGCCTTTGGATTTTCCTTAATCCTACCTGCCAGAGCCACCTCGTGGCCCCTTTTTGCCTTTCTAATACCCCTTTTAAGATCCCGTCTACACTCTCTATAAGCTTCCAGCGCTATCTCAGTCCCTAGTTGCCTAGATCTAATGTAAGACTCTATCTTTTTCTTGATCAAGTCCTCAATCTCCCTGGTAAGCCAAGGTTCTCTAATCCTACCTTTCCCATCCTTCCTCCTTGCCGGCACATATCTTTCCTGCAGAGAGTTTAGTTTTCCCTTGAAAGACTCCCACATGTACCTCGTCGACCTGCCCTCAAAAAGCTTATCCCAGTCCGTATCTTTAAGATCTTGCCTAATCTGGCCGTATCTAGCCCTCCCCCAGTTAAATACCCTCCCTTTTGGGCCAGTCTCGTCCTTTTCCATTAATATCCTAAAGCAGACAGAGTTGTGATCACTATTTGACACCTGCTCTCCTACCTCGACGTCAACCACCTGGCCTGGCTCATTCCCCAGAACCAAATCCAGTATAGCCCCCTCTCTAGTCGGGCCATCCACATACTGCTCCAAGGACCCTTCCAAAACACACTGTACAAATTCCTCCCCATCCACTCCTACAGCCCTGGGCACACTCCAATCTACTCCAGGAAAATTGAAATCTCCCACCACTACCACCCTATTTTTCCTACACTTATCTAAAATGTCCCTGCATATCCCTTCTTCCGCAGCCTGCGGGCTGTTGGGCGGTCTGTAGTAAACACCCAACAGAGTAACCACTCCCTTCCTATTCCTCAACTCCACCCATAGAGACTCAATTCCTAAATCATCCATACCTCTCTCCCTCTGCACTGCTATGACGTTGTCCTTAACTAATAAAGCCACTCCCCCGCCTCTCTTCACACCAACTCTGTCACACCTAAAACACTTATACCCTGGAATATTCAATTGCCAGTCTTGCCCCTCCTTCAACCACGTCTCGGTCACCGCCACCACGTCTAAACTCCTCGTGAACATTATTGCCTTCAGTTCATCTGTTTTGCCAGTCACACTCCTCACATTAAAACACATGCACTGAAGACCCTCAGCTCTCGGATATTCCTTTCTACCTACTGGTGTTACCCTATCATCCCTCTCTCTCCCACTCCCAGTTCCCGCTGTCTCCCCACCCTCCCTCCCTATTAGTTTAAACATTTCTGAAACACTCCAGCTAACCTCCCAGCTAAAATATGTGTTCCCCTCCCAGTCAACTGCTCCCTATCCCTCGTGAATAGGTGACCCTCCCTCCTGAAGACTTCCCAATGATCAATAAATATGAAGCCTTCTGCCCTACACCAATCCCTCATCCATGCATTTAGTTGGAGTGTCTCATTTATTACCCAATCGGTCCCGGGCACAGGCAGCAGCCCAGAGAACGCCACCCTGGAGGCCCTACCTTTCAGTTGAGCCCCCAACTCCCTAAACTGTCTACGTAAGTCCCCCCTGCGCTTTCTTCCTACATCTTTCTGTCCTATGTGAACTATTACATTTGCCTTAGACCCTTCTCCCTTCAAAATTCCCTCTACCCTCTCTGATACATCCTGGACCCCTGCTCCAGGGAGGCAGACTACCATCCTGGAGTCTCTCTTTTCCCCACAGAATCTCCTATCGATCCCTTTAACCATCCCATCCCCCACCACTATCTCACCTCCTGCTTTCCCGCCGGTCTCTGTGGCATTCTGTTCCCCCTCACCTGCCCTCTCCATCACAGCTTTTACCCCCCCCCTTGGTTTTCTGGGAATCCTCCTTAGAGATGGCCTTTGTGCCTTGATTTTTGTTCTTGTTCCTTGTAACTGTACCCAGCCCATCCCTACTACTAGATCCTGGGGTCCCTGCAGGTCTGCCTTCCCTATTCATTGTATCCTCATTTTCCCTCACTAGACAAACGTCCTCCAAGCGCAGCTCCAGCTGTCTCAACTTTGCTCGTAAACGTTGCAGTTCTAAACATTTTGCGCATATGTGGGCCTTCGGCAGACGTGATGCCTCCAAGAAGGTCCACATATGGCAGCGTACACAGTGGACGCGTTTGGCCAAGTATCGTGGCATTTTATATACCCCTTTAAAGGTGATTAGGTAAGAAGCACGTTACTCACTGCGTCCTAGCCTGCGCTCACCCAAGCCCAATGAGCTTAAGCCCTTGTTGTTCTCACTCTAATTCCCGTCTCACTCCACTGCCCGCTCCCGACGCTGCCCGCTGTCTTACCTTGGCCTTCCTTTTATACTCCCGCGCTTCCTCCCCTGCAGCCCCCCGCGCCTACCTCCCGCTACGGAGCGCCGAAATAAACACTCTACCAAATAAAGTACAAGACAGAAATTGCAAGTCAGGATTCTCTCCAGCCACTCTCCAAATAACTCTGCTCCGGAGAACAGTAAGGCGCACCAGGTTAAGGAAGGTCTAATTTGGGCCAATTTGTTAACACCAATTAACCTAACATCACGTTTTTGGGATGTAGGAGGAAACCGAGCACCCAAAGAAAACTCACGTAAGCATGGGGAGAATGTGCAAACTCCCAAAGACACCGGCCCAAGCCCAATTACATTACTGTGGCTCTGGAGTTCATATGTCGGGCAAACCAAATGAGGAAAAGAAATCTCCTTCCCTAAAGCGCATTAATGAAATTTTACTGAACATGTATGTGAGGAAAACAAAGCAAACTCGCTTGAACAGGGTAGTTCCTTTCATCTGATCATGGGGTCACAGTTTTTACTGTCTGAACACTTATTCCAGCTGTTAGTTCTTACCCGCTTTTACTCACCATAAACCATGCAAAAGCAAGAAAATGAGTTTTGCATATAATAATTCTTTGGATATCTTTACGTGCTATTTCTACATGTCTTGTGACCTGTTTGTTTCTGTACGGTTAATGGCCGCAGTTTGACCTGAGCTCAAACACAAAGAGTTTTGTCCCTTTCAGATACAGTGGAAATTATGACGGGCCGTGAAATGGAAAGTCTGACACAAGTTTGGTGCGGTGTGCAGGTGAATTCCACCTTCACTTGACACAGTGTGGTCATCGACAATGCGTCATAGCGATGAACAGGCAGTATGTTTTCAGACAGTGTTACAGTACAGTAATTCTATGGTGATACGTTTTCTATTTCAGCTGAATTTTAATTCATTCGCGGGATGTGAAGTTCTTAGCAAGGCAGAGTGCATTGTTCTTTCGAAAATGATGATGTCCAAATTTCTGCAGGCTAGGTGGATTGGCCGTGCTAAATTGCCCATAGTGTCCAAAGGTGTGCAGGTTGTGTGGATTGGCCATGCTAAATTGTCTCTTAGTGTCCAAAGACGTGCAGGTTAGGGTGGATTGGCCACGCTGAATTGTCTCTTAGTGTCCAAAAATGTGCAGGTTGGATGGATTGACCATGCTAAATTGTCCCTTAGTGTCCAAAGATGTGCTGATTAGATGGATTGGCCATACTAAATTCCCCTTAATATCCAAAGATGTGCAGGTTAGTTGGGTTCGCCGTGCTAAATTGTTCCTTAGTGTCAGAGAGACTAGCTCGGGTAAATGCACGGGGTTATGGGGATAGGGCCTGCATGGAATTGTGGTCGGTGCTGACTCGATGGGCCGAATGTAGGATTTGATGATTCCATGATGACCCACCCTCTTTAAACGCTGTGTTCGCTCACAGTTCGCGTTAGGGAAGAGTTACCAGATTTATAACAAGCACAGTGACGGAACAGTTCGTGGTTTGGTTCCAAATCAGAATGCTCCGCACTTCAAGGGCCACTTTATCATTCCGGTGATCCTATTTATCTGTCCTTCTCTGTTGGTGTGTGAACTGGCAGGAATTCAAAATATAATTATAGACTGCCTTCAGGGCAGAAGGATGCACTAATTTATCCACATTACTCACCTTATAAAGAACAAAAAATGATATAGCACGGGGAAACAGGCCCTTTGGCCCAACCAGTCCGCGCCGCCATTTTACCATTATGAGTGCCCTCCTCCAACTATGACATTTGTCTACACCTAGTGGGGAAGATTGAGGGAGAACTAATTTTGGGACAATTTGTTACACTAATCAACTTAAAAGCACATTTTTGGGGTCTGGGAGGAAACCTGTTATCTCCGTAACAGTGCAGATTTACCACGGCTAATCCACCTAAACTACACATCTTTGGACACTATGGGACAATGAACTATGGCCAATCCACCTAATCTGCACACTTTGGACGCTGGGGCAATTTAGCATGGCCAATCCACCTAACCTGCTTAACTTTGGACACTATGGCGCAATTTACCATGGGCAATCCACCAAACCTATACAGTTTTGGACACTAAGGGACAATTTAGCATGGCCAAACCACCTAACCTGCACATCTTTGGACACTATGGGGCAATTTCGCATTGCCAATCCACCTAACCTGCACATCTTTGGACACTCAGGAGCAATTTAGCATGGCCAATCCACCTAACCTACTCACCTTTGGACACTAAGGGGCAATTTGGCATGGCCAATCCACCTAAACTACACACTTACAGATACTAGGGGCAATTTAGCATGGCCAATCCACCTAGCCTAAGCACTTTGGGACAACAAGAGGCTAATCTGTATTACAAACTATCCTATGAATTTAGCATTACTTATTTATCTTTTCGGCTCATCGTTGAACACTAAAGCGCAGTTTGGCATGGTCAATCCACCTACTCTGCACATGTTTGAAAAATAAGGAATAATTTAGATGGCTAATCAGGCTAAACGATGCATTTTTGGAAAGGAAGGGGCAATTTAGCAGCGCCAATCCACCCAGACTGCACATTTTCTGACTGTGGGAGGAAAACGGACCACCCAGAGAAATCCTGCGCAGATATGAGAACATGCAAACTCCACGCAGATAGTCACCCAAGGCAGGAATCGAAGCCAGGCCCCAGGCGCTGTGAGGCAGAACTGCTAACAGCTGTGCCAGCATGCTGTAATGCAATTCTGTTCAATCTAATTCATTCCGTAAAGAGGTGGCACATGGTTCCTGATGCAAGCTGCCTCATAAAGAGAAGTGAAAATATTCTATGAATTATGTGTGAGTTGATTGAAATTATGTTGGAAATCTCGGTGATTTGCTGCTTGAGCATAGAATGTACAAACTGCAGTTTCTCTGACCTGCAGATGACATGGGTGTGTCTGTTGCTACTCAGAGGGGGTTTCTGCAAATTGTACTCAACACTTAGGAATGCTTGCAAATAGTGATCAATTTTCTTTTGAATAGCTTCCTGTAATATTGTTTAATTGTAAACCAGCAGTTTCTCTGTGCAGCTAAATCTATCTCGAATGCCCAACTGTCTGCGGTTTTACATTGTGTCTCAGCTTCTGGATCTGTTGAGGCAGTTGGATAGGTGTAGCACCCCAACTATAAACAAACGAAAAACCACATTGAACTGAAGTCTCGGACAACTTTCTGCCTCAACCTGGTCAGAATCTTGAACAGCGATTTCTGCTTTTGATGTGCGTTGCACAGTCCCTGAAATGGCTGTGAGCGAGGCGTCTTTCTTAAGGTCATACCATGCAAGTGTGGCCATAGCCAGCGCCTCTCCGTCTTTCTCGATCTGCTACCAAGCCTCGCTCTCTGTTGCAAAATCTCATGACTGTTTTGCTTGACTTTAAAGGTCATCGGTTTTTTTGCAGAACATTTCAACCACTCCAAAAGGAGCGCCCTCTATGTTCACCTCCCAACCTGTTGTGGCGCCAATTCGATCAAACAGAGCCTTCACCTTAAGATGTATGGATCCAGCTATTGTCTCCAAGTTCTGTTCCTCATCATTCTTTTGAATGTTCCCTGGCGGAATAATGGCTACAGGGCCTTGTAGAGAAACTAGAACATTGAATTTGCTGTTTCAATATTCTTATTGGATCAACTGTCGAATGAGAGTCTCCCAAAAATGAAAAATTTGACCCAATGGCAGTTTATAAGTGTTTTCGTTCTGTTAGAATGGTGCATGTTGACGCTTTGCAGTAAGTACCACAGAAAACCATGTTCTAAACTCTATCTAATTAGGGCTTTGTTTCACTAAAGTGGCTGATCTACTGGGATGTGTAGCTGAGACATCTGAATAAATGTCCTTGTAATATTCGCAACTTATAAATACTAACTCGTTTCTCGTTTCATAACAGAGTCAATTACTCCCATTCAAAATACTTTTTACACAATGTGTTTTGATCTTTAACATTTGAATTTGGAGTCTAGGTGTTTGATCAATAGTTTGAACCCCTATTTTCCAGCAACAACATTAAATTCATTGATCCTGCTTCTTCCAGTCACCATTGACTTTTACACCATTGACTAAGTTCCTGGGCGGCACGGTGACACAGTGGATAGCACCGCTGTCTCGCTGCAGCAGGGACTGGGTTATGAGTGACTGAACATCGACAGGTCACTTGGTTAGATACCAAAGATCCATTATCCTCTCGGCGCAGGAAAATCTTCTCTCATCCTGAAATGGCAATTTCTTTGCCCTGAGATTACGTGACATATTTTCCAGCCAAGGGGGAATCAAATGCTTTCGGATCTGGCATATCACCTTCATCAAAATATTGTCTTTCAATGTTTTGAAGTCTCATTTTTTCTGTTCTACAGAAAATATAAACATAATTTTCCCAGTCGAACGTCACATAACCACCCTCTCTTTCAAAGGATCAATGATAGATTATTAGGAGTTGGGGACCAAATGTAGTGTGTCCAAGTACACAGATTAATCAGGAATGGTTAATCAGGAATGTCAACTGACCATCATACCGTCGACAGCATGTGCAACCACTCAGCATGTGTAGAGATGGTTTTGGATGTTAGAGAACAAATAACCAGGCAACTGCTATTTTAATAGGCCTGTTTGTCAGTATAAAGAACGTTTTTCACCCAGTAAAGGGTATGCTGGCTTTCTAGAAGCGCAATGATAAATAAACAATATTACTGTCCCTATATGAAGATAACCTATATAAAGATAAAGGACATAGATTAGCTTAAATAGAACAAATTGCGTTACTTTTATTTAGTTTTGAGTATGGAGTCTTGTCTGTTTCTGTGTTCTATCACCATTTGTCGTTTCTATAAAAAAAAAGAACGAATGCATATTTGTAGAAAAGGGCAAAATATCGGGAGCTGCCTGGCATGGGTTTAGCAGAATTTGTCAAAAGACGCAACAGGAATTAATAAAAATGACGATTGAGGTGCCTGAGACAGGATCTGTAAAGTAGAACACTGCAAGTTTAAATATCAATGTCCAACAATGGGCTGTTTAGATGGATTGACCATGCTTAATTGTCCCTTAGAACAAAGAAGAGTACAATACAGCCTTTCGGCCATCCAAATCAGCGCTGTTCATGCACCCAACTAGACTATTTGTTTGCATCCCTCTATTCCCAGTCTGGTCATGTAGCTATCTAGAATAAGTCTTAAACGATCTCAGCGTGTCCACCTCAACCACCTTGCATGGCAGTGCATTTCAGGCCCCCACCACCCTCTGTAAAATTCGTCCCCTTGACATCTGTGCTGAACCTTGCTGCCCCCCTCCCCCTCAGCTTGAACTTGTGACCCCTTGTGCTCGTCACCTCCGACTTGGGAAAAACCTTCCCACTGTTCACCCTATTGATGCCTTTCATAATTTTATCCACCTCTATTTGGCCTAGTGTCCAAAGATGTACAGGTATTCTAGATTGGTCATGCAACATTGCCCCTTAGTGGCCACAGATGTGCAGTTTTCTGATTGACCATGCTTAGTTGTTTCTTAGTGTCCAAAGGTGTGCAGGATACCAGATTTACCATGCTAAATTGCGCCTTAGTGGTTAAAGATGTGCAGGTTAGGTGGATTGGACACGCTAAATTGTCTCCTAGTGTCAGGGGAATTAGTAGGGTAAGTATGTGGGGTTACGGCAAAAACGCCTGGATGCGTTTGCTGGCAGTGCAGGCTCAATGAGCTAAATGGCCCTCGTTCTGCACTATAGGAGTTTTATGGTTCTATAAGTTAACTTCTCCAAGATTTTATCAATTGTCAATTTTCAGCATCCTGTTTTGCATGAACCTGACTGTATCTCCTACATTTCAAAAGTAAGTGCATTTGCATAGACATATCACCGGCTACCGAGAACCAGGGACATCCTATGTTCGGGCCAGACTCGACATTAAGCTAGGCGACTGTAATCTCTCTGAAATAATGTGGGTCATGCCCTGTTGCAACTCATGCAAAGCATAGAGGCAGCACTAACTGCTCATATATCAGAGTATCAAAGGATGGTTTCGATTTCATGCTTTTCTAACACAATAAATGAAAAAAGTACAGAACAGTTTGGTACCATTCGGCCTATCAGCTGCTGTTAATGTTCCAGAGGTACCCCATTCCTTCTTTCTATCACCCCATCAACATATCCTTCTACTTCTTTCTCTCCTTTGTGTCTATCCAGTTGCTCAGTAAAAATACATCTTTGTCATTCATCTCAAGCAGACGTGAGAAGGAAAATGGGGCAACTAACGCCATAATCAGGACGATTTTAATAGTGCAATTTTTTATTAATTGGCACATTTTAATTTGATTTTGTCTGTTTTATTATTGTCACATGTATTACTATAGAACTAAAAATGGGCCCACATTGCATTAAGTTGAACTTTCTTTGCAGCATGGCGATGATTCAGACACTACACTCTCCTTTCCTTCTCTACGAACGGTATAATTTGTCTGTACAGCGGGCAAGAAATAATAGTTTTCACTGTTTCGCAGTATATGTCACAATAATACAATTAAATCAATGTACTTGATGAATGGTGTGCTTTGTCTGCGTAGCGCGCAAAATAGTTCTAGAGAGGTTGAGGAAAGGATTGCAAAGTCAATTCTGATTAGGAGTGAAAGTAGTAGGGTAATTGTGATGGGGGACTTTAACTTTGCTAATATTGATTGGAATAGCTATAGCTCTAGCTCGTTAGAGGGGTCAGTTTTCGTACAGAGTGTGCAGGAAGGTTTTTTGACTCAGTATGTAGATAGGCCAACTAGAGGTGAGGCTACATTGGATTTGGTGCTGTGCAATGAGCCAGACCAGGTGTTAGGCTTGGAAGTTAGTGAACATTTTGGTGATAGTGACCACAATTCGGTTACGTTCACCTTAGTGATGGACAGGGATAGGCATGAAGCTGGGGGCAGTAGTTATAGCTGGGGGAAGGGTAATTATGAGGCCATCAGGAGAGAATTAGGGTGCATAGATTGGACTAGGAAACTACAGGGACTGGGAACATCTGGAATGTGGTGCTTATTCAAGGAGCAGCTGCTGCGAGTCCTTGATAAGTATGTCCCTGTCAGGCAGGGAGGAAATGGTCGAGTAAGAGAGCCTTGGTGTACGAAAAAAGTTGATTTGCTGGTTAAGAAGAAAAAGGAGGCTTATGTCAGGATGAGGCTTGAAGGCTCAGTTAGTGCAATGGATAGCTATAGATTAGCCAGGAAGGAGGTAAAAAGTGAATTGAGGAGAGCTAAGAGGGGACACGAGAAGATGTTGGCTGATAGGATTAAGGAGAATCCTAAAGCTTTCTTTCGATATGTTAAGAATAGAAGATTGGTTAGGGCAAGATTAGGGCCAGTCATAGACAGCAGTGGGAAGTTGTGCGTGGAGCCTGAAGAGATTGGTGAGGCACTGAATAAATATTTCTCTTCGGTATTCACGCAGAGTGCTGGAAATGTAGCTATGGAGAGCACTGAGGTACAGGGTTGCAAATTGGGAAGTATTGTAGTAGATAGGGAGGATGTGTTAGAAATTCTCGAGGGTTTGAAGTTGGATAAGTCCCCTGGGCCGGACGGGATTTACCCTAGGATTCTCTGGGAGGCAAGAGAGGAGATTGCAGAGCCTCTGGCTCTGATCTTCAGGTCCTCGTTGGTTACGGGTGTGGTTCCGGAGGACTGGAGGATAGCGAATGTGGTCCCATTGTTTAAGAAGGGGAAGAGAGACCTTCCAGGGAATTATAGGCCAGTGAGTCTTACTTCTGTTGTGGGCAAGGTATTGGAGAGAATTATTAGGGATAGGATTTATAGTTATTTAGAGAGAAATGAATTGATTGGGGATAGTCAGCATGGTTTCGTGAAGGGTAGGTCATGCCTTACTAACCTCATTGAGTTTTTTGAGAAAGTGACCAGAGAGGTGGATGGGGGTAAGGCGGTTGATGTAGTATATATGGACTTTAGTAAGGCGTTTGATAAGGTGGCCCATGGAAGACTTCTACAGAAAATGCAGATGTGTGGAATAGAGGGTGATTTAGCTAATTGGATTAGGAATTGGCTGGCAGATAGAAGACAGAGGGTGGTGGTTGATGGGAGATATTCATCGTGGAGTTCGGTGACGAGTGGTGTGCCTCAGGGGTCTGTTTTGGGGCCCCTGCTGTTTGTAATTTTTATAAATGATCTGGATGAGGGTATTGAGGGATGGATCAGTAAATTTGCAGATGACACTAAAGTTGGTGGAGTGGTAGATAGTGAAGAGGGGTGTTATAGTTTACAGAGTGACTTGGACAAGTTGCAGAGCTGGGCCGAGAGGTGGCAAATGGAGTTTAATGTGGAAAAGTGTGAGGTAATGCACTTTGGCAGGAACAATAAATGTGTAGAGTATAGGGCTAATGGTAGGGCTCTTAATAGTGTTGAGGAACAGAAGGATCTTGGTGTATGTGTCAATAGATCCCTGAAAGTAGGCAGTCAAGTGGATAAAGTTGTTAAGAAGGCATATGGAGTCTTAGCTTTTATTGGCAGGGGGATTGAATTTAGGAGCCGCAGCATCATGTTGCAACTGTACAAAACTCTAGTGCGGCCGCACTTGGAGTATTGTGTGCAGTTCTGGTCCCCACATTATAAGAAAGATGTGGAGGCATTGGAGAGGGTACAGAGGAGGTTTACCAGGATGTTGCCTGGTATGGAGGGCAGGTCCTATGAAGAGAGGTTGAAGGATTTGAGGTTGTTTTCGTTAGAAAGGGGCGGCTAAGAGGGGATCTTATTGAAGCATATAAGATATAGAGGTTAGATAGGTGGACAGTGATAGCCTTTTTCCTAGGATGGAGAAAGCTAGCACGAGGGGACACAGCTTTAAATTAAGGGGTATGAGTTATAGGACGGATATCAGAGGTAGGTTCTTTACTCAAAGAGTGATTAGGGAGTGGAATGCCCTGCCTGCAGCTGTTGTAGATGCGCCAAGTTTGGTGGCGTTTAAGAGGTTAATTGATGTATATGGAAGAGAAGGGAATGGTTTAGTTTGGAGGGGCATTGCTTTTTATTTTGGTCGGCACAACATCGAAGGCCGAAGGGCCTGTTCTGTGCTGTAATGTTCTATGTTCTATGTTCTATAAAACATAGAACAATACAGCACAAACAGGCCCTTCAGTCCACGAGTTGCGCCGATCACATCTACCAATCCACAGACCTATCTATAACCCCCTATCCTATTCTTTTCCATATACTCATCCAGAAGTCTCTTAAAAGACCCCAGTGAGTTTGCCTCAACAACCTCCGACGGCAGTCGGTTCCATTCACTCACCACCCTCTGAGTGAAAAACCTACCCCTGACATCTCCGTTGTATTTGCTTCCCTGCACCTTAAATCTGTGTCCTCTCGTAGTAACCATTTCAGCTTGGGGAAATAGTCTCTGAGAGTCCACCCTATCTATTCCTCTCAACATTTTATAAACTCTATCAGGTCGCCTCTCAACCTACGTCTCTCCAGTGAGAAGAGTCCCAGCTCCCTCAACTTATCTTCATAAGGCCTGTCTCCCAAACCAGGCAGCATCCTTGTACATCTCCTCTGAACCCCCTCAATAGCCTCTACATCCTTCCTATAATGGGGTGACCAGAACTGCGCACAATACTCCAACTGGGGTCTGACAAGAGTCTTATAGAGCTGCATCATTACCTCCTGACTCCAATACTTTTCACTGTATCGTAATACATGTGACAACAATAAATCAAATCTATGTACTCTGTGAACGGTATGCTTTGTCTGTGTAGCATGCAAGAAAGAATACTTTTCACAGTGTCTCAATACATGTGACAATAATAAATCAAATCTATGCACTCTATGAATGGTATGCTTTGCCAGTGTAGCGCAACAAGAAACAATGTTTTTCACTGTATCCCAATACATGTGACAATAATAAATCAAATCAAATCAAATCAAATCAAAAGCATTCCCTATGCAATCGAGTTCTATATTCCCCCCATTCTTCCAACTTACATTTTAGTCCTGAATTCCTGCTTAGCGACAAACTCATCCTGCAATATTTTGGAATTCTACTTCTGCCTTGTTGAACCATTTCATAATTGTAAATATTTCAGTAGATTAGCCCTCGATTTTCAGTTTTTTCTTTCAGAGGTAAAGTGCTCCAACATCTTCAAGACTCACTAACAGTTGCACGCTCTCATTTCTGGTATCATTCGTTATGAAATGTTAACTGAACCTTTTCCACTACCTGGGAATCCTTACCAGATCAGGAAGAACGGTGCTCTGCACTCCATTTCTGGTGTAGCTGATGTGAGTGAGATATTTGAGGCATTTTGAAGAACATGCCGAATGCTCGCCAGCACTGACCTGTAGTAAACAGGAAAACCGCAGAGAGCTCTCTACCTCGGTTCTATTTTCAAACCCCTGTCGTGTTTTCATTCATGTGCACAGCGCGTGCATTTCACTCCTCCTCCACACAGAGAGAACAAGAGCGAGTTCTCAGTGAAATTTGGATTGGGGGCTCAGAGTCTCACGGTCTCGCTGAAGGACAATGGGTTTCCTCGGTATCTGTGCATTGCTCCATCTCTTCCAGGGTGAGGTATCCTCATTATATTCAGACAGAATGGAGAGGGTTATGGAAAGAGCGAAGAAGCAGAAACTGATTCCATGGGCAGGAGTTTCCGGAACCAAGGGAATATGAATTTGGTAAAAGTAGAGAGGGAGATGAGGGGATTTTTTTAACCCCCCATCTGAGCTGTTGTGATCTGGAAGGTTTTGCCTCAAGAGATGGAGGAATCAGATCCAACAGGAACTTTCAAACGGGGTAAATGGAGCTTTCAAAATGGGTGAACTGGATACAAATTTAAAGGGGCGAAATTCAATAATATTAGTGAAATATTTTACAGATTCAACTCAAATTGGAAGAGCCGAACGTTTCCCCTACTCTCTCCGTCTTCCGAAGTGCTATAAGTTGTGATTTAGCGTGCAATTTTAACTTAACATTGAATCAGATGTTGCTGTGAAAATGTAACTTAGATTCATAACAATGATTTAAATGGAATTAATCTGATTTGCCATTTCTCCTGAGGTATGCAGTGTGAATTGGATCCCTTGACAATACTGGCCACATGGAGGGAGAAAGCTTTTCAAATTACACTTCAGAGTCAGTTATAAATTCTTCAACAGGCTTTAGCGCCCATAATCAACGGAGGAGAAGAAACGAGGCAAAAATATAAAGTGCCGGAACATCTCAACGGCGCAGTGGATTAACTTTGTCATACCACAGCGCCAGGCTTGGATTCCCGGCTTGGGTCACTGCCTGCAGAGTTTGCACGTTCTCCCTGTGTCTGCGTGGGTTTCCGCTGGGTGCTCCTCTTTCCTCCCAAAATCCAAAAATGCTCGTGTAAGTTTGAATGGCCATGCTAGATTGCCCCTTTGTAACAGCGGATTAGCAGTGTAAATATGTGGGTTGGCGGGAATAGGGAAGACTCGATGGGCTGAACGGCCTCTCTCTGCACTGTAGGATTCTATAATTCTCGGATTCTGAGAGCATCGGCGGAGAGGCAATGGAGCTCTGGCCGAAGGTCATCCAGACTCGAAGTATCGGGTCTATTCTCTCTCCACTGACGCTCTCAGAACGAGAATCATAGAGTCAGTTTGTTCAGTGCTCAAGGAGGCTACTTGGCCCATCGAGTCGGCACTGATCACAATTCCCTTAAACTCACTGAGATTTTCCAGCATGCTCTGTCTTTTGATCAGTTTCAGGCATGCACAGTCATTTGCTTTAGTATAAGGAGAGATACGGGATGGAAACAATAGTTGAAAAATGTAATTTTACTGAAGGTCTCTGTGTGATTAACATCACCCAGTTCCCATGTGCCCCCTCACCACTTTTTAAACCAGATTGGCTGGTGAATGAACTGGTATTACACCTTTCGAAATGGAGGAAGAAATGGGACAACTAACACCATAATCAGAGCGATTTTTTTTTCCTGAATCAGACACTTCTGTGATTTCGTTTGATTTGATTTATTATTGTCACCTGTATTGCTATAGAATGAAATGTTTGTTGCGCACTATACAGACAAAGCATACCGTAGATAGAGAAGGAAAGGAGAGAGTTATCGTCATAATTGGAGAAATTTCAACTTTTGTGTGACATAGGTCTATTCAAAAGTCGGACAGCAGCAGGGAAGAAGCTGTTCTTGTGTTGGTTGGTTCGTGACCTCAAACGTTGGTATCTTTTTCTCAACCGAAGTTGGAAGAGAGAATGTCCGGAGTGTGTGTGTGTGTGTGTGTGTGTGTGTGTGTGGGATGGGGGTGGGGCGTTCATTATGCTGGCTGCTTTTCCCAGATTTAGCGGGAAGTGTCATTGGCTGGAAGGCTGGTTTGCGATTGACTCCCAATTGTCGACTGTCTTCAGGGAATGGTCCATAACCTGAGGTGACTGTTGTTCTCTCTCTTTCTGTTTCCCAGTTACAATGTCTCAGGTCACCGTGTCCCAGTCTCCGCCGGTTCAGACACTCCCTGCGGGGAGTCCTGTTAATCTCAGCTGCCACGTCCAGGGTCAAGCTGCTGGTACTGTCTTCTGGTACAGACAGAGAGGAAGAAACGGCATGGATTTGGTTTACACAGCGTACTTGAACAGCCGACCTAAGGAGAGATTTTCCAGCGAGATTTCTGAAAATGGGCGTTTTTGTTTCCTAAGCATTGCGGATTCCCGAATAAATGATTCTGGGGTGTATTTCTGTGCAACGCCCCACTACCAGAACATGGTCCAAATATTCGGAAATGGCTCCAAATTCGTGATTACAGGTAAATCCCAGTATTATTCTATAGCAGTGGATACCTCAAAGCAATTAGAGTGTTCTGTTCCACCAATTAATGAGTGTTCTGTTTCATTTACTGGATTTTTTTAGCGGGTTCTCCCACCATATTCCTCCTCACCCCGCCGCTGGATGAGATTCACGACATGGAAAGTGTCCCATTGCTGTGTTTGGTCAGAGGCGTGTCTCCCGATTCCTTTCCCGTCCGCTGGAATGTTTTGGGGCGGGATACCGAGGGACTGACCGATTCGGGGACACTGGAGCCGGACGGGACCTACACCGTCAGGAGTTACATCAGTCTTCTGGCGGAAACTTGGAGAAGCGGTGCTCGCTGTACTTGCACCGTTCGGGTCAACTCCAGTGAAAGTATTCTCAGTGACAGTTTCTCGTCTCAGAAAGGTAGCTATTCACAACGACTATTTTTCAATCCATTTAATGATAACAGGATACTTTACTAAAAGCAGTCTAACTTTGTAAATTACAAATGTCTCTGCGGGCATCCATGAATATCGAAATCAGCAAAGCCCTATCTTAGTCCTCCCAGTTTCATTTTCTGATATTTTGCCTCTTCTTCGTTACCGTTATGAACCGTGGATGTTCAATCACTGAAACACATTTGTGAGAGCGGATAGATTAATGAGTAAGAGAAAGAGCGGAGAAGTGAAGTTTGTAAACATGGTGAGGGATGGTGATGTTGGATGGCAGAATAGACGAGATAGGCCGAATGGCCTCTTCTCCTCTTCCCCTTCTTATCTCTGGCTAAGACAATATGACGCATCAGAAAGTCAGGGACCAATCTGTCAGTGTGTAAAATTGAAATGTGCGATTATATCCCCAGTATTGCACTCTGTCTCAGCACAGCAGTGAACGGTTTGTTCATCCCTTCGCCTCCGTGTACTTCAATCCCATTCAATTACATTGGCCTTTCCGCGGGTGGTCCTGTTTTCCCACAAATTCCAAAGATGTGTAGGTTAGGTGGATGGGCCATGCTAAATTGCCCCTTCGTGTTCAAAGATGTGCGGTTTAAGTGGATTGGCCATGCTAAATTGCCCCTTTGTGTCCATGATGTTCGGGTTGGGTGGATTGGCCATGCTATATTGTCCCTTAGTGCCCAAAGATGTGTAGGTTAGGGTGAATTGGCCATGCTAAATTGCCCCTTAGAGTTCAAAGATGTGTAGGTTAGGGTGGATTGGCCATGCTAAATTGCTCCTTAGAGTCAACGGGTGTGTAGGTTAAGTGGACCAGCCATTGTAAATTGTTCCTTCGTGTCAAAGAATGTGAAGGCTAGGTGGATTAATCATGGTAAATTGCCCTTAATGTCAAAGGATGTGTACGTTAGGTGGATAAGCCATGGTAAATTGCTCCTTAGTAACGAAGATATGTAGGTTAGTTAGATTAGCTGTGACAAATTGCCTTTTAGTGTCCAAAGATACGCGGGTTAAGTGGATTGGCCATGCTGAATTGCCCCTTAGTGTCCAAAATGTGCGGGTTAGGTGTATTGGCCATGCTAAATTGAGCTGAGAGTCAGGAGGATTAGCAGAGTAAATACGCGATGTGACGGGGATAGGGTGGTGCAGACTCGATGGTCCGAATTGTCTTCTTCTGCATTATGGGATTATATGATTATTCTCTGCCTGAATCTCCCACTTTCTCCCTCCATCTCCCTGTGTGCCCTGTTCAAAAAGTTTTCAGTCTCTGTCACAATTTCTTTCTGCCGCGCCTAGTGTTGTATTGTAAAAGTGCGACTCTATTACATGAAGGGAAAGTGTGCAAAATTTTTCTTCTTTTTCGGTCAAATTGGACAGCTAAATTGAACAATATCCTTGCTTGTTTAATTATTTCCACACTTGATTTCTGTTGACGGGAAGTTTAATGCTTTTTTGCAGATTCTCCGTTCTCGCGCACCTGTGATTTAGTGTTTTATGGGGGTTTATCGGCCGCGGCACTTCTCCTTCTGGGATTGGTCGTTGTGGCCGGAAGAAGAATCTGCAGGAACCGGCAGAGAGGTAACGATTGTTGGGGGAATCTGTTACTCCACGGCGCTCTCAATCCACACATCTATCACCGAGTTATTGATAATTCTGAGCGGGTTCGGTGTGAAATTAATTCATGTTAAATTTCAGTTTAAATCCCTCTTTCTAACAGGAACCGCGAACAGTGATGAGGAACTGAGAGAATCCAGAGAACACAAACAGAATAAAGAGGTGAATGAATGTTTTTTTTTTGACATACCGCGTGGATACTTTTCATTAATTATTAATCCGCGGTTTAGAATTGACAATGAACACAGAAAATTCTAGAAAACGTCACCAACCCTGGCGGCTACCATAGACAGAGAAAGCTTCGAGGCCGAATAACTTCTTTCAAGTTAGCTTTTTTTGTTTAATTCATTCATGGAACATTTGATTTGATTTGATTTATTATTGTCACGTGTATTGGGATACAGTGAAAAGAATTGATTCTTGTCTACTATACAGACAAAGCATACCATTCATAGAGTACATAGATTTGGTTTGTTATTGTCACATGTATTGGGATACAGTGAAAAGTATTCTTTCTTACGCGCTGTAGAGACAAAGCGTTTATAGAGTACGTATATTTGATTTTTTTATTGGCACATACATTGGGAGACAGGGAAAAGTATTGTTTATTGCACTCTACACAGCCAAAGCATACTGTTCACAGAGTACATAGATTGGATTTATTATTGGAGGTGAGGAGACATTTCTTCACTCGGTGAGCCTGTGGAATTCATTATCACAGGAAGTAGTTGATGCCAAAGCATTGAATGTATTCAACAGGCGGCTGGATACTGCACTTGGGAGCGAAGGTTATGGGGAGAAAGCAGGATTAGACGATTGGACTGGACGATCTGTCATGATCATAATGAATGCTGCAGCAGACTCGAAGGGTCAAATGACCTGTCCCTGCTGGTACTTTCCATGTTTCTATGTAAACAGACAGCATTATCAAGAACCTCACACACCCCGGATACGTTTTATTTCTTCACCTTCTTCCTTCGGGAAAAAAATATATAATTCTGAGGTCACGCAAGGATAGTTCCTTCCCTGCTACCATCAGACATTAGAATTGATCGGCTTCATATTAAGTGGAACTTTCTCTTCAAGCCTGGCTATCACTGCAACACTATAATCTGTACCTTCTACTTTCATTCTCCATACAGGATACACTTTGTTTGTACACTGGGCAAGAATCATTCCATTCCAATGCATACTCACATATGTGACAATAATAAATCTTCACAGAACGCGGGGCGGAATTCTCGTCAATAAAAAGCTATATAGAGCATTGGGTAACTGGAACTCCAGAGATGCGACAGTTAGATTTATATTCGTGAGGGATTAATGATTATTCAATATTAGTGGGTGACTGTGAGTTGAGTTAACTTGCAGCCATGAACCGATTCAACGGAGTGAGGTGGAGGCGGAGGATTGGGGGGACTCAGTGGTCTCACTTGTCACTATAATAATGGTGTGTATCACGCTAACAGATCACTTTTCATCCACTGACACTTTACGCTCGCTTGGCCTTTAACGAGGATCCAAAATTTTAACCGTAGAGAAAAGAAAGGGACAGAGAGAACTCACCGTGTGTTTCCGGGATTTATAGTGTTGTGGAAACATTCTTATTTTTCCAAGGAGAATTCCGGAAGTGCGGTCGGTGCGAATTCAGGCGGATTGGGGGCTCAATATTATGATGGCGACCAAAGCGGAAATGAACTTTCTCTTAATGTCCACCATTCTAAGATGGAATATCGCCTGCAGTGCAATAGCACCTCCCAATGCTTCTAATTTCTGATAGCGGGTTTTAAAATTCTATTCTGCATTTTCGACTGTAATTGTGCAAGAATTAGTTAAAAATGTATCAATATCCGAGTTAACTAAATATAGAAGAAAGTTTTCAATACCAAATATTACCTGTGTGATTCCGGTTTCTATAAGGATTTGGAATAAATATGTTTCCTGTGGCTCTTCAGCTAATTTACAGAAACGTTTTTAGGGTGTGTTTGTTTGCGTTGGAGATGGTATTAAGGGCAGAACAGGAATGTGAGCAACTGGTGTGGGATTTCTGCTGCATGAATAAGCAATCTGCAAGATTAAATGTGTCCCAAACTTAACTGGATGTAACCTAATTTTTGGACATTCAATTGGATATTGGTAGTTAATCCTGAAAGAACATTATCTGAAATCCATATTCCCGTCTGATAACACTGCTCAAAGGTTCAATCCTTAAACAAAATGGATTCCTTGTTGTTTAGCAATACATGATAACAATTTCTAGTAATCTGCTGGAGGAGGGCTCGATCATCGGGCAGAATTCCCAAGTTGTGTAAACAATTTACTCCTCGCATCTTCTTTGAACTTTCTCCCTCTCACCTTAAGTGCATGCCTCTTAATATTTGGCATTTTAAATCTTGCGAAAAATATTTTGAATGCAAACTCTGTTTTCACTCAGCTTCAACGCTCCAGTGAAAACAACTTCTGTATCTTCCCTGTGATTGTCCATGTGCTATATCAATAGTGCTAAATAAGAAGCGAGGACCATCATTTTGACCACGCCGCAGTGAAGGAATTAGAATAGGTTTCCAACATATTGCCTCTGATTGAGAGGGGAGTTGGTGGCGATGGTGTACGAGTCCTCTCTCTTTGTCCTTAAGGGCCAATAAGGTATGTATTTGTAAACATCACAAAGTGAATGAAATAATACACACGCAGAGCCATTCTGAAAAAAAGCTTTTTTTTTACAATTATTGATACAGAAACGTTAACAACATAAACTTGAGGAGGCCATTTGGCACTTCGATCCTGCTCTGCCACTCATTTTGGTCAAGACTCATAATTCAACGTCCTGAATTTCCCTTTCCCTCACATCTCTCTTACACCCCAAAAGCTACTTCTTCTAATTCCTCGAACTCCATCTTGAAATCACAAAACATTTTGTACTCAGTAACAGTCTGTGGTAGTGAATTTCACGCATTGGCCACTCCCTGGGTGAAGACATCTCTCTCCATCTTACATCTACAAAGTTTGCCCCTTATTCTCAACCAATTACCACTAAATCTGGATATCTCCACAATCAGGCACGTTCTTTCTGGATGTACTCTGTTGAAACCTGATGGAACTTTAAAAGTTACAACGAGACCCCCTCTCACTCTCCTAAAATATGAAGAATTCAATCCGAACCGACTGGGTCTCTCCTGACCTTGAATCTTGGCTTCACTATCTGGAACCCCCATGACTTGCCTGGGTTAGCAAAAAACCTCATTTAATGTGCCGGCTGGAGACAATACACATCTCTCTAACCTGTGCTCAGCCCTCCTTCCACTCACATTGTTAGCCACTTTATGACTTGAATAGCAGTTTAGGTGTACAGATTCGCATTCCAATCAGCAATCTGTAAACTGCCTGTGCTGATATGTGTGCTATTGCAGACCAGAAAACTTCATTCGCCTGACGAAGGCCATAAAGCTGAAAGCTTGCGAGTTTACTATCAAATAAATCGGTTGGATTTAAAACTACTGTAGTCAGACTTCTTTCAGTTTTTATCTCAGTCCAGCGCTGGCATCTCTACATCATCTCTCCTGACTTGACAGACCTGTCACCTCAGGAATCAGCCTGGTGCACGTTCACTGTCCTTCCTGTAAAGCAAGAACATGCTGTCGTCAGATAAGGACCAAAAATGGAAAAAAAAACTCCAGATTTTTTTTGAAATCACATAACGTTTTGGGCTCAGCTACTTTATGTTGGAGTGAATTCCACACATTCAACACTCTGTGGGTGAGGAAAATTCTCCTTAATTCAGTCCAAAACCTGGGGCAGCACGGTGGCACGATGATTAGCACTGTTGCTTCACAGCACCAAGGACCTGAGTTTGACTCCCCATTTTCCTCACTATCTGTGTGGAGTATGCACGTTCTCCCTGTGTCTGCGTGGGTTTTCTCCGCACGCTCTGGGTTTCTCCCACATTCTGAAAGGCATACTAGTTCGGTGCATAGAGCCGAACAGGAGCCGACTGTGGCGACGGGGAGGACTTTCAAATTTCACACTAAGTTAATTGCAGTGTTAATATGAGCCTTACTTGTGTCTAATGCATTTCTTTTAAACTTGAAAAGGTTTACGCATATCCTCACGGTTGATCCCTGCTTCGTGACACAATCTGCTTGCACAGAAACGGGAAAATATTGGATGGACTGTGGGTGAATAAATTTGAAAAGCAGTGGCAACCTTAGTGAGTTATTTCAATGCTCCCTCGACGTGGAGAATACACTGCCTGCGGATTGGCAGAAATCTTCACTTGTGAATTATCTTTGACTTGTCTTCCAAACTGGGCGTTGAATAAACAAACGGTCATGATGTCACATTCATGAGGACACTGTCAGTGAGGTCATTCATACAGTAGACTGGCCTTTGTTCATGGTATCAAAGCTGGTAGCAGACACTCGGTTTCAAGCTGAGCGCCAAGTTGTGTCCTCCTCAGGCACCTGTGTGCGTGCACTATGTCAACTATAAAAACAAGCAAACCACTGACAATTTCTGGCTCGATTAATTTTCCATCAGTGGTGTAAAGTGGACAGAATCTTGGCTAGCGACTTGCGCCCCTCGATATCCTCTGCACACCCCAGAACATGTGAGCCGTCCTCATGTGGGTAGAAGCTAGGAGCCGTGGGAAGAGACAATGCGTCTCTTTGCTGCCACACCAAACCGTCTATTATAGGGTCCACTGACTAGCTTCACTTTCATTCTAGGTCGTGCACTTATGCAGGACAGTTCAGGCACTCAGTTCCCATAGTCAGAAGCCAATCTACAAATTCATCCTACAAATCTCTTCATATTAAAGGAGAAGCGATGGCTGAGTGGCAATATCGGTGGACTATTAATCCAAACACTCAACTGCTGTCCTGCCGACCCTGGTTCTGATCCCGCCGCGATAGCTGGAGGAATATGAATTCAATAGAAGATATCTGGAATTCAAAGTCTACTGATGACCATACAACCACTGTCTATTATCAGGGAAAACCCCCCAAAATTCCTTAATACCATTTAATGAAGGAAATCTGCTCTCCTTATCTGTTCTGGCCTACATGTGACACCAGACACAACAATGTTATTACTCTCAACTGCCCTTGGGCAACCAGGGATAGGCAAAAATTGCTGGACAGCCAACGATACCCAAGTTCCATGAATATGAGATCCTTTTGCGGCAACGTGCGTTCCCCATCATTGTACTGAAGATTATGTGAGAAGGTTCCTGAAGGGTCTTAGAGAATTTACACGTTTCACTGCAGAACTAAGTCATGTTTCCAATGAGAGAATCCAATAGAACATAGAACATAGAACAAAACAGCGCAGAACAGGCCCTTCAGCCTTCGATGTTGCGCCGACCAATTATGAAAAAAGCAATGACCCTCCAAACTAAACCATTCCCTTCTCTTCCATAAACTTATCAACTAACGTCTTAAACGCCACCAAACTGTCTACCATCTCCAATGCCTCCACATCTTTCTTATAATGTGGGGACCAGAACTGCACACAATACTCCAAGTGCGGCCGCAGTAGAGTTTTGTAGAATTGCAACATGACGTTGCGGCTCCGAAATTCAATCCCCCTACCAATAAAAGCTAAGACTCCGTATTCCTTCTTAACAACCTTATCGACTTGATTGCCTGCTTTCAGAGATCTATACACATATACACCAAGATCCCTCTGTTCATCAACTCTATTAAGAATCCTACCATTAGCCCTATACTCTACACATTGACAGAACACACAGGCATTACTCAACTTTGAGGGCAACAAGGGGCGGACAAGGGGCGGAACCGGAAGTTGCCCTTTCGGAGAGCGGCTCAGGGAATGAATCCGACTCCCGCCGATAACAACATCGAACATCAGCCTCCCCGCGGCCCCGCCACAGCCTCCCGGTCCCTCCCGACCCGGCTAGGTAGTATCCCAGTACTACCCGCTGCATGGTCGAACGGTCGGCGACTAAACTGACTACCTCACCAGGCTTACCTGCGTGGGGAGGGTGACTAGACTCCCAGTAGGATAAAAAACAAGACCTACAAAGGGCGGATGAACCCTTTCTTGGGGTGAACGGCCATCTAGTACACACGCGATGTGAAACGCGAGAAGGGCATTCCTTACATAGTAGCATGGTTTTGGCCGTTCACTGCAACTGATCCTCTACCAGCTGTCCTGGTCTCACCTTGCCGCTGGATCGAAGAGGGGATGTCGAGAGGGTGAGTCTGGACTTGTGCAACTCCTTACTCACCTAAATCTACTCACGCACACGCTGTATCCTTCAGAGGAGTGGGGGCTCCTCAACAATTTAAAGTCCTGCAGCGACAGACAAGTGCCAAAGCGGTAGGCTTGACCGGCTGGAAGCCATAGGCACGATTCTACATGCAGGCAGCAGGAGGAGAGTGGCCGAATGCGGGTTACAGAGCAGAAACCCCGTGAGGCAGCACCCCCTGTGTCTGAGCAGCCCTATTCAGGGAGGCACTGCTACAGAGGAGCAGCACTAGAACGACGTAGGAAACGCCACAGTGAAACTCCCGCTCCAACACCCACAGCAGATCTCGCCTGCCAAGTATGCAGAAAGCAGTGCCTGTCAAGGATCGGATTATACAGCCACAGCAGAACACACACATCAAACCCCCAAAACAGAACGATCAGAAAATAAACGAAATGAAGGAAACCATCATCATCCCTTGGGATGGATAGCGATAGATAGATAGACTCTACACATTTGTTATTCCTGCCAAAGTGCATTACCTCACACTTTTCCACATTAAACTCCATTTGCCACCTCTGCAACATGTCTAAGTCTCTCTGCAAACTATAACACCCCTCTTCACTATCTATCACTCCACCGACTTTGGTGTCATCCGCAAATTTACTAATCCATTACTAATTACTAATTACTAATTACTAATCCATCCTTCAATATTTGCCCCATTAACAGTTCCAAGTGTTTTGTCTGTTACAATGATGCATATTAACCCTTTGCAATAACTGCAACATTGATCGGGATTCTATTATTTATTCTCATTGGGATTTGAAGTCTTAATTTAGCTGATAAGGTGAGGGCTGATGTTTAGCAGGCACATTTTAAAATTAAAATTTGTATTGGTTTGAAACACCACTTGTAGTTCGTTTGCTTCCCCCTCCCCTCAACGGAAATCTGAGTGAACAGCTCCCTCAAGGAAACGTGAGCGAATGATACATTTCATAATGCTGACCAGTAACTTCGTCACTCTTTTGGTCGAGAACTTCAACTTTCTTATGTCCAGATCACCAGCAATCTGTCCTGGTACCTTCATGCCGAAGATACGGTTAGGGAAGCTCACCAACCCCTCTAATTTCTCAGTCGGCTAAGGAAATTCGGTATTTCTGCTAGGCCTCTCAAAAACTTTTACAGATGCATTGTAGAAAACATCCTCTCTGGATGTCTCACAGGTTGGTACGGCTCCAGCTCTGACCAACACTGCAAAAAACTACAAATGGTTGTGAATGAGGCCATCTGCATTTTATTGTTATCAGATAATTTAATCAAATCTGATGAACTCATTTACCTGTCTTATTGGCACTTCCTGAAATACGCTGGGGTCCATCATCCGCTGGACACTTCTAGTTGAAATTTGTTACAACAGATTCATCCTTGCATTTTGCACTGATGTGCCTTGCTCCCCTGACATTGAACTTAGAAATATGATTGGAGCTTCCTAACCTGTTAACTATCGCATTTAATATCTCCACTCCCGACTGAATGGAGCAGGACTGCCATTGACAATGATCTGCTCATTGTGGGGCCATTTAACTCTGTCTACTGCATGCTGTGTTCGCTGTTTGTCAAGCAAGTCTTCCCGTGTTGTACCTTAACGATGTTACATTTTATTTTTAAGGTTCTCCTCCAGTCAGTGCATCCTTCAAGTGGATTTCAAGATGGAGGAATATTGACGCATGAGCTGAGGCGGATAGTATGAGGCAAATAACAGAACGTTTCCTTGCCCATGGATGCGCTTTTGGCAAGTAACGTCTTGTGCTCCAGAGAAGATGTTGGGAACTCAATGCATAAATCTGCGATTCTATCCCCGTTCGGCCTTTGCAGTACTGTAGCGCCACCTCAGGGATGGTGTTAGTAATGTCTAGGACTTCCTCTGCCGGATGTGATTTCCCGAGTATGACGGTTTACAGACTTTTGTTTTCCTACTCCAGTTAAGGGTCGGCGTGTTTTGTTGGGGGTGGGGGGGGTGGACAGAAATGGTTCAGGAAGGGTATGGGTAGAGAATGCATTTCATCTAAACTTGGAAAAGGCCCCTCAGATGTTATTAAGATCTACTTTGAGGAGTCAACAGCGTTGACTTCGCATGTTTTTATTTCTGCTTTTGTTTTTGGCGTCTCCATCAATGTTGGACATTCTTCCTGATCTATTCTTATTGTAATGTTTTTTATACAATGGGATCACATAACAGCTATCTCAGAGGTCCGGAATTTTAAGTGGACAAAGTCAGAGTGAGCGCAGAGCGAACATTTCATTCTCAAAATGAGAGCAAAATATGCAATGTTTCTTTATGACGATCGTTCACCGTTTCAGGGTCCCTATAACCACGACGTGTTTTTGAATGATTATTATAATTATTTCCGCTATTAACTGAATTTTAATTCCACATTTTCCCAATCTTATTGTATATGCCAAACGGATTTGTCAGAATATGTCGAAGGATATGACCACCAGTGCGTTGTGCATCTGTTTTACAATTCAAGTGGTCTAATTCTGGGAAATGACATATTGATTTCACAATTAATGGCATGGTTTTTCATTTGAAATATTTTATGATCAATATTCATCCCAATTTGATTATGATCCACACGCCAGCTTCCTGTTCTATGCACAACAAATGAACTGATATGAGGCTGATTTGACACCTACATACATACATCAGTGGGGGTGAATAACCAGAAACTGAAAGCATTTTTCTTCATTGAACAAAGGCCGATATGAAGACAAGACGGAGGCTAGAAGTTAAGTGGATTACCTCAGATTTCCAAACGGATCCGCTGCAGTCAGGGATAGGAACTAAACGGTCAATCTTAATATCGAAGAATCTCAATAAACAACTAAACAATGTTAAGATAAAGGGTTTCTATTAGTAATATCGATAATAATATTTTAAGAAAGACATGATTGATTTCAATGTGTTTTGAAATTTCCACAGACGAGTGACTTTGAGCATCCCTGGGATCTTACTTCCCTACACAAACACTGGATGGCTTGTGGTAATACTACTGGATCTATTTTACAGATTATATTGCTATAGGGACTGCACCTTAAAGGTGTGTTTATTTATGTGTCTAACCAGGTAAGAATCTTTGCTGGAAAACGTTCTGTAAAAAAATAATGTTAATAGTGTAATGTAATCTCTGTGATTTTTTTTGTTTCATATTTAATGAATACATAACTTTAATATTTAGAAGTATTAAAGGTGTTGTGGAATTTCTGGCACCTGAACTCTTACACCCACCTTCTTGTAGAAAGGGACAAGTCAAAGACGGACGAAATGATGTGATTTTTCGTTGTCACGTGTATTGGGATACAGTGAAATGTATTGTTTCTTGCACCCCATATCGACAAACATACCAGTCAAGAGTACGTACAGATAGGGAAAAGAGAGGGTGCACAATTTAATGCTGCACTTACCCATTTTGTGTGGACAAAGTTCAGCTGAATATGTGATAAGACTATTCTAAAGCCCGACAGCAGCAAGGAACACACTATCCTTGAGTCGGTTGGTACGTGTTTGCAGATTTTTGCGTAATATTCCGGATAGAAGATGGTGAAGGAGAGTATGTCCAAGGCGTATTGGGTCCTTGATTATGCTAGTTGCTTTTCTGCGGCAGCGGGAAGTGTAGACAGAGTCACTGGATAGGAGGCTGATTTGCGTGACGGACTGAGCGACGTTCACGACTCGTGATCATTTCTTGTGGTCTTGGAGCAGGATACACACGAAGCTGTGTTACATAGAGAATTGATGCTTTCCATGAGTCTTCTGTAAACTTTGGTGAGTTCCACAGTGGACATAACGAATTTCCAGAGACTCATGAACCATTGGTTGCCTTTCTCAACTATTGCACGAGGGCGGAAGGGTCAGGGCATGTTGCTGGTGATGTGAACACATAGAAATTTGAATCTGCCGACCATCCCTTCTTCATCATCTTTGATGTAGACGGGGGCGCGTCATCTACTATGCTTTCGAAAGTGGGTGACCATCTTCTTCCTTTTGCTGACATTGATAGACAGATTAGCATGCTAACCAATGTGCCAACGTGGAGGAAAGATGTTTCCCTGAGTAGACATTCAGGGCCATTTTGCAAAACGCCTCATCGCCAGAACTTACAAGCGAGATTGCTCAGTGGTGAGAAAAGCAACACTCTCCCTCTCCCCACCCTCCCTACCCCTCCCCGTCAGATCTTTCCAACATACCTGCAAACTCTCTTGAACGACGTTTTGCCTTTGAAGTGACAGTGCTGGGAAAAAGCCCAATGTCCATTTCTTTTTGCAAAGAACCGTCTTAGAAAAATGTTTTTATTTTGCTTAGGTTCATCCTGTGACACGGGACGCTGGCTCTCGGGGCTGTTCCCAGGAATGCACACCAAAACAAGCATCAACTCTTGCCGCAGGATAACCAATTTATTGAAATATGTTCTTTTGCCTGCTCGGAATTAGTTGGTCTGTTTTCTTTTTATTCATTTATGGGGCATGGGCGCCTCTGGCTGGCCAGAATTTATTGCCCATCTCTAGTTCCCTGAGGGAAGTTGAAATTCAAGCATATTTATGTGGCTCTGGAGTCACATTGTAGGTCACAATGTCAATACACGGACGGCAGATTTCCTTTCTGAACGACAGTTTTGAATCAGATAGGTATCTCCTGCAATCGACAGTATTTTCATGGCCATGAGTAGATTCTTATTCCAGAATTTTTTTTTATCTAATTCAAAATCTATCAGTGCCTGTTGCGGGATTCGCACTTAGTTCCCCAGAACATTAGCTGAGTTTCTGCATTAATAGGACAATGTCACTAGGCCAACGCCTCCTTAGAACGTAGAACATAGAACAATACGGCACGAATAGGCCCTTCGGCCCACAAGTTGCGCTGATCACATCTACCAATCCACAGACCTATCTATAACTCCCTATCCTATTCGTTTCCATATACTCATCCAGAAGTCGTTTAAAATACCACAGCGAGTTTGCCTCAACAATCTTCGACAGCAGCTGATTCCATTCACTCACCACCCACTAAGTGAAAAAATTACCCCTAACATCCCCTCTGTATTTGCTTCCCTGCACCTTAAATCTATGTCCTCTCGGAGTGACCATTTCAGCTCGGGGAAATAGTCTCTGAGAGTCCACCCTATCTATTCCTCTCAACATTTTATAAACTTCTATCAGGTCGCCTCTCAACCTACGTCTCTCTAGTGAGAAGAGTCCCAGCTCAACCTATCTTCATAAGGCCTGTCTCCCAATCCAGGCAGCATCCTTGTAAATCTCCTCTGCACTCTCTCAATAGCCTCGACATCCTTCCTATAGTGAGGCCTTCTTCCAGAACAAAGAGTTGGACACGACTGAGTGTTGTAGGCTGGCACAACCGAGGACTATGTGCTGAGGAAAGGCCTAAAACCTGAGATAGCCGCAGCAGAGATGGAATTGAGAAAGGTCGATGTCTTAGACAGTACAACGAGAGCCCAGCGAGGGGAGAAACGACCCCCCCCCACCTCCCCCAGCTCCAGTCTCTATGATTCACATTGAATGCATACATTCAATAGTAATTGTATCGCAATCACTTAGAAATAACTCGGAACATAACCTGATCTGTGTAGGCAACTTAAATCCCGTTGCCCAGTCTGGATTTAGGTAAGAACAGCATATTTGCAGTGAGGGAAAATTACCTAGGAGAGAGATCTTTTTACAATATAGACACAGTAAGAAGTCTCACAACACCAGGTTAAAGTCAAACAGATTTATTTGGTAGCACAAGCCATGAGCTTTCGGAGCACTGCCGTCAGGTAAATGGGAGTTCTGTTCACAGTCAGGGCATATAAAGACACAAACTCAATTTACGAAATAATGGTTGGATTCGAGACTTTACAGGCAATCAAGTCTCAAAGGTGCAGACAATTGTGAGTGGTGAGAGGGTTAAGCGCAGGTTAAAGAGGTGTATGTTGTCTCCAACCAGGACAGTTAGTGTGATTTTGCAAGTCCAGGGAAGTCATGGGAGTTACAGATGTGCATGCTCAATCTCACATGAAACTCTTCCCACTAACAGGTCCACTGGAACAACACTTGTTGTTGTGCCCGTTGTTCTCCCGCAATCGAGTATAAAACGTGGTAGTCCAATCTCCTAAGCATGCTAGCAGTTGCTTTGTCATACTATCATTTAAGTTTTGAACCGTACGTTACACCAGCCTTTGGTTGAAAAGTGATCAGGTGCTGCTAATACTTGTTGGTAATCTTTGGAGAGCATGCATTGCTAGGAACCGGCGCTAATAAAATCCTCGACCTTTGTGGGAAACGTCATCCTGGTATTCGATATACACTGGCACCTTGACATGACATAATATCTAGATCAATGCCTGAGAAGTAGTGTAGCCCTCTCGGTGCACCTGCAACCCCTTTAAGTACAAGTGCACCATGATTAAACCCAAGGAACTCTTTAATGCCTACAGGCACTGATGCCCCTTCCAGCGCACTCCCAGATGTGTAGGAAAACAAAGGGAGGGCGTATTTGATTTTCTTTGCACCGATCGCATGAGCTCAGCAACTGTGATAAGAACATCAGGAAGATATCTCGGACGAAGCTCCAAATGAGCGCGTTATTTCAAATAATCTCAGGGAGACCCTTATTTCGCTAATTTGATGGCCGTGCTGCGGGCGGAAAAATAATCGGATAGCTGAGGAGGGACCCCGTCCTCAGCATGAAGTAAGCTTCCTTAATGAGGTATGGTTTCATGTTTTCAGAGGGTGGTCCTTCGGATTCGCCTTGCAGGATCACTGACGAATTTTAGATAAGATAGAATCATTAGAGGCGTTAATTTGTACTCCTACCACTGGAAAGGTCCCCAAAACATTTAGAGTCTTTATTATCCCTTTCCAATGCTGGTAAGTGAGCCAGGCTTATGGCAACCAGAGATGTTGCAATGCAACAACATAAACTATCTGGATTCCAGATCGCTATTCCTGAAGATATTTGTAGGCTAACAATAAAGTAGAGCGATATCAGGACAGAGACTCTGGGGAGAAAGGGAGGTGGGACTGGTGTTAGGTGGAGAAGGAGTGTGGAATTGCCTTAACCACTTGTAGAGGCCGAATAGGTATTGCAAAGAACAAAGAACAAAGAACAAATCCGCACGGGAAACAGGCCCTTCGGCCCAATGAGCCTGCGCCGCCATTTTAACATTGTGAGTACCCTCGTCTACCTACACCTTTGTCTATGCCTACTGGGAAAGATTGAAGGGAGACTTATTTAGGGCCAATTTTGTAACACCAATATTGTTAATGTTTGGTAGCTAATTAAATAAATCATCTGAATCTGTTGATGGAAGTTTTGGACACCAAATACAGCCCCAGCTCTGACAGAGGGTATCCAGAACCGTCAGCTCAGAAACGTTGCTCTTACTCTCCCTCCACTGATGCTGTCAGACTTGCTGAGATTTTCCAGAATTTCCTGCTTTTATTTCAGAACCCAGTACTAAATTGCTTTCAGCCAGTTTATTAGAAGTGGCTTTACAACTCTCCTCGACTCTTGGAATCTGTAGAGTCGGCTTATTTTCCCATCACCTTTTGAGAATTCATCCTGTTTGCTATTGATAGCTGAAATCGCAATCGTAGACATTTGCTCAACTGTAGAATTATTAATTTTCTCAGTCTGCTCAGATGCTGACGGGGAGGGGACATGGTCACAATGCCCTATCATTACATATGTCACCATTGTAGATGCCAGATCAGCCTTCTCGAAGGTGAACCTACGGAAAGCGATGGAATGGTATGGGGTACCAGGATGAGCACTCAGATCCTATGCAGATCAGCTGGCGGGAACATTCACAGAAATCTTCAGTCTCTCTTTCCAACAGCCTGAGGTCCCTTTCTGCTTCTAGAAGACAATCACCAACCCACTACCAAAGTAAAACCAGCTTGTGTGTCTTAAAAACTGTGGTTAGGTGGCTCTGACATCCATCACTATGAAGATCTTTGAAAGGCTAGTCATAACATGATCAGTTCCAGCCTCCCAGACTGCGTGGATCCACCACCCTTTGCCTACAGTCGCAAGAAATCCGCACAGAAGCCATCTCCCTGGCCCTGCACTCAACTCTGGAACATCGAAGTAACAAAAGCAACTATGGCAGACTCCTTTTCATTCACTACCGCTCAGCCTCAACACCATTATTCCTACCGAGCATATCTCCAAGCTCAATGGCCAGGGCCACGGTCCCTCCCTCTGCGACTGCATCCTAAACTTCCTAACCCATAGAGCACAATCAGTAAGAATAGGCAACATAGAACATAGAACATAGAACATTACAGCGCAGAACAGGCCCTTCGGCCCTAGATGTTGCGCCAACCAATTAGGAAAAAGCAATGACCCTCCAAACTAAACCATTCCCTTTTCGTCCATAAACTTATATACTAACCTCTTAAACGCCACCAAACTTGGCGCATCTACAACTGCCGCAGGCAGGGTATTCCATACCCTAACCACCCTCTGGGTAAAGAACCTACCTCTGATATCCGTCCTATAACTACCACCCCTTAATTTAAAGCTATGTCCCCTCGTGCTAGCTTTCTCCATCCTAGGAAAAAGGCTATCACTGTCCACCCTATCTGAACCTCTAATCATCTTATATGTTTCAATAAGGTCTCCTCTTAACCGCCTTCTTTCTAACGAAAACAACCTCAAATCCCTCAGCCTCTCCTCATAAGACCTGCCCTCCATACCAGGCAACATCCTGGTAAACCTCCTCTGTACCCTCTCCAATGCCTCCACATCTTTCTTATAATGTGGGGACCAGAACTGCACACAATACTCCAAGTGCGGCCGCACTAGAGTTTTGTACAGTTGCAACATGACGTTGCGGCTCCGAAATTCAATCCCCCTACCAATAAAAGCTAAGACTCCATATGCCTTCTTAACAACCTTATTGCCAACTTTCAGCGATCTATGCACATATAAACCAAGATCCCTCTTTTCATCAACTCTGTTCATCCTACCATTAGCCCTATACTCTACACATTTGTTATTCCTGCCAAAGTGAATTACCTCACACTTTTCCACCCTGAACTCCATTTGCCACCTCTCAGCCCAGCTCTGCAACTTGTCCAAGTCTCTCTGCAAACTATAACACCCCTCTTCACTATCTACCACTCCTCCGACTTGCTCCAACAACACTTGCTCTGATGATGCTCAGCACCGGTGCCCCCGAGACTGTGTTCTCAGCCCCCTACTATACTCCTCATGCATCTATGACTATGTGGCCAAATTCCCCTCCATCTCTATTTTCAAGTTTGTTGATGACATCACGGTCATGAATCGAATCTCAATCAATGTTGAAACAGAATACAGGAATGAGACAGAGAATCTTGTGGACTGATGTGGCCATAATTATCTCTCCCTCACTGTCAACAAAACGAAGAAGATTGTCATTGACTTCAGGAAGCGTAGTAGAGAACACGCCTCAGTCTATATCAGGGAGGACAAATTAAAATGAGTCAAGACCATTCCTGATATAGCTTTTCTGCTACCATCAGACTTTGAATGGATCTACCTTGCATTCAGTTGATCTTTCTCTACATCCTAGATCTGACTGTAACACTGCAATCTCACCCTCTCCTTTCTTTCTCTAGTGCTTTGTCTGTAGAGTGCATATGAAACAATATCTTTTGCTGTTAACTCATACATGTGACAATAATAAGTCCAATCAATACATAGACCTGCACACAGCCAGAATCTCTCTGCCTCTCTTATTCATACACAGGTGCACACATAGCCGAAATCTCTCTGCCTCCCTCACATGCACACACACAAGCAGAATTTCTCTCGCACAAAGGCATAACCAGGGTCTTTCTCTCTCTCTCACTCAAACGCACACACGTGTAAACACGCAAACACATACACCTTTACCAATGTACCTTCTGTTGGATACTGTCAGAATAACACAACCAAGTATACGTGTGCGATCGCGCCCGTGCGCCCACACACACATACACACACACACACACACACACGCACACAACGTAGACACACCTTTCCTGATACTGTCAGAATCACGTACCCACGCACACACACAGATAGCCAGAATTACTCTCAATCTCTCTCTCTGTTTCTCTTACATTCTCGCACACAAATGTACACACACCTTAACCAATCTACACACACACACAGACACACACACACACACACACAGACACACACACACACACACACACACACAACACACACACACACACACACGCACCTTTAACAACTCTTCCCACTACTGGATGATGTCAGGAACGGACATTTACGAATCCACAATCTCTGCTGGGGACTGTCAGAATTTCATTAGGCGCGATATTAACGGAAACAACTTTGCTTAAGATTATTTCGTTGTTTGTTGAGTGTATCACATGCGTTTCACTTCACATTGAAAGTAAGATTTCAGTCTCCGTTAGCAGTGGTTCCATTCTTATTGAATCCATTTGTGATTCGCCTCTCTTTGATTAGCAACGTTTTCAATATAGCAACATCCACCTCTCAGTAAAGAGTCCGGTGCTGCAACCCCGCCCTAAACCGGTAAAACATTTCATATTAGGGAAATATATAAATACAGAAATTAGATTTGTATGAGTTTATTCATTGGACATCAAACACGTATCTGCTTTCACTGGGGATGATGATTAATAAGAAAATAATTAGAATTGAATTAAATAAGATGACTTTTCAAATTAAAACATCCAGTCAGAAAACGGGACTGTTTGGCTTTTAAACAGGACCAATCAATCCAAGAAGACAGTTCTTCTGTATATCTGTCACTCTATGCCGTCCCATGTTGAAAGGGAAATGTTCCCAATTCCTCACAGTTCATCACTTCAAAAAAAAATGGAAACCGGTTTTCTGGCTCCCCTAGTGGTGAGAGAATTTGCTCTGTATGGGGCATTACGGAACAAAAAACTTCTTGTGGGTTAGGAGGGTCAAGCTAACTTCTTCTTGTTTTGAATAACAGCTTCTCCTAATGACGCACACAAACACACAGACACAAATTCATACACTGGCTCTTGAACTCTCTCTGTCAGTGACACACCCAAACACACACACACACACACACACACACACACACACACACACACACAAATGCACACACACACATACATACACATTCTCTCTCTCACATACACACACCCATAGATAGTCACATACACTTGCACATAGACTTATACATTCACACACACACATTCATACAGACACACACAAACACACACGCACAAATATACATACACATACATACACATATGATGTCTCTCTTTCTCTCTCTCCCCTCTTTCTTTCTGTCTGTCTGCCTGTCTGTCTGTCTGTCTCTCTCTCTCTCTCTCACACACACCCACACACACACACACACACACAGAAACATACTGAGAAGAAAATATTAGGTTAGAGAGGCATCAGTTTCGGCATAGACTTGGTGGGCCGAACGGTTTGTTTCTGCACTGTAATATGCTTTGTCCTTTGTTCACACTCATGCACATAAATGCACTGATACACACAAGTTCACACACACAAACACACACACACACACACACACTCACACTGTTATATACGCGTACATACACTCTCATTCACTTAAACACTCTCACATTCTGACGCACACACACACACACTCATACATTTATACACACTCATGCCCACACTTGTAGACACTTAGACAAAAAAAAACAGACATACGCTCGCACATATGCACACAGATAAATTCATACACTTACACACACACGCACACACGCTCACATATTAAGCTGATTCACTGACACACACACACACTAACTCACTCTTTCTCATATATAAACACACTCTTTCACACACTGACACACACCCGAACGCTTACACTTAATGTCTGCGAAATGTCACATGGAATCCCTCAGTTTATTAATTGGGGCATTTATTCTTAAATCATTCAAGTTTGGATGAGCACATATGAAACATTACTTGCATATATTTTCCACATTCCCTTCACTTCCAAACACCAAACTTCTGGAATGATATTAGCATTTTCGGAAAATTCCTGAACATATTAGAGGAGAGTAATGCCAGTCAAAGTAGAATGTTTGGGGAAGTCGATATTCAGTTGACATTGTTCTCCTGAGAACAGAGAAACTTAGGTGGAAATATGAAAGAGATGTGCAACATCATGGAAGCGGTGTCTGAGGGAGGGAATATTTAATCGTAAAATGCCCAGCATAAGGATATCGAGCAGCTAATATTTTAATGTGGTTTTAAGGATGAAATGGGCATTTAAATAATGTAATAATAATATTTTCAAAATGAATAGCTAATAAGCCTGCAAGTATTAAATTTTACAACTCAAGGACTGATTGCATCAGTAAGTTCGCTAAAAAAAAATGTAAACAGAATGGTAAGGAATGGGACAGCTTGATCTTGGGTTTGGATATAGCTCGGCACAACATCGAAGGACCGAAGGACTTGTACAGTGCTGTACTAGAACATAGAACATAGAACAATACAGCACAAGCAGGCCCTTCGGCCCACGAGTTGCGCCGATCACATCTACCAATCCACAGACCTATCTATAACCCCCTATCCTATTCTTTTCCATATACTCATCCAGAAGTCTCTTAAAAGACCCCAGTGAGTTTGCCTCAACAACCTCCGACGGCAGTCGGTTCCATTCACTCACCACCCTCTGAGTGAAAAACCTACCCCTGACATCTCCTTTGTATTTGCTTCCCTGCACCTTAAATCTGTGTCCTCTCGTAGTGACCATTTCAGCTCGGGGAAATAGTCTTTGAGAGTCCACCCTATCTATTCCTCTCAACATTTTATAAACCTCTATCAGGTCGCCTCTCAACCTACGTCTCTCCAGTGAGAAGAGTCCCAGCTCCCTCAACCTATCTTCATAAGGCCTGCATCCCAATCCAGGCAGCATCCTTGTAAATCTCCTCTGAACTCTCTCAATAGCCTCTACATCCTTCCTATAATGAGGCGACCAGAACTGCGCACAATACTCCAACTGGGGTCTGACAAGAGTCTTATAGAGCTGCATCATTACCTCCTGACTCCTAAACTCTATTCCTCAATTAATGAAGGCCAGTACACCGTACGCCTTCTTGACCACTTCCTCCACCTGCGAGGCCGATTTAAGAGTCCTATGGACCCGGACCCCGAGATCCTTCTGCTCTACAACACAGCTAAGACTCCTACCCCTTATATTGTACTCCTTCATCCCATTATTCCTGCCAAAATGGACCACTACACATTTATCTGCGTTGAAGTCCATCTGCCACTTCTCCGCCCAGTCTTGCATCCTGTCTATGTCCCGCTGCAACTTTTGGCATCCCTCCAGACCATCCACAACACCACCGATCTTTGTATCATCGGCGAACTTGCTAACCCATCCCTCCACTTCCTTATCCAGGTCATTTATGAAAATGACAAAGAGCAGGGGTCCCAGAACAGATCTCTGGGGCACTCCACTGGTTACTGACCTCCATGCAGAACAAGACCCATCCACAACCACTCTGTGCCTTCTGCCGGCAAGCCAGTTCTGGATCCATGAGGCCAAAGCCCCTTGGATCCCATGCCCTCTCACCTTCTCCAGAAGCCTTGCATGTGGGACCTTATCAAACGCCTTACTAAAGTCCATGTACACTACGTCCACCGCCCTTCCTTCGTCAATGTGTTCAGTCACATTTTCAAAGAACTCAACTAGGCTCGTAAGGCATGACCTGCCCTTGACAAAACCATGCTGACTATTTCTAATCAGTCCAAACTTCTCCAAATGTTCATATACCTTATCCCTCAGAATCCTCTCCATCAGCTTACCAACCATGGAAGTCAAACTCACAGGTCGGTAATTACCTGGAATATCCCTATTCCCTTTCTTAAAGATAGGAACCACATCCACAATCCTCCAATCCTCTGGAACCCTCCCGTTTCCATGGCCAACGCAAAGATCATCGCCAGGGACTCTGCAACCACTTCCCTCACCTCCCACAATAACCTGGGGTACATCCCATCCGGTCCCGGCGACTTGTCTATCTTGATATAATTTAACAGATCTAACACATCCTCTTTCCTAACATCAACATACTCAATCTTTTCCGTATGCCTCAAACCTGCAGTGCAATCTCCCAGTTCACTTTCCACCGTGAATACCGAGGCAAAGTACTTGTTAAGCACCTCTGCCATTTCTTCCGGATTCACACAGACTTTTCCCCCTTCACCTTTTATAGGCCCATCCCTTCTCTTATCCTTTTACTTTTCACATATTTGTAGAAGGCCTTGGGATTCTCCTTAATCTTACCTGCCAAGGTATTCTCATGACCCCTTCTGGCTCTCCTAATTTCCTTTTTAAGTTCCCTTCTACACACCTTATACTCCTCTAGATCCCTAACAACCCCTAGCTCTCTGAACCTTTTACATACCTTTTTTTCCTTCCTAACTAGGTTCAAAACTACCTTCGTGTACCTCAGTTCCCGCGTCCTACCAGAATCTCCTTGACTCCTCGGAACGTTGTCTTGCAGTGCCCCAGACAAACATTCCTTGAAAAACCAGCACTTTCCTTCTGTACTCTTCCCCAAGAACACCTCCTTCCAGTTCATGCGTCCAATTAACTGCCTAATGTTTTCATATTTCCCCTTACTCCAGACATACACCTTCCTAGCCTGCCTGATCCTATCTCTTTCCACTGCTATCGTGAAAGAGATAGAATTATGATCTCCATTCCCAAGGTGCTCACCTACCGTGAGATCCAACATCTGCCCTGGCTCATTACCAAGCACCAAGTCAAGTACAGCCTCTCCTCTCGTAGGCTTTTTCACGCACTGTGTCAGGAAACCTTCCTGAACACACCTTACAAACTCCACACCATCCAAACCCCTTATCCTTGGGATATTCCAGTCGATGTTTGGGAAATTGAAATCTCCCATCACGACAACTCTGTTATTTTTACATTGGTGTAGGATCTGTTTCCCTATCTGCACCTCAAGTTCCCTGTCGCTATTGGGCGGCCTATAGAATATACCCAGCAAAGTTATCGAGCCTTTGCTGTTCCTAACTTCCACCCACAGAGACTCCGTAGACAATTCCTCCCCGTCTTCCACCTTCTCTACAGCCATGACACTGTCCCTGATCAAAAGTGCCACACCACTTCCTCTTTTGCCCCCAACGCTGACCCTCCTGAATCATCTGAATCCCGGCACCTGAAGTACCCAGTCCTGTCCCTGAGACAACCAAGCCCATGTAATGGCCACCACATCACACTCCCAAGCAGCAATCCACGCCCTAAGCTCATCTACCTTATTTACTACGCTCTTGGCATTAAAATAGACACACCTCAGCCCCTCAGTCAGGATATTTCCCTTTTCCACCACCTGCCTAACCACCCTCTCAGACTGCCTACAGTCAAAGAACAAAGAACAAAGAACAAAGAACAACACAGCACGGGAAACAGGCCCTTCGGCCCAACGAGTCGGCGCCGCCGTCCTAACGTCTTAATGACATATAGGGACCAATTTGTTACCCAATCAGCCTAAGAGCACATTTTTGGGATGTGGGAGGAAACCGGAGCACCCTGAGAAAACCCACACAACCACGGGGAGAACGCGCAAACTCCCGCAGACACAGGCCCAAATCCATGTGTCTGCATAGCAACAGCGATAGTCCCTGAGCTGTCATGGTGCCCATCAGATGGTCCAGTTTAAGAATACACTAACGACGTGAAGCACTAGGCCACTCCGGAAGCAACATCCAAGAGTAGCTCTCGCACAACCTGCCAAATGCATGCCCTTGTTGGTCAACAAGATGGACCGAATATCCTGTGGAAACAAATAAGATATTTAGACAGTCCTGCTATATTCCTCTATCTGCAGACCGCTCATGTGGCTGTCCAAGAGACCCTTAAACAACCCTAGCGTGCCTGCTCCTACCACCTTACTCGGCAGTGCATTCCACACCCCCACTACCCTTTGTGTGAAAAAAATGCCCTCTAATATTAGTCTTATACATAGCCCCCTTCACCCTAAGGCCGTGACCCCTCGTTCTATCCGATTCTAATGGTGGAAAAAGCTTACCACCATTTACTCTATCTATACCCCTCATAATCTTGTATACCTCTAATAGATCCCCTCTCAGCCGACGTCTTTCAAGGGAAAACAACCCCAGTGCGTTCAATCTTTCCTCGTAAGACAGCCCTTCCATACCAGGCAGCATCCTGGTAAATCTCCTCTGCACTCTCTCCAGGGCCTCCACATCCTTCCGGTAGTACGGCGACTAGAACTGGACACAGTACTCCAAGTGAGGCCTAACCAACGTGCTATACACTTGCAACATCAGACTCCTACTCTTGTATTCTATACCCCTACCTGGGAACTAACCTCCTTATTCTTTACCCAGAGGGTGGTTAGGGTATGGAATGCCCTGCCTGCGGCAGATGGAGATGCGCCAAGTTTGGTGGCGTTTAAGAGGTTAGTAGATAACGAAAAGGGAATGGTTTAGGTTAGAGGTCATTGCTTTTTCCTAATTGGTCGGCGCAACATCGAAGGCTGAAGGGCCTGTAGTGTTCTATGTCCTATGTTCTATGTTCTTTTCACCGTCCCATTGGTATTCCCACCCCCCAGCTTTTCTAGTTTAAAGATCCCCCAGTAGCCCTAGCTAGTCTACCTGCCAAGATATTAGTCCCCCAAGGGTTCAAGTGCTACCCGTCCTTACTGTACAGTTCACACCTGCCCCTAAAGAGGTCCCAATGATCTATGAACCTTAATACCTGCCCCCTGCTCCAGTCCCTCAGCCATACATTCATCCTCCATCTCATTTGATTCCTACTCTCATTCTCCAGAGGCGCAGGCAGCAATCCTGAAATTATTGCCATTGCTTTTCTCTTCCTCAGCTTCCTACCCAGTTCTCTATAATCCCTTTTGATGACTGTCTCCCTCTTCCTGCCTATCGCTGCAGTACCTATATGCACCACAACTTCAGGTTACTCACCCTCCCCTTTCAGGATGTCTGGGAGGCGTCCAGAAACATCCCGGATCCCAGCTCCAGGAAGACAAACCCCCTCCATTTGAGGCAAACTCACTGGGGTCTTTTAAGAGACTTCTGGATGAGTATATGAAAAAGAATAGGATACGGGGTTATAGATAGGTCTGTGGATTGGAAGATGTGATCAGCGCAACTTGTGGGCCGAAAGGCCTGTTTGCGCTGTATTGTTCTATGTTCTATGTTCTATCCGCCACTCTCTCCTGCGTCCACGAAAACGCCTGTCTGAACTCCTCACAGTGGATGCCCCTATTAGTATCACCTTGCCTCTCTCTTCCTTAGATTTCTACTGTTCTATTTGTATGGCGTATGTCACTTAAACTTTGGGATGATTATGAAATCGGGCATTGATTTAAGAGACAAATAATATAGAACATAAAACAGTATAGCGCAGAACAGGCCCTTCGGCATCGATGTTGCGCCGACCAATTATGAAAAAAGCAATGACCCTCCAAACTAAACTATTCCCTGCTCTTCCATAAACTTATCAACTAACCTCTTAAACGCCACCAAACTTGGCGCATCTACAACTGCCGCAGGCAGGGCATTCCACTCCCTAACCACCCTCTGGGTAAAGAATCTACCTCTGGTATCCGTCCTATAACTATCACCCTTTAATTTAAAGCTATGTCCCCCCGTGCTAGCTTTCTCCATCCAAGGAAAAAGGCTATCAATGTCCACCCTATCTAAACCTCTAATCATCTTATATGTTTCGATAAGGTCTCCTCTTAGCCGCCTTCTTTCTAACGAAAACAACCTCAAAACCCTCAGCCTCTCCTCATAAGACCTGCCCTCCATACCAGGCAACATCCTGGTAAACCTCCTCTGTACCCTCTCCAATGCCTCCACATCTTTCTTATAATGTGGGGACCAGAACTGCACACAATACTCCAAGTGCGGCAGCACTAGAGTTTTGTACAGTTGCAACATGACGTTGCGGCTCCGAAATTCAATTCCCCCTACCAATAAAAGCTAAGACTCCGTATGCCTTCTTAACAACCTTATCGACTTGATTGCTTACTTTCAGGGATCTATGCACATATACGCCAAGATCCCTCTGTTCATCAACACTATTAAGAATCCTACCATTAGCCCTATACTCTACACATTTGTTACTCCTGCCAAAGTGCATTACCTCACACTTTTCCACATTAAACTCCATTTGCCACCTCTCGGCCCAGCTCTGCAACTTGTCCAAGTCTCTTTGCAAACTATAACACCCCTCTTCACTATCTATCACTCCACCGACTTTGGTGTCATCCGCAAATTTACTAATCCACCCTTCAATACCCTCATCCAGATCATTTATAAAAATTACAAACAGCAGGGGCCCCAAAATAGACCCCTGAGGTACACCACTTGTCACCGAACTCCACGATGAATATCTCCCATCAACCACCACGCTCTGTCTTCTATCTGCTAGCCAATTCCTAATCCAATGAGCTAAATCACCCTCAATCCCATACATCTGCATTTTCTGCAGAAGCCTTCCATGGGCCACCATAATATAGAACATAGAACATAGAACATTACAGCACAGAACAGGCCCTTCAGCCTTCGATGTTGCGCCGACCAATATAAAAAGCAATGCCCCTCCAAACTAAACCATTCCCTTCTCTCCCATATACTTATCAACTAACCTCTTAAACGCCACCAAACTTGGCGCATCTACAACCGCTGCAGGCAGGGCATTCCACTCCCTAACCACCCTTTGGGTAAAGAACCTGCCCCTGATATCCGTCCTATAACTACCACCCCTTAATTTAAAGCTGTGTCCCCTCGTGCTAGCTTTTTCCATCCTAGGAAATTATATACATAATATAATTATGTATTGGATACAGAGACTCCAACCTGGGAATTCGAGGATCAAGCCCTCCTCCAACAGATTAACTAGTTTTGACTTCCCACAAAACGCGGAACAGATTGAAATTATTGTTATGTATTGATAAACAACAAGGAAGCCATTTTGTTTTAAGAGTGAACCCACTTAGCCGTGTTATCAGACGGGAACATGGATTTCAGATAATGTTCATTGAGTATTAACTACTAATGTCCAAATGAATGTCCAACACTAGGGTACATCTAATTAAGGGTTGGAACACATTTAATGTTGCAGATTTCATATCCATGCAGTCGGAAACCAGTTGTTCACATTCCTGTTCAGCACTTAATCCCATCTCCAACGCAAACAAACTCACCCTAAAAATGTCTCTGTGAATTAACTGAAGAGCCGCCGGAAACATATGTTTTTCTAAAACTTATAGAACAGGAATCACACAGCTTACATTTGGTACTCAAAACCTTTTTTTCAATATTTATTTAACTCGGACACAGATCCATTTTGAATTATTCCTTGCACAATAACAATAGAAAATGTTGAATAGAATTTTAAAACCCGCTATGAAAAATTAGAAGCATAGAGAGGTGAAATTGCACTGCAGGTGATATTCCATCTTAGAATGGTGGACATTAAGAGAAAGTTCATTTCTGCTTTGGTCGCCATCATAATATTGAGCCGCTAACCCGCCCGAATTTGCACCGGCAGCACTTTCGGAATTCTCCCTGCAAAAAGAAGAATGTTTCCGCAACATTGTAAATTCAGGGAACACACGGGGAATTTTCTCTCTCTCTCTCTCTCTCTCATTTCCCTCGAATTAAAGTTTTGGATCCTCGTTAAAGGCCAGGTTAGCGTAGAGCGTCTGTAGATGAAAAGTGATCTGTTAGCGTGATACATACCTTTATTATAGTGACAGGTAAGACCATTGAATCCCCCCAATCTTCTGCCTCCCCCCACTTTATTCAATCGGTTCACGGCTGGAAGGTTACTCAACTCACAGTCACCTATCAATATTGAATAATATTAATTGAATTAATCCACTCTCTAGTATAAATCTATCTGTCGCACCTTTGGGAGTTCCAATTGCCCAATATTCTATATAGCTTTTCAGTGACCTGAATTCTGCCCCGCGTTCTGTGAAGAAGTGTTTCGAGTTGATTTATTATTGTCACATGTTAGCATGAATTGAAATGTAATGATTCTTGCGTAGTATACAGATAAAGTGTATCGTGTATGGAGAATGAAAGGAGAAGGTGCATGTTGTAGTGTTACAGTGATAGGTAGGCTATAGAGAATGTTCAACTTAATATGAGGCAGGTCCATTATAATGTCTGATGGCAGCAGGGAAGAAGCTGTCCTTGCGTGACCTCAGAATTACGTATCTTTTTCCCAAAGGAAGAAGGTGGAAAAAAAAACATATCCAAGGTGTGTGGGGTCCTTGATAACGGTGGCTGTTTTTATAGAAACATAGAAGATACCAGCAGGGAAATGTCATTTGGCCCTTCGAGTCTGCTCCAGCATTCATTATAATCATGACTGATCGTCCAGCCCAATTGTCTAATCCTACTTTCTCCACATAACCTTCGCTCCAAAGTGCTATATCTCGCCGCCCGTTGAATACATTCAATATTTTGGCATCAACTACTTCCCGTGGTAATGAATTCCACAGGCTCACCGAGTGAAGAAATGTCTCCTAACCTCCGTCCTAAATGGTCTGTCCCAAAACCTCAAACAGTGACCCCTGATTCTGGACTCCCTCCACTATCGGGAACATCCTTCCTGTATCTATCCTGTTTAGCCCTGTTAGAATTTTATAAGTCTCTGTGAAATCCCCTCTCATTCGTCTGAACTCCAGTGAAAACAATTTTAACCTCGTCACTCTCTCCTCACACATCAATCCCGCGATCCCTGGAGTGAGCCTGGTAAACCTTCGCTGCACTCCCTCCAGAGCCAGAATATCCTTCCAAAGTGAATGCATTTGGTATGTCTCCTGCTCTGTCCAAGACTACAAGAACTGGTCTCGTCCCATTATTCAAACCAGCCTCCCCTCCATTGACTCTGTCTGTTGCCTCGGGGAAAAACAGCCAACATAATCAAGTACCCTGCCCCCACCCTCCCACACACCCCTCCGGACATTCTGTCTTCCAACTTCTTCCGTCGGGGAAAAAGATACAAAAGTCTGAGGTCACGCACCGACCGGCTCAAGAACAGGTTCTTCCCTGCTGCTGTCAGACTTCTGAAAGCACCTACCTCGCACTAAGTTAATCTTTCTATCTTTTTCTACACCCTGGGTATGATTGTAGCTCTATATTCTCCACTCTCTCCTTTACTTCTCAATGAACGGTATGCTTCCTGTATGTAGTGCGCAAGAAGCAATACTTTTCACTGTATCCCATACATGTGACAATAATAATCCAAAACTTTGTACTCAGTGAACAGCTTTGTATAGCACGCAAAAATCAAAACTTCTCACTGTACCGCAATACATGTGACAATAATAAACCAAATCTATATGTTCAATGAACGGTATGCTTTGTCTCTATAGCGCGCAATATACAACGCTTTTCACTGAATCCCAATACATATGCCAATAATAAACCCAATCTATGTACTCTGTGAACGGTATGCTTTGTCTGTGTAGTGTGCAAAAAACTATACTTTTCACTGTATCCCAATGCATGTGCCAATAATAAATCAAATGTACGTACTCTAAAACTGATACGCTTTGTCTCTATAGCGCGTAAGAAAAAATACTTTTCACTGTATCCCAATATATATTATAATAACAAATCAAACCTATGTACTCTATGAATGGTATGTTTTGTCTGTATAGTAGGCAAGAAAGAATTCTTTTCACTGTATCCCAATACGCGTGACAATAATAAATCAAATCAAATCAAATGTTCCACTAATGAATTAAACAAAAAAAGCAAACTTGAAAGACGTTATTCGGCCATGGAAGCCACCGGGCTTGTTGAAGTTTTACTTTACTTGGACAAGTTGCAGAGCTGGGCCGAGAGGTGGCAAATGGAGTTTAATGTGGAAAAGTGTGAGGTAATGCACTATGGCAGGAATAATAAATGCGTAGAGTATAGGGCAAATGGTAGGGCTCTTAGTAGTCTTGATGAACAGAGGGATCTTGGTGTGTATGTGCAAAGATCCCTGAAAGTAGGCAGTCAACTCGAGAAGTTTGTTAAGAAGGCATATGGAGTCTTAGCTTTTATTGGTAGGGGGATTGAATTTCGGAGCCGCAGCATCATGTTGCAACTGTACAAAGCTCTAGTGCGGCCGCACTTGGAGTATTGTGTGCAGTTCTGGTCGCCACATTATAAGAAAGATGTGGAGGCATTGGAGAGGGTGCAGAGGAGGTTTACCAGGATGTTGCCTGGTATGGAGGGCCGGTCCTATGAAGAGAGGTTGAAGGATTTGAGGTTGTTTTCGTTAGAAAGGAGGCGGCTAAGAGGGGATCTTATTGAAGCATATAAGATGATTAGAGGTTTAGATAGGGTGGACAGTGATAGCCTTTTTCTTAGGATGGAGAAAGCTAGCACAAGGGGACACAGCTTTAAATTAAGGGGTATGAGTTATAGGACGGATATCAGAGGTAGGTTCTTTACTCAAAGAGTGATTAGGGAGTGGAATGCCCTGCCTGCAGCTGTTGTAGATGCGCCAAGTTTGGTGGCGTTTAAGAGGTTAATTGATAAGTATATGGAAGAGAAGGGAATGTTTTAGTTTGGAGGGGCATTGCTTTTTATTTTGGTCGGCACAACATCGAAGGCCGAAGGGCCTGTTCTGTGCTGTATTGTTCTATGTTCTATGTTATGTTGCAACTGTACAAAACTCTCGTGCTGCCGCACTTGGAGTATTGTGTGCAGTTCTGGTCCCCACATTATAAGAAAGATGTGGAGGCTTTGGAGAGGGTACAGAGGAGGTTTACCAGGATGTTGCCTGGGATGGAGGGCAGGTCTTATGAAGAGAGGCTGAGGGATTTGAGGTTTGTTTCGTTAGAAAGGAGGCGGCTAAGAGGGGACCTAATCGAAACATATAAGATGATTAGAGGTTTAGATAGGGTGGACAGTGATAGCCTTTTTCCTAGGATGGAGAAAGCTAGCACGAGGGGACATAGTTTTAAATTAAGGGGTGATAGTTATAGGACGGATATCAGAGGTAGGTTCTTTACCCAAAGGGTGGTTCGGGAGTGGAATGCCCTGCCTGCAGCAGTTGTAGATGCGCCAAGTTTGGTGGCGTTTAAGAGGTTAGTTGATAAGTATATGGAAGAGAAGGGAATGGTTTAGTTTGGAGGGGCATTGCTTTTTATATTGGTCGGCGCAACATCGAAGGCCGAAGGGCCTGTTCTGTGCTGTAATGTTCTATGTTCTATGTTATAAGTTTTCTAGAATTTTTTGTATTGGTTATCAATTCTAATCTGCGGATTGATAATTAATGAAAAGTATCCGTGCGGTATTTAAAAACAATCCGTTCATTCACCTCTTTATTCTGTTTGTGTTCTCTAGATTCTCTCAGTTCTTCATCACCGTTCGCGGTTCCTGTTAGAAAGGGGGATTTAAACTGAAATTTAAAATGTGTTAATTTCACACTGAACCCGCTCAGAAGTGTCAATAACTCTGAAATAGATGTTTGGATTGAGAGCTCCGCGGAGTAACAGATTCCCCCCAAAATGTCTACCTCTCTGCTGGTTGTTGCAGATCCCTCTTCCGGCCATAAGGACCAATCCCAGAAGGAGAAGTGCCGCGACTGACAAACCACCGTAAAACACTAAATCGCAGGTGAGCGAGGACGGAGAATCTGCAAAAAAAATTAAACTTTCAGTCAACAGAAATCAAGTGTGGAAACAATTAAACAAGCAAGGATCTTGTTCAATTTAACTGTCCAATTTGATCGGAAAATGAGAAAAAAATTTGCACACTTTCCCTTCATGCAATAGAGTCGCACTTTTACAATAGAACACTAGGCGCGGCAGAGACAGATAGTGACAGAGAGACTGAACACTTTTTGAACAGGGCACACAGGGAAATGGAGGGAGAGAGTGGAAGATTCAGGCAGAGAATAATCACATAATCCCATGGTGCAGAAGAAGACCATTTGGGCCATCGAGACTGCACCACCCTATCACCGTCACTTCGCGTATTTACTCTGCTAATCCTCCTGATTCTCGTCTCAATTTAGCATGGCCAATACACCTTACCCGCACGTTTTGGGCACTAAGCGGCAATTTAGCATGACCAATCCACTTAACCCGCACATCTTTGGACACTAAAGGGCAATTTGTCATAGCTAATCTAACTAACCTACATATCTTCGATATTAAGGAGCAATTTACCATGGCTTATCTACCTAACTTACATATTCGTTGACATTAAGGACAATTTACCATGGTTGATCCACCTAGCCTTCACATCCTTTGACTCTAAGGAGCAATTTAACATGGCTGGTCCACTTAACCTACACACCCGTTGACACTAAGGGGCATGTACCATGCCTGATCCACCTAACCGACACATTCTTTGGCACTAAGGGACAATATAGCATGGCCAATCCACCAAACCCGCACATCTTTGGACACAAAGGGGCAATTTAGCACAGCCAATCCTCCTAACCTGCACATCTTTGGACACTAAGGGGTAATTTAGCATGGCCAATCCACTTAACCCGCATATCTTTGGAATTTGTGGGAAAACAGCAGCACCCGCGGGAAGGCCGATGTAATTGAATGGGATTGAAATACTGGAAGGCGAAGGGATGAATAGAACATAGAACATTACAGCACAGAACAGGCCCTTTGGCCTTCGATGTTGTGCCGACCAAAATAAAAAGCAATGCCCCTACAAACTAAACCATTCCCTTCTCTTCCATATACTTATCAATTAACCTCTTAAACGCCACCAAACTTGGCGCATCTACAACAGAATAAATGGTTCACTGCTCTGCTGAGGTAGAGTTCAATACTGGGGATATAATCACACATTTCAATTTTACCCACTGACAGATTGGTCCCTGACCTTGAGATGCGTCATGTTGAATTAGCCAGATACAAGAAGGGGAAGAGGAGAAAAGGCCATCAGCCTATCTCGTCTATTTTGCCATCCAACATCACCATGCCTCACCATGTACATAAACTTCACTTCTCCGCTCTTTTGCTTACTCATTAATCTATCCGCTCTCACAAATGTGTATCATTGATTGAACATCCACGGTTCATAATGGCAGCGAAGAAGAGGCAAACTATCAGAAAATGAAACTGGGAGGATTATGATAGGACAGTGCTGATTTAGATATTCATGGATGTCCGCAGAGGCATTTGTAATTTACAAAGTTAGACTGCTTTTAGTAAAGTGTCCCGTTATCATTAAATGGATTGAAAAATAGCCATTGTGAATAGCTACCTTTCTGAGATGAGAAACTGTCACTGAGAATACTGTCACTGGAGTTGACCCGAATGGCGCAGGTACAGCGAGCACCGCTTCTCCATGTTTCCGTTGGAAGACTGATGTAACTCCTGATGGTGTAGGTCCCGTCCGGCTCCAGAGTCCCAGAATCGGTCTGCCCCTCGGTATCCCGCCCCGAAACATTCCAGCGGACGGGAAAAGAATCGGGAGACACACCTCTGACCAGGCACATCAATGGGACCTTTTCCATGGTGGGAATCTCATTCAGCGGCGGGGTGAGGAGGAATATGGTGGGAGAACCCGCTAAATTCGGCAAATGAAACGGAAAACACTCATTAATTGGTGGAACAGAACACTTTAATTGCTTTGAGATACTCATTGCAATAGAATAATAATGAGATTTACCTGTAATCACTAATTTGGAGCCATTTCCGAATACTAGGACCATGTTCTGATAAATGCGCTTTGCACAGTAATACACCCCAGAATCGTTTTTTCGGGAATCCGAAATGATTAGTGAATAAAGTTGCCCTTTTTCAGAAATCTGGCTGGAAAATCTCCCCTTAGCTTGGCTGTGCTGGGACGCTCTGTAAATGAAATCCATGCCGTTTCTCCCCCTCTGTCTGTACCAGAAGACAGGGCCAGCAGCTTCACTCTGGATGCGGCAGCTGAGATTAACAAGACTCCCCACAGGGAGCGTCTGAACCGGCGGAAACTGGGACACGGTGACCTGAGACATTGTAACTGGGAAACAGAAAGAGAGAGAACAGCAGTCACCTCAGGTTATGGAGCATTCCCTGAATCCTCGCAGCGCAGAACGAGGCCATTTGCTATATCGAATCTGCACTGATCACAATCTCTCCTATCCCTATTCTGGCAATATTTACACTGCTAATTCCCTGTTAGGAAGGGGCAATTTAGCGTGGCCATTCAAACTAACCCGCGCAAATTGGACTTTGGGGGAAAGAGGAGCACCCGGAGGAATCCCACGCAGATACGGGGAGAACGTGCACGCTCTGCAAGGATTCCGAGCCTGGCGCTGTGATGCGACAGTGTTAACCCACTGTGCCGCTGAGATGTTCCAGCACTTTCTAACTTTGCTTCGTTTCTTCTCCTCCTCCGTTGACTTTGGGAACTAAAGTCCGTTCAGAAATTTATAATTGACTCTGAAGTTCTACTTGAAAACTTTTTCTCCCAAGTCGCCAATATTGTTAAGGGAGCCCATTCACACAGCATAGCTCAGGAGAAATGGAAAATCAGATTAATTCCGTTCTAATCATTGTTATGAATCGACGATGCATTTTCTTAGCAACATTTGATTCATTGTTAAGTTAAACTTGCATGCTAAATCGCAACTGCTGAACCCGGGGTGGGGGGACCGTTCGGCCCTTCCAATTTGAGTTGAATCTGTGAAAGATTTCACTAATATTATTGAATTTCGCCCCTTTACATTTCTATCACAGTTCACCCATTTTGAAAGTTCCATTTCCCTCGCTTGCAAGTTCCTGTTGGATCTGCTTCCTCCGCCCTTTGAGGCAAAACCTTCCAGATCACAACCGCTCAAATGGGTTAAAAAATCCCCTAATGTCCCTATCTGTTACTTTTACCAAATTCATATTCCCTTCGTTCCAGAAACTCCTGCCAATGGAATCAAAGAACAAAGAACAAAACAGGACGGGAAACAGGCCCTGCGGCCCAACGAGCCCGCGCCGCCACCTCGATGTTCCCACTTCTACCCGCGATCCCTGTCCATGTTTATAGATCTATGGATTAAAAACTAAATTTGAGACAACTTAGGGAGAATTTGTTTTGCCAATTAGGCTAAGAGCACATCTTTGGGATGTGGGAGGAAACCAGAGCTCCCGGAGAAAACCCACGCAAGCACAGGGAGAATACGCAAACTCCCACAGACACAGGTAAAATCCATGTATTTACACAGCACAGCGATAGTCACTGAGCTGTCGTGTTGCCCATCAGATGGTCCAGGTCAAGCATACACTAACGATGTGAAGCAGTAGGATACTCTCGAAAAAGGTCCAAGAGCAATCCTCTCACGACCCATCGCGTGTATGCCCCTCGTTAGACAACAAGGTGGACCAAAGTACCTGTAGGATAAAAACAAGTACATCAATATCATCATCTATTTACACACTTCCCAGGGACAGGGAAATCAGTTTCTGCCTCGTCGCTCTATCCATAACCTTCTCCATTCTATCCCAATATAATGAGGATATCTCACCCTGGAAGAGATGGAACAATGCACAGATACCGAGGAAACCCATTGTCCTTGAGCAAGACCGTGAGGCTCTGAGCCCCCGAACCAAATTTTACAGAGAACTTGCTCTTGTTCTCCCTGTGTGGGGGAGGTGTAAAATATGCGCACTGTATACATGAATGAAAACACAGTAGGGATTTGAAAATAGAACCGAGGTAGAGAATCTCTGCGGTTTTCCTGTTTACTACAGGCGCAGGTGCTGGCGAGCATTCGGCAAGTTCTCCAAAATGCCTCAAATATCTCACTCACATCAGCTACACCAGACATGGAGTGCAGAGCACGTATTTTTCCTGATCTGGTAAGGATTCCCAGGTAGTGGAAAAGATGCAGTTAACATTTCATAACGAATGATACCAGAAATGAGAGCGTGCAACTGTCAGAGCGTCTTGAAGAGGTTGGAGCTCTTTACCTCCGAAAGGAAAATTGAAAATTGAGGGCTGATCCACTGAAATATTTGCAATTATGAAATGGTTCAACAAGGCAGAAGTAGGATTCCAAGATTCCAGGTCCAGCATACACTAAAAGTGAAGCAGTAGGATACTCTCGAAAAAGATCCAAGAGCAGTCCTCTCACGACCCATCGCGTGTATGCCCCTCGTTAGACAACAAGGTGGACCAAAGCACCTTTAGGATAAGAACAAGTACATCAATATCATCATTTATTTACAAACTTCCCAGGGACTCCCAAGGCTCATGATCCCTATTTTAAATCATTTTTCTATACCACTCTATTCCCATTCTGTTCATGTGCCCATCTAAGTATTTCTTAAATAACTCCAGAGTACCTGCTTCCACCACTTTACTTGGCAGCGCATTCCATACACCCACCACCCTCTGTGTGAAAAATCTCCCTCTACCATCCAAATTATACCTTATCCCCCTCACCCGTGACCCCTCGTGCTATCTGAGTCCATCCTAGGAAAAAGCTTAACCCTGTTTACTCTACCAATCCCCTTGAAAATCTTGTACACATCTATCAGATCTCCTCTAAGTCTACATCTTTCTAAGGAAAACAGTCCCAATTTGCCTAATCTCTCCTCATAATTGAGACCTTCCATACCAGACAGCATCCTGGTAAACCTCCTCTGCACTCTCTCCAGAGTCTCCAGATTTATTACTGTCACATGTATTGGGATAGAGTGAAAAGTATTGTTTCTAGCGCGCCATACAGATAAAGCATACTGTTCAGAGAGAAGGAAAAGATAATGCAGTGTCACAATCATCGCCAGTCTGCAGAGAAAGTTCAATTTAATGCAATGTGGGCCCATTTTTCGTTTATAGTAATTCATATGACAATAATAAATAAAACCAAATCAAATTAAAATGTGCCAATTAAAAATAAATCGTACTATTAAGGTCGTTCTGATTATGGCGTTAGTTGTCCCATTTTCCAGCTGGAAAGACACAAAGGAGAGAAAGGAGTAGAAGGATATGTTGATGGAGTGATAGAAAGAAGGAATGGGGTACCTCTGGAACATTAACAGCAGCTGACAGGCCGAATGGTCCAAAAGTGTTCTGTGCTTTTTATGTAATTGTGTAAGAAAAACATGACATCAAAGCCATCCGTTGATACCCTGATATGTGAACAGTTAGTGCTGCCTTTATGCTTTACATGGGTTGCAACAGGGCATGGTCCAAACTATTTCAGAGAGATTACAATTGTCTAGTTTAATGTTGAGCCTGGCCCGAATATAGGATGTCCCCAGGTTCTTGGTAGCCGGTGACATGTAAGAGATTCAGCCACGTTCGTGCAAAACGGGATACTGAAAATTGACAATTGGTAAAGTTTGGATAAGTTAACTTATAGAAACATAAAACTCCTATAGTGCAGAAGGAAGGCCATTCAGCCCATTGAGCCTGCACTTCCAGCAAACGCACCCAGCCGTTATCGCCGTGACCCCACATACTTAGCCTGCAAATTTCCCTGACACTAAGAGACAATTTAGCATGTCCAATCCACCCAAACATGCACATCTTTATCCACAAAGGCACAATTTAGCATGGACAATCTGGCGTCCTGCACATCTTTGGATAGTTGGGGACAATTTAGCTTGACCAATGCACGTAACCTGCACACCTTTGGACACTAAAGGATATCTTTCCCATGGCCAATCAGACAACCGGCACATATTTGGCCATTCAGGGACATTTTTGCATGACCAATCCAGAATACCTGCACATCTTCAGATACTAAGCCTAATAGAGGTCTCTTAAATTATGAAGGGGGCAGATAGAGTGAAGCTGTTTCCCAGGTCGGAGGTGACAAGCACAAGGGGTCATAGATTCAAGGTGAGGGGGAGGGGGGCAAGGTTCAACGCAGATGTGAGGGGGACGTATTTTACACAGAGGGTGGTGGGGGCCTGGAATGCACTGCCAAGCAAGGTGGTCGAGGCGGACACGCTGGGATTATTTAAGACTTACCTAGATAGCCACGTGACCAGACTGGGAATAGAGGGATACAAACGAATGGTCTAATTGGTCACATGAGTGGCGCAGACTTGGAGGGCCAAAGGGCCTACTTCTCTGCTGTACTGTTCTTTGTTCTAAGGGGCAGTTAAGCATGGTCAATCAACCTAATTGCACATTGTTTGACATTGACATTTAAACTTACAGTGTTCTAGTTTACAGATCCTGTCCCAGACACCTCAAACGCCATTTTTATTAATTCCTGTTGCTTCTTTTGACAAATCCTCTTAAATCAATGCCATGCAACTCTCGATATTTTGCCCTTTTCACAAATATGGTATTCGTTTTTTTTTACAGAAATGACACATGGTGATAGAACACAGAAACAGACAAGGCTCTAAACTCAAAACTAAATAAAAACAACGTGATTTGTTCTATTTAAGCTAACCGTCGTCCTTTATCTTAATTTAGGTTAACTTAATATAGGGAGAGTAATATTGTTTGTTTATCATAACGTTTCGCAAGCCTGTTTAAACAGCGGGTGCCTGGTTACTTGTTATTCTACCTTCCAAGACCATCTCTATACAGCTTAGTGGTGGCACTTGCTGCCGACTGTAGGATCCTGACATTCCTGATTAACCATTAACTAAGGGGTGGTAGTTATAGGACGGATGTCAGAGGTAGGTTCTCTACTCACAGGTAGTAAGGGCGAGGAATATGCTGCCTGCAGCAGTTGTGGACTCGCTAACTTTAAGGGCGTTCAAATGGTCAGTGGATCGGCATATGGATAACATTGGAATAGTTTAGGTTATAGTGTCATTAGATGGCTCCACTGGTCGGTGCAACATCAAATAACAAAGAACAAAACAGCACGGGAAACAGGCCCCTCGGCCCAACGAATCCGAGCCGCCATCTTGTGTTTCTTTGCTTGTCCCATTATTATACCTTGTGTGCTCACCATTCATCTGTTTTGTCATTTAATCAATCTTGCTTTTCGCCCCATCTTCTTTCCTCTCCATCTACTTCCTCTGCCTCTGTGCCTGCCTAAAAATTGTTAATTCTCTACATTTCTCAAAGATTATCAACCTGAAATATTAACGTTGGTTTTCTCCAGATACAGCCACACTTGCAAATATTTCCAATATTTTCTGTATATCTTTGAGTACCGCTGATTGAGAAAAGTTGCAAGATCCTTTTAAGACACACAAGTTTTTTTTAAGGAATGGAAGGGTCTGTACTACGCTGTAATGTTCTATATTCTATGCTCTATGTCTTATGTCCTATTCCTGATTGATCTGTGTAATTGGGCACAGTACATTTGATCCCCAACTCCTAATAATCTATCATTGATCCCTTGAACGATAAAGTTGCCCTGTGATGAGAAACTGGCAAAATTATGTTAAATTCTCTGTAGAACAGGAAAATGAGACTTCTACGCATTGAATCACAATATTGTGAAGGATAGTGACATGCCAGATCCGAAAGAATTTGATTCACCCTTATCTGGAAAAAAAATCACATAACCTCAGAGTAAAGAAATTGCCATTTCAGAATGAGAGGAGAATTTTCTGCGCCTAGAGGATAATGGATCTTTAGGGTCCTACCCAAGTCACCTTTCAATGTTCAGTCATTCATAACCCTGTCCCTGGTGCTGTTAAACAGTGGTGCTCTCCGCTGTGTCGTCGTGCCGCCCAAGAACTTAGTCAATGGAGTAAAAATCAACGGTGACTGGCTCCAGCAGGATCAATGAATTTAATGTTGTTATTGGAAAATAGGGGCTCAATCTATGGATCAAAAACCTAGGCTCAAAATTCAAATGTTAAAGATCAAAACACATTGTGTAAAAAGTATGTTGAGTGGGAGCTATTCGCTCTGCTATGAAACAAGAAATTAGTTAGTATTTTTAAGAACATTAGAGGAACATTTATTCAAATGTCTCAGTTAGACTTCCCATTAGGATCAGCCGCTTTAGTGAAAGAAAACCCTAATTAGGATAGGGTTTAGAACACGGTTTTCCGTGATACTTACTTCAAAGCGTCAACATGCACCACCCTAACAGAACAAAAACACTTCGAAACTGCTGGTGGATCAAATCTTTCATGTTTGTGAGACTCTCATTCGACAGTTGACCCAATGAGAATATTGAAACAACAAATTCAATGTTTTAGATTCTCTATCAGGCCCGGTAGCAATTATTCCGCCAGGGAACTTTCAAAAGAATGAGGAGGAACAGAGCTTGGAGACAATAGCTGGATCCATACATCTTAAGGTGAGGGCCCTGTTAGAACGAATTAGTGCCACAACAGTTTTGCAAGGTGAAGAGAGAGGGAGCTCCTTCCGGAGTGGTTGAAATGCTCTGCAGAAAAAGCTATGACCTTTAAAGTCAAGGAAAATAGTCATGAGATTTTGCAACAGAGAGCGAGGCTTGGAAGCAGATAGAGAAAGATGGAGAGGCGTTAGCTGTGACCACGCTTGCATGGTGTGACCTTAAGAAAGACGCCTCTCTCATAGCCATTTCAGGGAGTGTGCAAAGCACATCAAAAGCAGCAATCGCTGGTTGAGATTCTGAGCACGTTGAGACAGAAAGTTGTCCGAGAAAGCAACTCGATATGGGTTTTTGTTTTTGTTTACAGATGAGGTGCTACACCTACCCAACTGCCTCCAGAGATCAGTAGCTGAGACACAATGTGAATCCGCAGACATTTGGGCATTCGAGATAGATTTAGCTGCACAAAGAACCTGCTGGTCTACAATTAAGCCATATTACAGGAACCTATTCAAAAGAAAATTGGTCAGTATTTGCAAGCATATTGCAGAAACCTCCTCTGAATCGCAACAGACATCCCCATTTCATCTGCAGGTCAGGGGAACTGCAGTTTGTACATTCTACACTCAAGCAGCAAATCATTGAGAGTCCCAGCACAATTTCAATCAACTCACATATAATTCATAGAACATTTTCACTTCTCTTTATGAGGCAGCTTTCTTCAGGAATCATGTGCAACCTCTTTACAGAATTGGACACTAAGTTGCAATTTGGCATGAACACTCCATCTAACCTGCACATCTTTGGACATCATCATCTTCGAATGAACAATTCAGTCTGCCCTTTCTAAGGAAGTTCGCATCCCGCGAATGAATTGAAATAGACATACATCGCCACAGAATTTACGTACTGTAACATTCCCTGAAGAAGTGGGCGGCACGGTAGCAGAGTGGTGAGCACTGCTGCTTCACAGCTTCAGGGACCTGGGTTCGATTCCGGCTCGGGTCACTGTCTGTGTGGAGTTTGCACATTCTCCTCGTGTCTGCGTGGATTTCCTCCGGCTACTCCGGTTTCCTCTCACAGGTCAAAGATGTGCGGGTTATGCTGATTGACCATGCTAAAATTGTCCCTTATGGTTAGAGGGATTAGTGGGTAAAATATATAGGAACATGCAGGTCGTGCCTGCGTGGGATTGTGTTCGGTGCAGACTCGATGGACCAAAGGGCCTCTTTCTGCACTGTAGGGTTCTATGATTCTATGACATGCTGCCTGTCCATTGCTATGACGCGCAGTCCATGACCACACTGTGTCAAGTGAATGTGGAATTCACCAGCACACCGCACCAAACTTGTGTCAGACTTTCCATTGCACGGCCCGTCATAATTTCCACTGTATCTGAAAGGGACGAAGCTCTCTGGGTTTGAGCTCAGATCAACTTGCGGCCATTAGCCCTACAGAAACAAACAGACCACAAAACATTTAGAAATAGCACGTAAAGATATGCAAAGAATGATTATATGCAAGACCCATTTTCTTGCTGTTGCAGGTTTATGGTGAGTAAAAACGGGTAAGAACTAACAGCTAGAATCAGTGTTCACACTGTAAAAACTGTGACCCCATGTTCAGATGAAAGGAATTCTTTCGAATTCTGTTCATTCGAGTTTGCTTTATTTTCCTGACAAATGTTCAGTAAAGGTTCACTAATGCTCTTGAGGGAAGGATATTTGCCGTTCTTACCTGGTTTGCCCGACATGTGACTTCAGAGACGCAGCAGTATTGTTGACTCTCAACTGTCCTCGGGCACGAGGGATGGGCAATAACATTTTTAAAGTTAAAGTTTACTTATTAGTGTAAAATGTAGGCTTACATTAATACTGGAACGATGTTAACATGAATATCATTTAGTCGCCACACACTGGCGCCTGATCCGTACAATGAGGGAAAATTTAGGAAGGTCAATGTATCTAATTAGCACATCGATCCAACTGTGGAGGAAACCTGACCACCCAGAGGAAATCCATCTGGAATGAAACATCTGCAGGTGACCACGAATCGATTTTCGGAAAAAAAAGTCGGGTTCACTAAGTTCCGTTAGGGAAGGAAACTTGCCCTCCTTATATCTGGTGTGGCCTCCCGGTCGACTCCAGAGCAATAACACTGTGATTCATTCTCAGATGCCTCCAGGAGCAACTAAGTGTTAATCTAGCCAGCGACACCCGTGACCCAAGAATGAATGCAAAATATACCCTGGTGATTGTTTCATTCTTTTTACATATGTTTTTTTTTCAATTTCAACTCTATACATCAGATCCATTGGTTTTCGAAGTAGTCATATTTTTGAAGAGCCAGCTTTTCCCAAAGCTTTCGCTCCTTTCCTTTATTTTCCTTCCCAATTTCTCTCTATTTCAGAGGGCATTTGAGAGTCAACCACGTGACCGTGAGCATGGAGTCAAATGTGGGCCAGAACGGGTGAGGACGGCAGATTTCCTTCCCAAAATCACTTGGATTTTACGACAATCCGCGGTGGTTTAATGGTTATTCTTAGATTTTTAATCCCGGATTTTACTGAATTCAAATTTCACTATCTGTCATGGTGAGATTCAAGCCCTTGTCCTCTACACATTTCTCTAGGCCTCTGGCTTTATCGTCCATCCATGATTCCACTGTGCCACTGCCTCACATATCAATGATGTGAATGGAAATGCCAGCGTTAGACTGAAGTGGGACAGTAAGAAATTTCCCTACACCAGGATAAACTCCAACAGGTTTATTATGGAAAGCTGCTCCTTCCTCAGGTCAATGGAGAGCTAGGATCACAAATGTAGCCTATACAGACAGAAAGACAAATGCAAGATAATAGTTGGAATGCGAGAATTTACACGGAATCAAGTTTTTACAGGGACATACAATGCGAGTGGAGAGAGGGATAATCACACATTAAAGAGGTATGAATTGTCTCAAGCCAAGACAGTTCGAATGATTTTGCAAACTCAGGCCATATGTTGAGGGATACATGTAGTGCGACATGAACACCAAATTATAGTTGAGTCCATCCTCATGTATGCGGTAATTCGCTATCAGCTTGTACTCGGCGATTCTGCATTGTCATGTATGTTGTAGGCCGCCCTCGAGAATGCTTACCCGTGATTATCCCTCTCCCCGCTCATAGTCTCTGTACCTATACAGACTTCATTTCCTGTAAGGCTCACATTCCATCCATTATCTTGCAATTGTGTCTCTGTCTTTATCGGCCGTGCTTGGGAACCCTCCACTCCAATCACCTGAGGAAGGAGCAGCACTCCGAAAGCTCGTGATTCCAGATAAATCTGCTGGAATTCAACCTGGAGTGGTGAGATTTCTTACTGTCCTCCGTACCATAATAATAGAACATAGAACATTACAGTGCTGTGCAGGTCTTTTGGCTCTTGATGTTGTGTCGCCCATTAGAACCAATCTAATCACCCTCTAACCTAAACTATTTCAATATTATCCATGTGCCTATCCACTGACCATTTGAATGAACTTGAAGTTGGCGAGTCCACGACTGCTGCAGGCAGGGCATTCCACACCCTTTCTACCCTCTGAGTAAAGAACCTACTCTGACATCTGTCCTGTGTTATCACCCTCGATTTAAAGGTATGTTCCCTTGTATTAGCCATTGTCATTCAAGGAAAAAGGCTCTCATTATCCAAGAATAAATAAAGATTCATTTCCATGACAACGCAGTTATCATTGTGCTATGCAACTACAAGGCTGGTAGTGTGCAATCTTTAAGGATGTTTTGGATGTTTTTTTTTCCAGCTTTAACAAATTAAAAAGAAAGATTCACACAAGAAAGGGACATTGATGCTGAAATTATGAAATAAACAGATAGGTCCAAATGTGCTTTTGACATGACACAGGTTCCATTAGGCGTTTAGAATGCCCAATAGGTCTTAAACTTTTTTCCTTGTTATTGATAATTCAGCCAAAAACAAAATTTGACATGGCAGTACCTTGGACAGACTCCACCAACATCTGTCCTCTCCAAAGAAGCTAAGGAAATTCGGCATGTCTGCTAACCAGCTTTTAAAGATTCATCGTTATAAAGATTCCTGTAAGGATGGTGTTGTAGGTGAAATAATACCTCTGAGACAGTGAGTCAAACCACAGTGGTTTTTATTTCAAGACTTTTCCATCTTATTCCAGAATTCTGGGAGAAACTGGTTCCTTACAATAGATCTCCAGACTTGTCATAGAACAGAAACAAAATGGATATTTATACATTCTAAGCTCCAGCAGGAATTCCTATTCGAAGTTCCAATTTCTGCCAGGCCTCCTTCCTCCCTGGGTCGTGATGCAGCCCCAGAGTTAATTAGGAATTACAGTCCTGCAGTCAGGACACAGGAAATCCCTTCTGCAGCAGTGCCAGCATTCTTGTCTTTGAAGTTACTTGTGCGATCGAGGCTGTTCCACCAGGACTCTTCCTGTTAAACACCAATGTCACGTCCTGCCATCAGCAGCTTTTAAAAGCCGGTATTGTAAACTACCATCTGTGTAATGATGTCCAACTAACACAAATAAGTAAGATTTGCAAAGTCTACAAAATAACAGCCACATTAAACTATCTGACTTTATAAAAATGAGAGTTAAAACATGTAAGAAATGAACAAATAACTTGTATTAATGCTAGAAATAATATAAGCTTGAAAAGATCAGTCATGATGAAGGCTTATGTTTTTGATATATTCTAGGCACAAAATTCATTAACCCTTTCCCTTCAGGTACAGAATGCATTCACCTTTTTCCCTATTTCAGATGGATCACAGTTTGGTATGACTCCTATATCGATCAAGACGCTGCCAAGTGTTATGAATGAAACCCAGTCCATTGCACAAGCCAACCTCCCATCCGTTGACTCTGTCTACACTACCCGCTGCCTGAGCAAAAGAAATATCATAATAAAAGAACCCTTTAGAACAAAGAATAGAACATAGAACAAAGAATAAAGAACAAAGAACAGCATAACACAGGGAACAGGCCCTTCCAACCTACAAGCCCGCACCGCCTATTAGAACATTCAGTGAGTGCCTCATTTCAATCCTTCTTCTACCTACGACTTTTGTCTATGCCTCTCGGATTCTACAATAAATGAGTTCAGATTTAAAGAATGATATATGCACCAGATTAAGGGAGATCCAGGCATACATTTTTCGACTTTCTTCCATCAATGAAAAAGTACAAAAATCTGAAGTCACCTACCAACTCGGCAAGAAAAAAAATTCTTCCCTGCTGCCAACAGACTATTGACATCTCCTATATAATGCTGATCTTTGTTTGCACCCTGGCTAATGTAACATTACAATGTGTACTCTCCTTTCCTTCTCTATGAATGGTATGCTTTGTCTGCATAGCGCGCAAGAAACAACTGTTTCCTAACACGTGACAATAATAAACCAAATCAAATCAAACATCCAGGCTTTCTTCCAATGATGAGGAAACAGATGAAAATTTCTTAACAGCATCACTTCCCGGAAGCAGAATATGAGCTCTCAATTCCATCTGCCATTAGGTTCTGCGTTCTGCAGCCGGGCAGACAGAGTTTGAAACATAATAGAAACACTGTTATGATGAATTAAGTAAGAAGTCCTGCAACACCAGGTTAGAGACCAACTAGTTTATTTGATAGTAATCCCACAAGCTTTTGGAAACGGTGTTCCTTCATCAGGTATGAAGAGGGTTCTGATCAGAGAAGGGCATATAAAGTCACACACAGTTTACAGAATACTGATTAGAATGCAAGCCTTTAGAGCTAACCTGCGATTCAAATCTTAAAGATGCAGACAATGTGAGAGATAGCATTCGCATAGGTTAAAGAGATGTGTATTGTCTCCATACAGGATAGTAAGTGAGACTTTACAAGCCCGGGCAAGTACAGATATGCGACATGTTTACCCCAGTTCAATGCCGGCATCTCCACACCATGAACTAAACGATCTTCAGGGCGATGAGAAGGGGAAATTCATCCATTCATGTCGTCTCCAGCAGTTAGGTAGACAATTTTGGAACACAATCCTTAATCCTCTTAACCCAACATAAGACCTCTAAAAAGGCTTTCGAAAATTTCACTTGATGTGCCAATCTCAATGTAATTTATTTTCACAGCGTTAATAGAACGATAGAGCCCTACAGTGTAGAAAGAGGCCCTTCGGTCCATCGAGTCTGCACCGAACACAATCCTACCTAAGCCCTACCCCCATATCCCTACACATTAAATCCACTTATCCCTCCAACCTATGCATTCCTGGACACTAAGGGACAATTTCTTAACACGGCCAATCAACCTAACCCGCACATCTTTGGACTGTGGGAAGTAACCACGGGAAACCTACGTAAACACGAGGAGAATGTTCAAACTCCGCACATATGGAGTTATAGCAAAGATTTATAGTGTTGTGTGCTAGTATGCACCATGCAAAGTCACACAGGCTCATTTACAACAAGTATGATTCTTCAAGTTAAAATGGAAATGCCAGAGCCTAATCTCCACATGATAAAAAGCAATTACCACCATTTCCTCTGAATATACTCTATACTTCAACTGATCCTCATCATTGTCCCTATTACCTGTTAAAAAGAGCAGCGACAACTGATTATAAATTGTCCAATTTCATACTGAACCGACTGCAAATGAAAGTGATCGACAAATTGATTGAGAGCCTGGCACAGTTACGAAATCCCTGCCAATCTACACCTCTCTGCTGGTACCTGCAGATCTTTCTCCTGGATACAAAAGCCATTCCCAAAAGGATTCCCAGAAGAACAGCACGTAGCACAGTGATTAGCACTGCTGAGTCACAGCTCCAGGAGCTTGGGTTCGATTCTCGGCTTGGGTCACTGTTTGTGTGGAGTTTGCACATTATCCCCGTGTCTGCGTGGGTTTCCTCCGGGTGTTACGGTTTCCTCCCACAGTCCAAAGATGTGCGGGTTAGATTGATTGGCTGTGCTAAAATTGCCCCTTGGTATCTTGAGATGCATAGGTTAGAGGGATTAGTGAGTAAAGATAGGGGTAGCGCCTAGGTGGGATGGTGATCGGTACAGACTCGATGGGCCGAATGGCCTCTTTATGTACTGCAGGCTTTCTATGATTCTATGACAAGTGATGCCACTGACAAACACTGAGAAATGAAATGGGCCAGTGAGTGCAAATCTGCAGAACAATTATGCAGAATATTTAAGAACAAATCCTGTAAAACCAGCTGATTTCGAGATTAAATGAGATGGAAATTTCCCTTCTCACCCTCCACAAGAATCATACGGGGTTGGGGATGACTGTTGATTTTGGCTGGAAATTTTTGACCTTGGGGTCGGCGAGCCAGAAAATCCCAGTCAGCCAGAAGTAAAGCTAACGTGGATTCATTTGTCACAATTAGACTGCCCTTCGATTCTAGTCTTTCGTCCTAATGGAAATATCTTCTCCACGGCCACTCTATCCATGCCTTTTACCATTCTGTAAGTTACAATATGATCACCCTTCAGCCTATTAAACTCCATTGAGCATGAAACCAAATGTCCCTCATACGTTCTCTGTGTAAAAAGCTCTGACCTGCACATCTCTACTGAGCCTTTGTCCCACTTATCGTGAACGTTTGCCTCCTTGTAATTGCCATTTCGTCCCTGAGAAAAAAGGCCTCCTACTAGTGACACTATCTTTGCCACTCATGATTCTATAGTCTTCCGTCGCCACTCCGTCTTAACAGGGAGAAAAATCCCAGTTTATTCAACCTCATAGCTAATGCCCTCCATACCAGGAAACATCTTGGTAACATTTTTCTGTACTCTCTACAAAGCCTCCACATCCTTTTGGTAGCGTGGCGGCCAAAATTGCACATAGTATTCCAAATGTGGCCGAACCAACGTTTTATATACTGTAACATAATTTGCCTACTTTTATACTCGATGCCCTGGCCAATGAAGAGCAGCATGCCATATGCTTTTATTTTGCCACTTCTGCCATTTGTGCAGCCACACTTACAAATGCGTGGATCTTTGTGATAGATTTCTGGGAAACAAGGGAATTAAGGGTTAAGTAGATTTGTGTTATTAAGGTTATAATATTCAGGGCTCTATAGATTTCTGATAGACAAAGGAATTAAGGGTCATGGGGAGAAAGCAGGAAAGTGGAACTGATCTATTTCAGATCTTATTGAATGGCAGAGTAGGCTCAAAGAGCTAGATGGCCTACTCCTGCTCCTATTTCTTATGTTCTTATAACCTGTATGTCCAAATCACCTGATGTGTCTATACCTTGCATGTTCTGTCATTTACTTTGCAGCTCCCACTTGAATTGAATCGACTAAAATGCATCACTTCATACTTCCGTTCTGAATCCACTTAGGAATTTCACCCCTGATTCTGTGTGATTTAACCTCCTGCACCAATCTGCCATGTGGAACCTTCTGAAATATCGGAACATCCAAGCGAACTGACAGTCGGAGGGCTCTTGTCGGTGACGATCCCCTAGGAATTCTGATCCAACTGCTACTGATGCAGAAGTAAAACCATACGTACCTGGAGGGAATGTCTATAATATTCGTGCAACTGCAACGCCATTCTGGAGGAGTCCACAGCAGTGCATGCAATCCAAACTGACACTGCAGGAGGAGTTACCGAAGTGGAGAGTCTTGGGCAAGTGGAACATCCAATAACCAATGATGAGTAAGGCCTGATCACAGTCTGCCTTCATTGCTGAGGGCCAAAACAACGTGTCCAGCATTCTAACTGGCAGATCGCAGGCCCAGACCACATTGCAGAAGTGTTAAGGAGCTTAACCCCCTCCTCACCCTCTATACCTGTGTAGCAGCCTCCGAGTCGTCCGACTCCAGCCCCTTCGGTGCAAAGTCATGCTTGGCCTGGCCTTGGCGCTCAAGCAAACTCCTGATTTCCACAACATCAGTGACCTCCAGAACCATTGCCACCTGGAATGGCTGCAATCCAAAATCCATCATCAGTTTTTATGGACATAGAAGGGAGAGAGTGAGTGAGTAAGTGAGATACAGCAAGAGAAAGAGAGAGAGAGAGAGAGAGAGAGAGAGAGGGAGAGAGAGAGGAGAGAGAGGGAGAGAGAGAGAGGGAGAGAGAGAGAGAGAGAGCCGGAGAGAGAGAGAGGGAGAGAGAGCCAGAGAGATGGAAAGAAAGAGAGGAAGACAGGGAGAGAATTTGCAATCTTGCCAATCATTGAACTCTGACGCCTTCCTCCATCCCGATCTGATGTAATGATTGGAGGTCGGCTATCCTTCAACATTCCCTCAATGCAATCATGCTTTACAGCAAGTACTCTCTACACCATCCAGCTTCTATGGTGAGACCTTGGCCCACTTGCCCCCTCTTCTCGCATTATACCCTTCTGTCCCCATCATATCTCCCTTCACAATAGTATGGAATTCCTTTGCATGTGCTGAAAGTGCATAAGGCAAAAGATTAGCTTTAGTACTGGATGTGAACGTCAGGGTAAGTTGTGTTGCATTGAGTGACACTGGCAATGGATCGAATCTGAGTTGCCCTCGTGCTCTTTGTTGCGACCCAGCAAGTTTCTGGGGGCATTCATATCATCCAGTGAGTTCTGGATAAGAGAGGAAGGAACAGCTGACATTACGTGAGGGGGTTCGTGGACCAGTTGAGGGAAATATCCATACGGAGGGAGGAAGTGTTAGAGCTTCTAGGTAGCATTAAAACTAATAAATCTACGGGGCATGATGGCATTTATCCCAGGCTGCTTAGGGTAGTGCGAGGTGAAATTGTTGGGCCTCTAACGCAAATCTTTGTCTCTTCCTTGGACACAGGTGAGGTCCCAGAGGACTGGAGAATAGCTAAAGTTGTACCGTTGTTTAAAAAGGGTTGTAGGGATAACCCTGGAAATTATAGGCCGGTGAGTTTGACGTTAGTGGTAGGGAAGCAGTTGGAGGAGATTCTTAGAGATAGGATGTATAGGCATTAGAGCTTTGCGATCTGATTAGGGATACGCAGCATGGATTTGTTAAGGGTAGGTCGTGCCTTACAAATCTGGTAGAATTTTTTGAGGAGGTGACGAAAACGGTGGACGAAGGGCGAGCCGTTGATGTCGTCTATATGGATTTTAGTAAGGGGTTTGACAAAGTCCCTCTTGGGACGTTAGTTGAGAAGGTCGAGGCTCATGGGATACAAGGACAGGTAGCTAGATAGATAAGTAATTGGCTTAGTCAGAGGAGACAGACAGTAATAGTGGAAGGGTGTTTGTCTAGCTGGATTTTGGTCACCAGTGGTGTGCCGCAGGGCTTCGTACTGGGAGCTCTTCTGTTTGTAATATATATAAATGACTTGGAAGAGGGATAAGTGGAGTGATCAGCAAGTTTGCCGACAATACAAAGATGGCTGGACTTGCGGATAGTGAGGAGCATTGTCAAGCGATGCAGCAGGACATAGATAGGCTGGTAGATTGGGCAGACAGATGGCAGATGGAATTCAATCCTGATAAATCTGAGGTGATGCATTTCGGGAGAAAGTATGTAGTGGGGAGGTATATGATAAAGAGTAGACGTATTAAAAGGATAGAAACGCAGTGGGACCTGGGGGTGCAGGAGAACAAGACTCTGAATGTGGCAGAGCAAGTGGAGAAGGTTGTGAAGAAAGCATATAGTATGTTAGCCTTTATAGGAAGGGGTATAGAGTACAAGAGCTGGCCTTCAATGTTGCAGTTGTATAAAACGTTGGTTAGACTGATTTGGAATACTGCGTCCAGTTCTGGTCGCCCTACTACTGGAAGGACGTGGAGACTCTGGAAAGAGTGCAGGAGAAGTTTACCAGGATGCTGCCTGGTATGGAAGGTCTGAGTTACGAGGAGGGATTAGGCAAATCGGGACGGTTTTCCTTGGAAAGACATAGACTTAGAGGAGATCTAATAGAGGTGTACAAAATTATAGATAGAGTAAACAGGGTTAAGCTTATTCCTAAGATGGACTCGAATAGCCCGAGGGGTCACGGGCTTAGGGTGAGGGGGGTAATGTATAATTCAGATGCTAGAGGGAGTTTTTTCACACAGAGGGTGGTGGGGCTATGGAATGCGCTGCCAAGTAAAGGATTACCTGTAGGCATTTCTTCCAGCTGCTGTTGGGGAGCCTTGCATGAACTCATCCTTCCCCTTCCTCTCCCTGATCTGGTGTGGTAGTGCGAATGAAGAGAGTTCCAGAAGTTGTTACAAGCATCCAACACACAGTTAAAGTTTGACAGCTGTGACATTATCCATTTAAGAGTATTTTTTTAAATCAACATCTCTGCTGCTCTCACAGTCAGTATTTCTCAGTTCGCAGTCTTAGGTGATATCATGGATGGGAGGACAACAAATATCTGTGTGTTGGTCAGGTGACAAGGGTTTTTTTTTAAACTTGTTTTGGCTGCTGTGTTAGAAGGAAAGTTGAATCAAATCTCTGTTTTATTTTGAAAGTTTTGCAAGTTAGCTGAAGGCACATCTTGTTTGCCATCCTACGGTAAGGAATCTTGGTTTCGGGGAGTTGATGACCACAAGCTGCTCAGAGTTTTCAAGATCATTTGAAATTAGCATTCAACCAAGGGAGCAAGCAATCAAGTAGTCTTTAGCCTGTGCAGGGATAAATCTATTTATTGTGTTTTGCTTATTGGACATTGTTTTCGATTGGAACATCTGACACACATTCGCTAAGTGTTATTCATTATTGTGGTTGTATTATTTTTGTTTCTAATTGCTAAAAGTGCTTGTTATTTTTCTTACTATACATGTTAACATTATTCTTAAATAGATTTTGTTTGGCAAAAGCTCCCTAGTGGGTCACTTGGATTATGCCTGAAGTGAAGCATCTCCTCTTATCCTCACTAAATTAAAGATGGAAAGCTTGTGATTCAGAGGTCCTCATAAAGCCTGAACCAGAAGAATATAGAAAGATCCTGGGTCCGTGATAATTTCTTTTACAGTGGTGTCATGCATTTATTTCTCACCCTTAACTACTGAGAGCAATTGAGAGTTCAGAACATTGTTCTGGCTCTGGAGTCACATGCAGGTCAAATCAGGTAAGGACGGCAGATTTTCTTTCCTAATACATACGAATGATCCCGATGAGTTCTTCCTGAAAATCGTTTAATGATAACCAGTGAATTAATTCCAGACATGTTTTATTGAATTCAAACTCCACTGTCTGCCGTAGTAGGATTTGGACCCGGATTCCCAGAACATGAAAAGAGTTTGTTGATAGCATAGCAATAATACTACTGGACTATCGCCCCCTCTAACCCCCCACCACACCCCCGCCCCTCCATAATTAATTGGACGTGGTGGAAATGATGAACAGTGAAGGTTCCTTATAGAAGAGCATGTGAACTTTTGGTGGAAGCTGGTCTGCACTGATTGCTGTGAGCTGTGCCAACTTCCAACACTGACATATGGTCCAAAGGGAGAGGGGGTCCTAGGTCAGCGACATTCGCTGTGTGTGAGCGGATTTGGGATAGGCTTGGACTGAGTTACCACTGTCAGCATGAGGACAGAATTATGTCATACTGTGAGAGGTTAACAGACCTAGGTTTACAGCAATCCAGATATCCTTGGGGCGCGGTCTCCACGGTGTCAGAAAGTCAGAATTCAGATTAGACACAGAGAGAAGCCTGCACTTTAAATATAGGGCAAATGATGTGGATTAGGTTCACTGCAACGCTTCAAATAAGCTAAAGGAGTAGTAAAGGAAGGCTTCTCAATGATAGGGAAACCCATGACGTCATCCCCTTCATTCCAAGTCCAGTTGGCTCCATTGAGTCAGGTTCACCCCTCAAGCAAGGTTAGAAAATTAACACTCATGCAGCTCTGTAAGTCCCTTGTCAGGCCCTACTGGGAGTATTGCGTGCAGTTCTGGTCACCTCACTATAGGAAGGACGTAGAGGCTATTGAGAGGGTGCAGAGGAGATTTACAAGGATGCTGCCTGGATTGGGAGGCAGGCCTTATGAGGATAGGTTGAGGGAGCTGGGACTCTTCTCACTGGAGAGACGTAGGTTGAGAGGCGACCTGATAGAGGTTTATAAAATGTTGAGAGGAATAGATAGGGTGGACTCTCAGAGACTATTTCCCCGAGCTGAAATGGTCACTACGAGAGGACACAGATTTAAGGTGCAGGGAAGCAAATACAGAGGGGATGTTAGGCCGAAGTTTTTCACTCAGAAGATGGTGAGTGAATGAAATCAGTTGTCGTCGGAGGTTGCTGAGGCAAACTCGCTGGGGTCTTTTAAAAGACTTATGGATGAGTATATGGAAACGAATGGGATAGGGGAATATAGATAGGTCTGTGGATTGGTAGATGTGATCGGCGCAACTTGTGGGCCGAAGGGCCTGTTTGTGCTGTACTGTTCTATGTTCTATGTTCTATCTCCTAGCTCTCCCTCGGATGACTTGCAGTCAGGCCCTCACTTGCCAAGAGTGACACCAAATTACATTAGAGTGACATCTGACAGGGAATATCACTTAGCCACTGGATCTGGGGTCGAGGTTGATTCTCGGTGTGTGTCACTGCCTATGGGGAGTTTGCAAGTTCTCCCCGTCTATGGGTTACTTCCGGGATCTCCGGCTTCCTCCCACAGTACGAAAGGCATGCTGGTTATGTGCATTGGCCATGCAAACGGCTCCCTCAATGCACCGAAACAGTGTGGCAATTAGAGATTTTCGCAGTAACTTTATTGCAGTATTACTGTAAGCCTACTTGTGATGAAAATTATGAATAAACTTCAATAAATAAATACGATTTCAGTCAAAGTGTTTGCATCATTATTGCGTAGTCGCATGCTTTGGTTCAGAACCCAATATAGGCAGGAGAGGCAGCTCTGATGAATCCCGAGAACCCTCACGCCCATCAGGAATCCTGACATTCCACCTTTCACTGGGGCAGCGTGATTCGCTGCTGCTCACTGAAGAGGGCAGAAAGTCGCCCCCCTACTGCTAAGGCGGTGGAATGCACCAGCCATGGAATCTCATTGGATTAAAATTTGAAAATAAAAAGAGATTCCAGTTTCATGTACATTATATTTAATTATAACGTGATTATTGGTCAAGAGAAACAATTGGTGCGTGATTATAATTGGAGAATAACATTTTATTTACATAGTGAAATTTTGAAACAATTAACAATCGCATCAGTAACTGGAATTAGAAAATGTTCAGAAACAAAGACAGGGAAGTCCCTGGTGTGACATATAGTAGACTATTTTTCACAATGCTGAAGAAAGCTCGTTAAACATTTGACAAAATGAGTCAGTCTTTCTAATCTATGGCCAATATGCGACGAGAGCTTAGCTGTTTGGCGGGATTATATTTGCTCCCGTGTTGGCATATATTAGTAATTCCAATCTCCTGTGAGATACATCACAGACAAATCACTCCAATTCTCATTTCAGGTTCTTCTTCTTTGATCTTTTTTCCAATGCAGCCAAATCCAGGGGGGCGTAGAGAAGTCCACCTTGAACCTGGGAAATATACTCAACAGTTATTATCGAGATGGTTAAAATAATGTTTTTGAACATAGAACATAGAACATTACAGCACAGAACAGGCCCTTCGGCCTTCGATGTTGTGCCGACCAAAATAAAAAGCAATGCCCCTCCAAACTAAACCATTCCCTTCTCTTCCAGATACTTATCAATTAACCTCTTAAACGCCACCAAACTTGGCGCATCTACAACAGCTGCATGCAGGGCATTCCACTCCCTAATCACTCTTTGAGTAAAGAAACTACCTCTGATATCCGTCCTATAACTCATACCCCTTAATTTAAAGTTGTGTCCCCTCGTGCTAGCTTTCTCCATCCTAGGAAAAAGGCTATCACTGTCCACCCTATCCAAACCTCTAATCATCTTCTATGCTTCAATAAGCTCCCCCCTTAGCCGCCTCCTTTCTAACGAAAACAACCTCAAATCCTTCAACCTCTCTTCATAGGACCTGCCATCCATACCAGGCAACATCCTAGTAAACCTCCTCTGTACCCTCTCCAATGCCTCCACATCTTTCTTATAATGTGGGGACCAGAACTGCACACAATACTCCAAGTGCGGCCGCACTAGAGTTTGGTACAGTTGCAACATGATGCTGCGGCTCCTAAATTCAATCCCCCTACCAATAAAAGCTAAGACTCCATATGCCTTCTTAACAACTTTATCCACTTGACTGCCTACTTTCAGGGATCTATTGACACATACACCAAGATCCTTCTGTTCCTCAACACTATTAAGAGCCCTACCATTAGCCCTCTACTCTACTATACTATACTCTATAATTAATTTTGCCCCCAAAATTAATTCTAATGCATTTTATCACAAGTGGTTCAATGCACTCACCTGAATTCCATGCTGTGCTGTTAAGTTTGCTTTTGTTGATGACGATTCTCTGTATGTAAATTTCACAATTATGAATTGAAATATCACCCTATCTATATGATCTAAAATTACATCAAACCACAGTGTGCCAATGGCTACCGATATTTCAGCAGTTTAAATTTTATTTAATAGTGTTACATGTGGGTTCATATTAACACTGCAATGAAATTACTGTGAAAATCGTCGCAGTCCCGCCTCTTGTTCACCGGCACTGAGGGAGAATTAGCATCACAAATGCACTGAGCCAACACATTTTTCGGACTGTGGAGGAAACTGGAGCATCCGGAGGGAACCCATGCAGACACATGCAGAACGTGCAGACAGACTCTGCGCAGGTATTGACCCAATCCGGGAATTAAATACGGATCTTTCACGTTGTGAGGCAGCAGTGTGAACTTCTGTGCCGCCTCTGTACTGATAGGTCGCAATCATTAACACAAAGCCTATTAGATTTCGACAGATCTCCCACTACACTTCAAAGCCAGTGAGATCTAGTTCTGGAGGCGAAGGGGATCAAAGGATCTGGGAGGAAGGCGCTGTGAAGCTATTCAGTTGGTTGATCATCCATGACTATAATGAATAGAACAGCAGAATCAAAGAACAGGATGGCCTCCTCCTGCTCTTATTTGTATTGTCTATGTTATGTGGCAAATGCTTGGATGGGGAAAACCTCACACCAGCACTTGTCACTTATTGCCCAGGTGATATATCACTACCTGTATTAATATCAACAATTTTCCCTTCATTGAAACTAACAGGTACAAGAGTGATTGTTGATCTTGCTGACGGTCATTAGCATACAATGTGGGCATAATTAACATACTTTGAGGCGAATTTAATGAAATAAAGAAGGGGCAGCCATTCCCTGGTTCATCCTTCGGGCCAATGCCCTTACCAATCAGTCAACTGACCTATTTCTTTATTTTTTTTTTCAACATGCAATAAATAAAAGACATGGTATGTTAGTTTTCATAGCGGTAGGATTTGAATATAGGAATGGAATATTTTTACTGGAATTGTATAGGGCGTTCGTGAGGAGTATTGTGAGCAGTTTTGATATCCTTATCTGAGGTATGAGATTCCCGTTGTAGAGAGAAAACAGAGGATTCCTGGGATGGCAGGGCTGTTATATGAGGAGAGACTAAGGCAGTTAATGTTATATTCACTGGAGTTTAGAAGAGTGAGATGGGATCTCATAGAAGCTCATAAAATTCTTACAGGATTCGACAGAGTAGACTGAGAAAAGAAATTCCAGATGGAGAAGGAGTCCAAAGCAAGGGGTGATAGATTGGGGCACGCGGGAAGCGTTTTGGAAATGAGGTGAAATGAATATGTGGAATTAACTGTCACAGAAATTAGTTGAGGACATAAAATTGTTCAATTTCAAGAAGTAATTAGATATAGCTCATAAGGCTGAAGAGATCAGAAGATATAGGGGCAAGGGGGAAATCGGGAAATTGAATTTGATGGTTAGCCAGAGCAGGTCCGAAGGGCCGTTTGGCGTACACTGCCTTCCTGTTTCAATGTTAGCAAATGCATGCAGGTAACTGACAATCATCAGTTAACTCAGCATTTTCCATACAAGGACTAAAACCAATTAGATTCCTTTTGCTAACAGGGCAACAGTCTTCTCAGGAAGAATGCACAATTGTTCTCTGTATAACTGCTATTCTTGTGTTTTTTTTTTTGCAGAGATACAAGGCCAAAAGCCTCGTTGATATGTTTCTTTTTTCTTGCAAATTTCAAGTAGTGCAGTCATTTAAATTTTCTTTCAAATATGCTTTGGCAGTTAACTGTCTGTGCATTTTCCACAGGAACGCCAATATCAATCAACTTCCACTTTAATTCTTTCAATCTGACACTTCTTTTCCACCAACATATCAAGGAAACTTACTCGTTTGTCGCTCTTTACGTCCCTCTCGTTGCTTTCTCTCATTCAAGCTAAAATTGGATGAGGGAAAAGAAACCAAAAACCAATGTTAGATCTTAGATGTTCTACCTCAGGCGCTATTGAAAGTAGGATTCTCTCGGGATCTTACAGAAATCTTGGAAAATAGAGACTCACGTCGCTGGAATCAGTTTGCTAATGGAAACAGGTTTGACAAAATGTAATTCAGAGAAAATGGGCGATGGTGAACTTTGCACATGGTTCTACTCACGTTTCATCCTGGGATCCTTGGGTTCCTTTCCGTCTGTCTTCTAAAATAAAAGAACGTAAAATTAGCTAATTAAAAACTCCAAAGAGTAAATCGTATTGGAGAAACAGATATTAAAGTCTCCCAGATAATCATTAATCCTCACCTGATCTGCCATTTTTACAACTCCAAATGGAAATAAGGACTAGCAGTAGAATCAGTATGACCAGGATAGGAATTCCAACAAAAACCGTCTGTCTGCACCATTCTATAGAGATAAAACAGTTAGAAATTGCGACCGGTCAAATCATTCTTTCCCAGAGTTCTCCGAAGGAAAACATGACCCAGTTAAAATGTTGGAGTCACCAAATCGCAGGGTGAATGTGGAAAATAAAACACAATTAGTGGAATGGAGAGTGGAGAATGAATACGCAGAATAGGAATGATTACACAATATTTGCTAGTGGAGACAATCTAATTAACAACAGTGTCAGAGTTTTCCAACATTCACAGTGTATCAGTATGTACAATACATAAGACCATAAGATGCAGGATCAGAATTCGGCCTTTGGCTAATCTGCCTCGCCATTCGATCATGGCTGATATGTCTCTCATTTCCATTCTCCTGCTTTTTCTACACAACCCATGATCCTCTTACTCATCAAGAACTGATCCAACTCTGTCTTAGAAACATTCAATGACATACCCCCCACAGCATTCTACGCCAACGAGTTCCACGGATTCAGCATTTTCTGACTAAAGAAAAATCGTCCTCATCTCTGTTTTAAAGGTTCGTCCCTTTGGACTGAAGTTACGGCCTCTGGTTCTAGTTTTTCCTATAGTGGTAACATCCTCTCCACGCCCACTCTATCCAGACTTCGCAGTATCCTGTCAATTTTAATTAGATTCCACCCCCACCTCCCTGCCTCATCCGTCTAGACTGCAACGAGAACAGACACAGAGTCCTCAATCACTCCTCATATACAAGCGCTTCATGCCAGGGATCATTCTTGTGAACCTCCTCTGGACAGTTTCCACGGCCAACACACATTTCCGTAGACATGTAGAAAACATCGTAGAAAAATCTTATTTGTGAACAGAATCATAGGGCGTTAATGTCCAGAAGGAATATCTTCAGCTCATCCTTCCAATTTGGTCTTTTTGATTGTCCCAACTTCAACTCTTTGTTTCTCCCGTAGTCCTGAAACCAACGTGTTTGTTCAATTCTACTTTTGGAAGTGCTTGTTGAATCCATGCACACCATCTTTTTTCAGATTCTCATTCTAGATTCCAAAGCGCCATTTTAGAACATCGCACAAACAGCACAAACAGGCCCTTCGGCCCACAAGTTGCGCCGATCATATTCATACCTACCTTTCTGGGCGTTCAGATCAGCAACAACCTGCCCTGCTCGCTCCACGCCGATGCTACCATCAAGAAAACCCACTAAAGCATCCACTTTCTCAGCGGCGTAAAGAAATTCTGCTCCGACTCTCATCAATTTACACAGATGCAGCATGGTATATCACAACTTCTACTCTGTCCAAGACCCCAAGAAAACCACAAAATGTCGTGAACCAAGTCCAATCCATCATGTAAACTAATCTTCCATCCATTAACTCTGAGCAATCTTTCCGCTGCCTCGAAAAACAGCCAGCATAATCAAGGCTTCATGCACCCCGGACATTCCCTCTTCCATATTCTTCCATCGAGGAAAAGATGCAAAAGTTTGAGCAAGAACAGCTTCTTCCCTGCTGCCATCGGACTTTGAATAGAAGTACTTTATATTAAGTTGACCTTTCCCGAAAAATTATGAGTGACTGCAAAGCAGATTCTGCCCATTTTCCTTCCCTTCCCCCAAACTACTCGGAACGCTTTGTCTATATAGGATTAAGGAGAATCCTAAAGCTTTCTTTCGATATGTTAAGAATAGAAGATTGGTTAGGGCAAGATTAGGGCCAGTCATAGATAGCAGTGGGAAGTTGTGCGTGGAGCCTGAATAGATTGGCGAGGCACTGAATAAATATTTCTCTTCGGTATTCACGCAGAGTGCTGGAAATGTAGCTGTGGAGAGCACTGAGGTACAGGGTTGCAAATTGGGGAGTATTGTAGTAGATAGGGAGGATGTGTTAGAAATTCTCGAGGGTTTGAAGTTGGATAAGTCCCCTGGGCCGGACGGGATTTACCCTAGGATTCTCTGGGAGGCAAGAGAGGAGATTGCAGAGCCTCTGGCTCTGATCTTCAGGTCCTCGTTGGTTACGGGTGTGGTTCCGGAGGACTGGAGGATGGCGAATGTGGTCCCATTGTTTAAGAGGGGAAGAGAGACCTTCCTGGGAATTATAGGCCAGTGAGTCTTACTTCTGTGGTGGGCAAGGTATTGGAGAGAATTATTAGGGATAGGATTTATAGTTATTTGGAGAGAAATGAATTGATTGGGGATAGTCAGCATGGTTTCGTGAAGGGTAGGTCATGCCTTACTAACCTCATTGAGTTTTTTGAGAAAGTGACCAGAGAGGTGGATGGGGGTAAGGCGGTTGATGTAGTATATATGGACTTTAGTAAGGCTTTTGATAAGGTGGCCCATGGAAGACTTCTACAGAAAATGCAGATGTGTGGAATAGAGGGTGATTTAGCTAATTGGATTAGAAATTGGCTGGCAGATAGAAGACAGAGGGTGGTGGTTGATGGGAGATTTTCTTCGTGGAGTTCGGTGACGAGTGGTGTGCCTCAGGGGTCTGTTTTGGGGCCCCTGCTGTTTGTAATTTTTATAAATGATCTGGATGAGGGTATTGAGGGATGGATCAGTAAATTTGCAGATGATACTAAAGTTGGTGGTGTGGTAGATAGTGAAGAGGGGTGTTTTAGTTTACAGAGTGACTTGGACAAGTTGCAGAGCTGGGCCGAGAGGTGGCAAATGGAGTTTAATGTGGAAAAGTGTGAGGTAATGCACTTTGGCAGGAACAATAAATGTGTAGAGTATAGGGCTAATGGTAGGGCTCTTAATAGTGTTGAGGAACAGAAGGATCTTGGTGTATGTGTCAATAGATCCCTGAAAGTAGGCAGTCAAGTGGATAAAGTTGTTAAGAATGCTTATGGAGTCTTAGCTTTTATTGGTAGGGGGATTGAATTTAGGAGCCGCAGCATCATGTTGCAGCTGTACAAAACTCTAGTGCGGCCGCACTTGGAGTATTGTGTGCAGTTCTGGTCGCCACATTATAAGAAAGATGTGGAGGCATTGGAGAGGGTACAGAGGAGGTTTACTAGGATGTTGCCTGGTATGGAGGGCAGGTCCTATGAAGAGAGGTTGAAGGATTTGAGGTTGTTTTCGTTAGAAAGGAGGCGGCTAAGGGGGATCTTATTGAAGCATATAAGATGATTAGAGGTTTGGATAGGGTGGACAGTGATAGCCTTTTTCCTAGGATGGAGAAAGCTAGCACGAGGGGACACAACTTTAAATTAAGGGGTATGAGTTATAGGACGGATATCAGAGGTAGGTTCTTTACTCAAAGAGTGATTAGGGAGTGGAATGCCCTGCCTGCAGCTGTTGTAGATGCGCCAAGTTTGGTGGCGTTTAAGAGGTTAGTTGATAAGTATATGGATGAGAAGGGAATGGTTTAGTTAGGAGGGGCATTGCTTTTTATTTTGGTCGGCACAACATCGAGGGCCGAAGGGCCTGTTCTGTGCTGTATTGTTCTATGTTCTATGTTCTATGTTCTATATAGTCAATAAGATACAATAATTTTAACTATAACCTAATACATGTGACAATAATTAATCAAATTAAATCTATGTACTCTGAAAAGTATGCTATTTCTGTAAAGTGCGGAAGAAGTAATACAAAGAACAAAGAACAAGACAGCACGGGAAACAGGCCCTTCGGCCTAACGAGCGCCACCCCGATGTTCCCACCTCTCCCCACGATCCAAGTCCATGTTTATAGATCTATGGATTATAAACCAAGTTTGAAACAAGTTAGGGAGAATTTGTTTTGCCAATTAGCCTATGAGCACATCTTTGGGATGTGGGAGGAAACCGGAGCTCCCGGAGAAAACCCACGCAAGCACGGGGAGAATGTGCAAACTCCCACAGACACAGGCCCAAATCCATGTATCTGCACAGCACAGCGATAGCCCCTGAGCTGTCGTGTTGCCCATCAGATGGTCCAGGTCAAGCATACACTAACAACGTGAAGCAGTAGGATACTCTCGAGAAAGATCCAAGAGCAGTCCTCTCACGACCCATCGCGTGTATGCTCCTTGTTCGACAACAAGGTGGACCAAAGCACCTGTAGGATATGAACAAGTACATCAATATCATCATCAATTTACACACTTCCCAGGGACTCCCATTGCTCATGATTCCTATTTTAAATCAGTTTTGAGGCTACATTGGATTTGGTGCTGGGCAATGAGCCAGACCAGGTGTTAGGCTTGGAAGTTAGTGAACATTTTGGTGACAGTGACCACAATTCGTTTACGTTCACCTTAGTGATGGACAGGGATAGGCATGAAGCTGGGGGCAGTAGTTATAGCTGGGGGAAGGGTAATTATGAGGCCATCAGGAGAGAATTAGGGTGCATAGATTGGACTAGGAAACTACAGGGACTGGGAACATCTGGAATGTGGAGCTTATTCAAGGAGCAGCTGCTGCGAGTCCTTGATAAGTATGTCCCTGTCAGGCAGGGAGGAAATGGTCGAGTAAGAGAGCCTTGGTGTACGAAAAAAGTTGATTTGCTGGTTAAGAAGAAAAAGGAGGCTTATGTCAGGATGAGGCT
>JAGIQG010000043.1:2584303-2627331 GCA_024679065.1 Sphyrna mokarran
TCCATGTTTATAGATCTATGGATTATAAACCAAGTTTGAAACAAGTTAGGGAGAATTTGTTTTGCCAATTAGCCTATGAGCACATCTTTGGGATGTGGGAGGAAACCGGAGCTCCCGGAGAAAACCCACGCAAGCACGGGGAGAATGTGCAAACTCCCACAGACACAGGCCCAAATCCATGTATCTGCACAGCACAGCGATAGCCCCTGAGCTGTCGTGTTGCCCATCAGATGGTCCAGGTCAAGCATACACTAACAACGTGAAGCAGTAGGATACTCTCGAGAAAGATCCAAGAGCAGTCCTCTCACGACCCATCGCGTGTATGCTCCTTGTTCAGCAACAAGGTGGACCAAAGCACCTGTAGGATATGAACAAGTACATCAATATCATCATCAATTTACACACTTCCCAGGGACTCCCAATGCTCATGATTCCTATTTTAAATCAGTTTTGAGGCTACATTGGATTTGGTGCTGGGCAATGAGACAGACCAGGTGTTAGGCTTGGAAGTTAGTGAACATTTTGGTGACAGTGACCACAATTCGTTTACGTTCACCTTAGTGATGGACAGGGATAGGCATGAAGCTGGGGGCAGTAGTTATAGCTGGGGGAAGGGTAATTATGAGGCCATCAGGAGAGAATTAGGGTGCATAGATTGGACTAGGAAAACTACAGGGACTGGGAACATCTGGAATGTGGAGCTTATTCAAGGAGCAGCTGCTGCGAGTCCTTGATAAGTATGTCCCTGTCAGGCAAGGAGGAAATGGTCGAGTAAGAGAACCTTGGTGTACAAAAAAAGTTGATTTGCTGGTTAAAAGGAAAAAGGAGGCTTATGTCAGGATGAGGCTTGAAGGCTCAGTTAGTGCAATGGATAGCTATAGATTAGCCAGGAAGGAGCTAAAAAGTGAATTGAGGAGAGCTAAGAGGGGACACGAGAAGATGTTGGCTGATAGGATTAAGGAGAATCCTAAAGCTTTCTTTCGATATGTTAAGAATAGAAGATTGGTTAGGGCAAGATTAGGGCCAGTCATAGACAGCAGTGGGAAGTTGTGCGTGGAGCCTGAAGAGATTGGAGAGGCACTGAATAAATATTTCTCTTCGGTATTCACGCAGGGTGATGTAAATGTAGTTATGGAGAACACTGAGGTACAGGGTAGCAAACTGGAAAGTATCGAAGTAGATAGGGAGGATGTGCTAGATATTCTCGAGGGTTTGAAGTTGGATAAGTCCCCGGGCCGGACGGGATTTACCCTAGGATTCTCTGGGAGGCAAGAGAGGAGATTGCAGAGCCTCTGGCTCTGATCTTCAGGTCCTCGTTGGTTACGGGTGTGGTTCCGGAGGACTGGAGGATAGCGAATGTGGTCCCATTGTTTAAGAAGGGGAAGAGAGACCTTCCAGGGAATTATAGGCCAGTGAGTCTTACTTCTGTTGCGGGCAAAGTATTGGAGAGAATATTAGGGATAGGATTTATAGTTATTTAGAGAGAAATGAATTGATTGGGGATAGTCAGCATGGTTTCGTGAAGGGTAGGTCATGCCTTACTAACCTCATTGAGTTTTTTGAAAAAGTGACCAAAAAGGTGGATGGGGGTAAGGCGGTTGATGTAGTATATATGGACTTTAGTAAGGCGTTTGATAAGGTGGCCCATGAAGACTTCTACAGAAAATGCAGATGTATGGAATAGAGGGTGATTTAGCTAATTGGATTAGGAATTGGCTAGCAGATAGAAGACAGAGGGTGGTGGTTGATGGGAGATATTCATCGTGGAGTTCGGTGACAAGTGGTGTACCTCAGGGGTCTGTTTTGGGGCCCCTGCTGTTTGTAATTTTTATAAATGATCTGGATGAGGGTATTGAGGGATGGATCAGTAAATTTGCAGATGACACTAAAGTCGGTGGAGTGGTAGATAGTGAAGAGGGGTGTTATAGTTTACAGAGTGACTTGGACAAGTTGCAGAGCTGGGCCGAGAGGTGGCAAATGGAGTTAATGTGGAAAAGTGTGAGGTAATGCACTTTGGCAGGAACAATAAATGTGTAGAGTATAGGGCTAAAGGTAGGGCTCTTAATAGTGTTGAGGAACAGAAGGATCTTGGTGTATGTGTCAATAGATCCCTGAAAGTAGGCAGTCAAGTGGATAAAGTTGTTAAAAAGGCATATGGAGTCTTAGCTTTTATTGGTAGGGGGATTGAATTTAGGAGCCGCAGCATCATGTTGCAACTGTACAAAACTCTAGTGCGGCCGCACTTGGAGTATTGTGTGCAGTTCTGGTCCCCACATTATAAGAAAGATGTGGAGGCATTGGAGAGGGTACAGAGGAGGTTTACCAGGATGTTGCCTGGTATGGAGGGCAGGTCCTATGAAGAGAGGTTGAAGGATTTGAGGTTGTTTCGTTAGAAAGGAGGCGGCTAAGAGGGGATCTTATTGAAGCATATAAGATGATTAGAGGTTTAGATAGGGTGGACAGTGATAGCCTTTTTCCTAGGATGGAGAAAGCTAGCACGAGGGGACACAGCTTTAAATTAAGGGGTATGAGTTATAGGACGGATATCAGAGGTAGGTTCTTTACTCAAAGAGTGATTAGGGAGTGGAATGCCCTGCCTGCAGCTGTTGTAGATGCGCCAAGTTTGGTGGCGTTTAAGAGGTTAATTGATAAGTATATGGAAGAGAAGGAATGGTTTAGTTTGGAGGGGCATTGCTTTTTATTTTGGTCGGCACAACATCGAAGGCCGAAGGGCCTGTTCTGTGCTGTAGTGTTCTATGTTCTATGTTCTATGTTCTATCCCTCCATTCCCATTCTGTTCATGTGCCCATCTAAGTATTTCTTAAATAGCTCCAGAGTACCTGCCTCCACCACTTTACTTGGCAGCGCATTCCATAGCCCCACCACCCTCTGTGTGAAAAAACTCCCGCTAGCATCCAAATTATACCTTACCCCCCTCACCCTTAGCCCGTGTTCCCTCGTGCTATTTGAGTCCTTCCTAGGAAACAGCTTAACCCTGTTTAGTCTATCAATCCCCTTCAAAATCTTGTACACCTCTATCAGATCTCCTCTAACTCTACGTCTTTCTAAGGAAAACAGTCCCAATTTGCCTAATCTCTCCTCATAATTCAGACCTTCCATACCAGGCAGCATCCTGGTAAACCTCCTCTGCACTCTCTCCAGAGTCTCCACGTCCTCCTGGTAGTAAGGCGACCAGAACTGGGCGCAGTATTCCAAATGAGGTCTAATCAGCGTTTTATACAATTGCAACATTAAAGGCCAGCTCTTGTACTCTATACCCCTTCCTATAAAGGCTAACATACTATATGCTTTCTTCACAACCTTCTCCACTTGCTTTGCCACCTTCTGAGACTTGTTCACCTGCACCCCCAGGTCCCTCTGCGTTTCTATACTATTAATAGGTCTATCCTTTATCATATACCTCCCCGCTACATTCTTTCTCCCGAAATGCATCACCTCACATTTATCAGGATTGAATTCCATCTGCCACCTGTCTGGCCAAGCTACCAGCCTATTTATGTCCTGCTACATCGCCTGACAATGCTCCTCACTATCCGCAAGTCCAGCCATCTTTGTATCGTCTGCAAACTTGCTGATCACTCCACTTACTCCCTCTTCCAAGTCATTTATATATATTACAAATAGAAGACGTCCCAGTACTGAGCCCTGCGGCACACCACTAGTGACTGACCTCCAGCTAGAGAAATACCCTTCCACTATTACCTCTGTCTCCATTACCAAACCAGTTACTTATCCATCTAGCTACCTGTCCTTGTATCCCATTTGCCTTGACCTTCTCGACTAAGCTCCCATGAGGGACTTTGTCAAACGCCTTACTAAAATCCAAATAGACAACATCAATGGCTCGCCCTTCGTCCACTGATTTCGTCACCTCCTCAAAAAATTCTACCAGATTTGTAATACCTTTCACTGTATCCCAATACATGTGACAATTATAAGGTAAATCGATGTATTCTATGAATGGTATGCTTTGTCAGTACAGCACGCAAGAAACAATACTTTTCACTGTAGCCCGATACATGTGACAAGAAAAAAATCAAATCGATGTACTCTGTGAATGGTATGCTTTATCCGTAGAATGCGCAGGAAACAATATTTTTCACTGTATTGGAATACATGTGACAATAATAAATCAGATTTACGTACTCTATGAACGGTATGATTTATCTGTAGAATGCGCAGGAAACTATATTTTTAACTGTATCCCATTACATATGGCAATAACAAATGAAATCTATGTACTGTATGGACGGTATGCTTTGTCTATATAGCGTACAAGAAACAATATTTTTCACTGCATCCCAATACATGTGACAATAATAAACCAAATTAATGTACTCAGTGAAGGTATACTTTGTCTGTATAGAACACAAGAAAAGCTACTTTTCACTGTATCCCAATGCATGTGAGAATAATAAATCAAATCAGATCAAGTTGATTGTGACTGACAGTTAACTGCCACTGGTGTCGCTAGTGTTTCTTTTGCCAATCTATTTATAATATCTCCCTCTTGTTCTTGGCTCTCTCTGCGAATGTGAATCAGTTTTCCTCTCTGCTCTGTCCAGTCATTTCAGGATTCTCAACTCCCTTTTCACATCTCCTCTCAACATTGTGCTAGCTAAATAATTTTTCAAAGCTATCCAATTAACTGAAGTTCCTCATGTTTATGACCATCCTGGTCAATCTTGTTTCTGCAATCGCTTCGTATTTCTCTTAAATTGCAGCGCCAGTAACTGAACACCATTAAGACGGAAGCAGAATTTTGCGAGGTTTCGCTATTAATTTGATGTATTATCATTGTCACAGTCATTCGTAAAAGAATTGTGAAAAGCATTGTTTCTTGCGTGCTACATATATTGTTCATAGATACATATAGATTTGATTTGATCTGGTTTGATTTATTAAGAACAAAGGGCAAAGAATATTATAGGTCAGAAATTGACTCTTCGGCCCTCCAAACCTGCACGAACCATGCTGACCAACTGAACTTTAACCCCTTACACTACCACGGACCATATCCTTCTGTTACCATCCTATTCATGGGTTTCTCAATACGCCCCTTAAAAATCACTATCATATCTATATTTATTATTGACACATGTATTGGGATGCAGTGAAAAAAAAGATTTTTTTTGCACGCTACACAGACGAAACAGATCGTCAATAGAGGTCATAGGGGAGAGGGATAGAAAGGGATGCAGTATATATTGGCGGAGTCATATCTCGGGTGTCGAGAAAAAAAAACAGCTTAACATAAAAGCAAAATATTGCCGATATTGGAATTGCAAAAATAATACAGAAAAAAATGGAAAATCTCAGCAAGGCTGACAGCACCTATGGGAAGAGAAAAGGGCCAATATTTGGAGTCTCGATGACCCTCTGTCAGAGCTCTGGAGAAGAGTCATCTAGACTCAAAACGTGGGCTGTTTTCTATCTCCACAGATACAGTCAGACCTGCTGAGATTTTCCAGCAGTTTCTGCTTTAACAAAAGTTATATCCATTCAAAAGCCTGACGGCAGCAAGAGAAAAGCTGGTCTTGATTCAGTTGGCAAGGAATTTCAGGCTTGTGTACTTTTTTCCACGGAGAGACGCGTTTGACAGGATGTCTGGGGTAAGTGGGGTCTTCGATTGTGCTGGCCGATGGAGCAGGAATTTGCTTCACTCTTTTTCGATTCTCTGACTCAATTTCAAAAGATCTGAACTTCTGTGCTTTCCTAACCATCTGCCATCTTCAGTGATTTACAGGTGGCAGCACTGTGGCACAGCACTTAGCCCTACCACTAAAACGTCGCCAGGGCGCCACTTTCAATTCCTAGGTGCTTGCCAGTGTGGAGTTAACATTTGCCCCGCTCTGTACTTGTCTTTCCTCCAGGTACTCTGGGCCAAAGTTGTTAGTTGGACATCTCGAGATGTCCATCTTGAGAAAGGTCAATTGATATAAAGTAAGTCCTTTCAAAGTCTGTTGGCAGGTTAGTTGAATTGGCCATACTAAATTACCCCTTAGAGTTCAGCAATGTTCGGTTTGGATGGAATGGCCAAGCTAAATTGGCCCTTCGTTGTACACAATTCGCCATTCCCTGGATTTGTCATGCTAAACTTAGTGTCCTTTAGTGTCCCAAGATGTGGGATTAGAGGGCTAAGTAGGTGAGGTTACGGGGATAGGGACCTCGGTAAATGCTCTGATGGCAAGTCGGTGAAGATTTGATGACCCAAGTGTCTCCTTCTGTACTGCGGGTTTGTATGATTCGTGTAGATTCAGGGCCAGGAAATTATTTACCGTGTGATTGACAGTTTGGAATCATTTCCAACAATCCAAGTTCAATATTTGCTCTTAATTCCTACAACGAAGAAGCATTGGGACGGATATAGTCCATTCAGCCCATCGAGTCTACTTCCATATGATCATGAGACGGTATGGTGACACAAAGGGTTAGCATTACGACCTGACAACTGGTCTGGGTTCAATTCCCAGCTCCGATCATTCTCAGTGTGTAGTTTTCACTTTCTCTGCGTGGGTTTCTTCCAGGTACTCTGGTTTCCTCCCACAGTAAAGTTTGACAATACCAAATTAAATCCAACCGATTTCTTTGATAGTAAATCTGCGAGAGTAAAATTGGTGTTGTCAAACTTTACTGAGTTTACCCCAGTCCAACGCCGGCATCCATCCATCAATCTTCCCACAGTCCAAAGATTTGTGGGTTCGGTGGATTGGCCATGCCATATTGCTCCTTAGTTTCAGAGGGACTAGCTACTATAAACTGATGGGTTATGGGGTTCGGCTGGGTAGGATTGCTATCGCTGTAGACTCGATAGGCCGAATGGCCTCCGTCTGCACTGCAGGATTCTATTATGCTCTGGTTGATTAATGATATATTAAGTTACTGACATCAGGATGTTAAATTTACATTTAAATTGTGTCTATGTGTGAGTAGGCTGATGTAAATTGATGAACAGGAAGCAAAATGAAATCAATTCATTCACCACCCTTCCGGGCAAACATGTCAATTCCATCTCTTGTCTATTGTCTGTTTGCAAAAGTGCCTGCAGTGTAGAACTGATCTCCCTTCCATTTCTAAATTCACTTTTCGAAAAGGAAGATGGGAGCAAACAAAAAAAAAATCCAGGAATCACATCTTGACAACACGGAGAAAACTTGAAAAGGCTAGGCGGAAAATAGTGGGCCGAACAGGATAGCTTTTTCGAAGAGGGAGTTGAGACATAATAGGCTGGAAGTGATCTTTCTGGATGCATTGATCAAAGATTCGTACATTTTCTCAGAATTATATAGTGAAACGGGAGAGTGTCTATCAAACAATAACTATAGAAACCCTACAGTACAGAAAGAGGCCATTCGGCCCATGTCTGCACTGACCACAATCCCACCCAGGCCCTACCTCCATATCCCTACATGTTTGCACTCTACTCCTTCTAACCTACACATCTCAGGACACAAAGGCGGTTTTTAGCATCGCCAAGCAACTGAACCCGCACATATTTGGACTGTGGGAGGAAATTGGAGCACCCAGGGGAAACCCATGCAGACACGAGGTGAATGAGTCCAAGTCGGGAATTGAACCCAGGTCCCTGGAGCTGTGAAGCTGCAGTGCTAACCGTGCTGCCCGTTGTGGGCAGGTACCATTCTAATGCATAGAACATAGAGCATAGAACATTACAGAGCAGTACAGGCCCTTCGGCCCTCGATGTTGCGCCGGCCAGTGGACCCTCTAACCTAAACTATTCCAATATCATCCATATGCCGATCCACCGACCATTTGAATGCCCCCAAAGTAGGCGAGTCCACAACAGCTGCAGGCAGGCCATTCCACGCCTTCACCACCCTCTGCGTAAAGAACCTGCCTCTGACATCCGTCCTATAACTACCACCTCTTAATTTAAAGTTATGTCCCCTCATGTTGGTCATCACCATCCGAGGAAAAAGGCTCTCACTATCCACCCTATCCAATCCCTTGATCATCTTATACGCCTCAATTAGGTCACCGCGTAACCTTCTTCTCTCCAATGAAAATAACCTCAGGTCCCTCAGCCTTTCCTCATAAGGCCTTCCCACCATACCAGGCAACATCCTGGTAAACCTCCTCTGCACCCTGCACAATGCAGAGTGAGATATTTTAATATTTGAACGCACAGACACGGTCAGATATCTATATTTTTCTGTACCCACACATAGACATACAGAGGCTCAGATATGTACCTACACCTACATACAGGCACACATGCGCTCAGATATTTATCTTTTCACACACACACACACACACATACACACACACACACACACATACACACACACGCACACACACACACGCGCACACACACATTTACCTATACACACACATAGACACACAGAGTGAGATATTACAAACGCGTGAACACAGGCCCAGCTGTATATCGATTTACATAGTCCGATAGAAGCAAATTCATGTATATTGTATATATATAAAACTACACACATACATCATAGTGGAGACCACATACCAACCGACTCAAGAACGGCTTCTTCCGTGCTGCCATCAGAATTTTGAACCCTATATTAACCCGATCTTTCTTTATACGCTAGCTATGACTGTAACACGGCATTCTGCAGCCTCTCATTTCCTTCTCCCCGATGTACTCTGTGAATTGTATGCATTGTTTGTATAGTGTACATGAAACAATACTTATAACTGCGTACTGATTCATGAGACAATAATAAATCAGATGAAATCAAACGCACAAATGCTCAGAGATATATCTACACTCGCACAAACACAGACACAGGTATTCACTCATAGACACACGCACGCACACACATACATACACACAGATACACGCATGCACGCACACACACACAGACAAATACACAAATACATACACATACACAAACATATCACATACTTATAGTCGCGCACAGAAACACACTCGCACACACACTCAAGAAGAGACATGCATAATCATACATGCATATTTATAGACACACATATATATCCCCACATGCCTAGTATCGATTAAATTAATCCAATTGTTTCTAAAGTTGAATAGAAGCCTTCAATGTACAGCGTAATATTTCACCTTTCCACTTATCTGTTTTGAGATTCGACACACTCTTCGTCCAGTATTTCCCTAGAGTCCCCAGTTGAACAATACAAGTGCAGACAGCGCCGCTTTTCCAGATTACACTCGACACCATGACATGACTTCTGATGCTGTAGGTCCCGTCCTCCTCCACTGCCCCAAGATCACTCGATCCTTCCGTGACCAGACCGGAGATATTCCAGAAAACAGCAATGTGGTTGGAAGAAACTCCACTGACCAAACACACTAAGGACACAGTATCATTCACATCCAGCTCAGCAGGCGGGGCAAAGATCTGCACAGCCGTCTTGTTGGTGGAACTGTCTGGAACAGAGATTGGGACGCAGTGAATGATTAATTTAGACAAATTTGAAATTCCATGCACAATCTGAATCCATTTCACTTGCTCCCTTACCTCCAACCAGTCGTGTGGGTGCATTCTGGAGCGGTGAAGAGCCATATTTATTAGCACAGTAGTAGGAACCCAAGTCATTCACCTGGACATTGCGAATTTCCAGTATCAATTCACATTTGCCGTTGCCTTTTTTGGAAATAAACTTACACTCGTCCCCCTGACAGGGCTGAGTATCGATTTTTTTAGGGATTTCACCAACACGTTGTTTATACCAGAAATAGTTAGTCACCATTTTCACCTCATAAGTGTAGTGACAGGATAAATTGACCGTCTGGCCGATTTCAGCTGTCACTGTGAAGGAGCTTTCAGGTAGAGACGGCTCAGAATCTGTAACCAGAGAGATTATTGACACATTACCATACATTATTTCGACATAGAAAGCAGCCGTTTGGCAAAATAAGTCCCCTGTAAATTAAGAACAATCTCATTAATGACTTCAATGATACTTCCTTAGATTTACTTCCCAATTTGTGTTTCCTTCGCTTGAAAGGAGGAAACAAAGAAGAAACAAAATCCCTTCTATGGATTTTGCAGTACTGTCGCCGGTTGGCAAGGTTGCCGTCACCACTGCCTCACAACGCTGGGGACCCGGGTTCAACTCCTGTCTGGGACCACTCTCTGTACACGTTCTCCCCGTTCCTGTGGGGAATTTCCTCCCACAGTGAGCTGGTTCGATGCATTGGCCGTGCTAAATTCTCCCTCAGTGTACCCTCATAGCGCGGCAATATGGCGACGAGAGGATTTTCAGAGTAACTTCATTGCAGTGTCGATGTAAAAGTAAAGTTTATTTATTAATGACAAGTAAGGCTTTCATTAGCATTGCAATGAAGTTGCCGCGAAATTCCTCTGAAAGGCGATTTGAGACACAATGCTTAAAATCTAATTTTTCTGAGGACAATTTAAACTTCTCACCTGGAACATACTCACCATAAGCCCACAACAGTTGGAGAATGATTATCAGCGATAAAGATTGCTGGGGCATTTTGTACAGGTGAGCAACCAGTTTGTTCCCACTTGCAAAAGTTTGTTTTTGCTGGGCGGTTAAGGACTGACCTGGGCTCGGTCCTAATTAATGGCTGCACTTCAAGATGTGGTGAAAACTATGACAAGAGACGCAATGGAAAGTATGACCAAATGTTGAGGGCATTGCTCTGCTGAATGATACATGTATTTGACACGCTGGTGTCACCGCCTACACGTCACAACGGTCAAATAATAGAACATCCACAGAGAGCTTGACTGGTTTGTCATTCCGAGGCGATCAGAAGCGAATCATTGTGAAAATAGAACAAAGAACATAAAAAATTACAGCGCAGTACAGGGCCATCCGGCCATCGCCGGCCAGTGGACCCTCTAACCTAAACTATTCCAATGTCATCCATATGCCTATCCACCAACCATTTGAATGCCCCCAAAGTAGGCGAGTCCACAACTGCTGCAGGCAGGGCATTCCACGCCCTCACCACCCTCTGTGTAAAGAACCTGCCTCTGACATCCGTCCTATAACTACCACCTCTTAATTTAAAGTTATGTCCCCTCGTGTTGGTCATCACCATCCGAGGAAAAAGGCTCTCACTATCCACCCTATCCAATCCCTTGATCATCTTATATGCCTCAATTAGGTCACCGCGTAACCTTCTTCTCTCTAATGAAAATAACCTCAGGTCCCTCAGCCTTTCCTCATAAGGCCTTCCCACCATACCAGGCAACATCCTGGTAAACCTCCTCTGCACCCCTTCCAATGCTTCCACATCTTTCTTATAATGCGGCGACCAGAACTGTACGCAATACTCCAAGTGCGGCCGCACCAGAGTTTTGTACAGTTGTAACATAACCTCATTGCTCCTAAATTCAATCCCTCTACCAATAAAAGCTAACAACCGTACGCCTTCTTAACAACTTTAACAACCTGGGTGCCAACTTTCAAAGAGCTATGTACTTGTACCCCAAGATCCCTCTGCTCGACAACACTATTAAGGGTCCTTCCATTAGCCCTATATTTCATATGCCTGTTATTCCTACCAAAGTGAATCACCTCACACTTATCCGTATTGAATTCATTTGCCACCTCACGGCCCAGCTCTGCAACCTATCTATGTCCCTCTGCAAACTGTAACATCCATCCTCGCTGTCTACAACTCCCCCCACTTTGGTATCGTCAGCAAATTTACTAATCCAACCCTCTACACCCTCATCTAGGTCATTTATAAAAATGACAAACAGCAGTGTCCCTAAAACAGATCCTTGAGGTACACCACTTGTAACTGCACTCCAGGTTGAATATTTTCCATCAACCACCACCCTCTGTCTTCTATCAGCTAGCCAATTCCTAATCCAAACTGCTAAATCACCTTCAATCCCATGCATCTGCACTTTCTGCAGTAGCCTACCATGGGGAACCTTATCAAACGCTTTGGTAAAATCCATATACACTGCATCAACTGCCTTACACTTATCTACCTCTTTGGTCACCTCCTCAAAAAACTCAATAAGGTTTGTGAGGCACGACCTGTCCTTCACAAAACCGTGCTGACTATCCCTAATCAATTTATTTCTCTCTAGATGCTTATAAATTCTATCCCTTATAATTCGTTCCAAGACTTCGCTCTCTGGTCTATAATTTCCAGGATGGTCCCTACTCCCCTTTTTGAACAAAGGGACAACATTTGCCATCCTCCAGTATTCTGGCACTATACCTGTAGCCAACGACGACATGAAGATCAAAGCCAAAGGCTCTGCAATCTCCTCTCTAACCTCCCAGAGAATCCTAGGGTAAATCCCATCACGCCCAGAGGACTTATCAATTTTCATACCCTCAATATTCACTAACACCTCCTCCTTATGAACCTCAATCCTGCCCAGTCTACAACCTGGTATTGCAATATTCTCCCCGACAACATTGTCTTTCTCCTGCGTGAATACTGACGAAAAATACTCATTCAATGTCTCTCCTATCTCCTCAGGCTCCACGCACAACTTCCCACTGCTATCTCTGACTGGCCCTAATCTTGCCCTAACCAATCTTTTATTATTTATATACCTGTAAAAAGCTTTAGGATTCTCCTTAATCCTATCCGCCAAAGTCTTCTCTTGTCCTCTTCTAGCTCTTCTCAACTCCCTCTTTAGCTCCTTCCTGGCTAATTTATAGCTCTCCAGTGCCCTAACTGAGCCTTCACGTCTCATCATTACATAAGCCTCCTTCTTCCTCTTAACCAGAGATTCAACTTCCCTAGTACACCATGGTTCCCTCTCTCGACCACTTCCTCCCTGCCTGGCAGGTACATATTTATTACGGACATGCAGAATTTGTTCTTTAAATATGCTCCACATTTCAGATGTCCCCAGCCTCTGCAATATCCTGCTCCACCCTACGCATCCTAAATCTCTCCTAATAGCCTCATAATTACATTTTCCCCAGCTTAACTACTGTTATTCGGTATGTGCCCATCCCTTTCCATCACTAAGGTAAACGTAACCGAATTGTGGTCACTATCACCAAAGTGCACACCCACCTCCAAGTCTAACACCTGGTCTGGTTCATTACCCAGTACCAAATCCAATATAGCCTCACCTCTTGTTGGCCTATCTACATACTGAGTCATGAAACCTTCCTGAACACATTGAACAAAAACTGACCCCTCTAACATACTTGAACTATAGCTTTTCCAATCGATATTAGAAAAGTTAAAGTCCCCCATTACAACTATCCTGTTACTTTCACACCTATCCAGGATCAACTTTGCAATCCCTTCCTCTACTTCTCTGGAACTTTTTGGAGGCCTATTAGAAACTCCCAACAGTGTGACCTCTCCTTTCTTGTTTCTAATCTCAGCCCACACTACCTCAGCAGGCAAGATCACATTAAACGTCTTTTCTGCCACCATAATGCTGTCCTTAACTAACAATGCCACTCCTCCCCCTCTTCTACCACCACCTCTGCTCTGACTGAAACATCTGAAACCTGGAACCTGCAACAACCATTCCTGCCCCTGCTCTATCCATGTCTCTGAAATGGCTACAACATCGAAGTCCCAAACACCAATCCAGGCTGCAGGTTCATCCACCTTATTGCTCCTCGCATTAAAGTATACACACTTCAAACCACCCTCCCGTTTGCCACTATACTGCTGCAAACAGTTCTGCAACTCTAAGACGTGCGAGTTTGCAATTCTGCAAACAGAATTGTTGGAAGTGTACTACATATGTAAGTTGAAGTTTACTTTATTTCCAGGATATGAAGTATGGCGGCTCAGTTTGGGAGCATGAGGGTGGGAAACTCCCTGAAACTTATAGAGCATTGAAAAGCCTGGGTAGAGTGGACGTGAAAAACATGTTCAGAATAGAATGGAATCACTACAGTGTAGAAGGCGGCCATTTGATCCATCAGGCCTAGAATAGCAATGACCCCATACAAGCCATATCCCCATAACGCCACATAATAGGTCATTATACAACACTACAGCACAAACAGGTCATTCGCCCCACAAATTGCTCCGATCCTATCCATATCTACCAGATCTATCTATAACTCTCAATCCCATTAAATCCCATGTAGTCATCAATTGCCGAGCCCCCGACACCACGGGCAATTTATCATGTCCAATCCAACAAACCCATCCATTTTTGGACTATGGGAGTAAATAGAAGAACCCACAGGATTGCCATGCAGGACCAGGAGAATGTGTAAACGCCACACAGTCACCCAAGGCCGGAATTGAACCTGAGTCCCTGGTGCTGTGAGGCAGAAATGCTAACCACTGTGCCACTGTCCATTGGTAGGACAGACTCAGCTCCAGTGCACAGAATCAGGGTAAAAGGTTGACCGTTTAGAAACAAAAAGATGGGAAGCAATTCCTTCAGCCAGAGAGTCGTTAATCTGTGGAATTTATTGTCACAGAAGGCCGTGGAGGCCAATTCATTGATAATATTTAAGAGAGAGATAGATACGACCTTGATTGGTAAGTCGTTCAAAGGTTTCAGGGAAAAAGGCAGGAGAATGAATTTGAGAAACATCTCAACCATGATCGAATGACAAAGCAGAATCGATGGGCAGAATGGCATGATTACGATCCTTTATCATATGGCTTTATGGCATTTATTAATCATCTCTGTGGGCCAATTGATTGGTGGTGTTGAGTTGTCTTCTGAGAGACTAGCATTGAAGTGTACAGCACTAGAGTGAATTCCACACGTCCACCACTCCCTGGCTGAGGAAAATTTTCCTCACTCCGTCTGAAATCTGGGACGGCATGATACCGTAGGGATGAGCACTGCTGCTTCTTAGCCCCATGGACTTGCTTTTGATTCCCGGTTTTCTTCACTGTCTGTGTTCTCCCCGTGTCTGCCTGGATACCGTCCCACATTCTGAAAGACGTGCTAGTTCGGTGCATCGACCTGAACAATCGCCCGACTGTGGTGACAGGCGGAATTCCACTGTTAACCCAATTGCAATAAGTCTTACTTGTTCCTAATACATTATTTTTTAACTTGAAAAGGTTTATCCATATGCTCAAGTGTGATCCTTCATTCGTGATGGAATTTGTTCTCAGAGAAATTGGATGGACTGTGCGTGAATAATATTGAAATGCACAGTGGCAGCCTGAGAGAGATGTTTCAATGCTCATTGTATGTACAGAATACACTTAGCCTGCTGATTGTGGGAGGAGGTAGAGAGATTCTTCCTGCTTAGAAAGAATAGCAGGACAAGAGGGCACAGTCTCAAAATAAGAGGCGGCGGGGTGTGGGGCGGGGCAGTTGCAGTTTAAATTGGAGTTGAGGAGGAACTTCTTCACTCAAAGGGTGATGAATCCCTGGAATTCTCTGCCCGTTGAAGTGGTGGAGGCTATCTCGCTGAACATGTTTAAGTCACGGGTAGATAGGTTTCTGATAGACAAGGGAATTAAGGGTTATGGGGAGAAAGCGGGAAAGTGATCCACTTCAGATCAGCCATGATCTTATTGAAAGACTGGAGGGGCTAGATTTCTTATGTTCTAAGTACATCATTTGTGAGTAAACCCGGGTGTCTTTAAGTTTTCTTTTGAATTCGGCCTTGAAGAAACACACGGATCAAGTTTGGCATTCATGAGGACACTGTCAGTGAGGTCATTCATACAGTAGACTGGCCTTTGTTCATTTTAACAAAGCTGGTAGCAGAATGTCTGCTGCTTGCGGTTTCAAGCTGAGAGGCGAGGTTTGTCCTCCCCAGGCAGCTGTGTGCTTGCAGAATCTGAACTGTGAAAACAAGAAAACCACTGTCAGCTTCTGGCTCGAATGATTTTCCATCAGTGGTGTAAAGTGGGTAGAATCTTGGCTAGCGACTTCTGCCTCTCCATGTCCTCTACACACTGTAGGACGTGCGAGACGCCCTGGTGTGGGTGAAACCTGATAGGGATAGAGAGGGCAATAGACTCATAGAGTTTACAACATGGAATTGTTTGGATTAGGAATTGGCTAGCTGATAGAAGGCAGAGGGTGGTGGTTGATGGGAAATATTCAACCTGGAGTGCAGTTACAAGTGTGTACCTCAAGGATCTCTTTTAGGGACACTGCTGTTTGTCATTTTTATAAATGACCTAGATGAGGGTGCAGAGGGTTGGATTAGTAAATTTGCTGACGATACCAAAGTGGGGGGAGTTGTAGATAGCGAGGATGGATGTTACAGCTGGCAGAGGGACATAGATAAGTTGCAGAGCTGGGCCGTGAGGTGGCAAATGGAATTCAATACGGATAAGTGTGAGGTGATTCACTTTGGTAGGAATAACAGGCATATGAAATATAGGGTTAATGGAAGGACCCTTAATAGAATTGTCGAGCAGAGGGATCTTGGGGTACAAGTACATAGCTCTTTGAAAGTTGGCACCCAGGTTGATAAAGTTGTTAAGAAGGCGTACGGTGTGTTAGCTTTTAATGGTAGAGGGATTGAATTTAGGAGCCGTGAGGTTATGTTAAAACTGTACAAAACTCTGGTGCAGCCGCACTTGGAGTATTGCGTACAGTTCTGGTCGCCACATTATAAGAAAAATGTGGAAGCATTGGAAAGGGTGCAGAAGATGTTTACCAGGATGTTGCCTGGTATGGTGGGAAGCCTTATGAGGAAAGGCTGAGGGACCTGAGGTTATTTTCATTAGAGAGAAGAAGGTTATGCGGTGACCTAATTGAGGCGTATAAGACGATCAAAGGACTGGATAGGGTGGATAGTGAGAGCCTTTTTCCTTGGATGGTGATGACCAACATGAGGGGACATAACTTTAAATTAAGAGGTGGTAGTTATAGGACGGATGTCAGAGGCAGGTTCTTTACACAGAGGGTGGTGAGGGCGTGGGATGCCCTGCCTGCAGCAGTTGTGGACTCGCCTACTTTGGGGGCATTCAAATGTTCGGTGGATATGCATATGGATGATATTGGAATAGTTCAGTTTAGAGGGTCCACTGGCCGGCGCAACATCGAGGGCCGAAGGGCCTGTACTGCGCTGTAATGTTCTATGTTCTATGTTCTATGGAAAGAGAACCTTCGGCCTAACTTGTCCATGCCGTTTTCTTAAATTAAAAACAGTAAACTAATCCCAATTGCCCGCTTTCGGCCAATAATACTCTATATCCATTGTCCCCAAATAACAGTCTAAATGCTTTTTCCAGGATAAAATTGTACCGCCTCTACTACTATCTGTGGCAGCTTATCCCAAACACTCACTGCCAACCACAACCCCCTCCCACCCCCTGGATCCTTTCTGTAAAAAAAGGATGGAATTAATTCTTGATCTTCGAGTAAGAAATCCTCTAGGAAGAGTGAAAATTAGAAATAAAAATGCATATCATACTGAAAAGATCAATAGCAGGATGGGGGAATTGAGAAAATTTAAAAGACCAAAGACCTTTTAAAGACTAAAAAGAGTAACAAAAATGCAAAAGCAAATAATGAATGGAATCTTCCAACGCACAAAAAAAGGACCACAGAAAATTATGTGTAAGAAGTGCAAGCTTTTTTTTTTACATAGATAGGTGTCAGGAACTCGCTGGCAGGGTTAGTGGCACCGGAGATATGGTTGGGGCTTATAAGGGACAGTTAAATACGAATATTAATATGCATCGAATTGAAGGATATGGACCAAGGGAAGACAGAAAGTTTTCGTTTAATTTGGTGTCAGGTCGGCACAATAATGTGAGTTAAAAGCCTCTGCTGTATTGTTCTGTATTCTTATGAAAACCAATCTGGAATTAAAGACGTACTGATCACCATGAAACCAATCTTAATAGTTGTAAAATACTTTTCTGATTCACTAATGTCCTTTAAGGAGAAATCTACCGTTCTGACCTGGAATGGCGTACATGCGACTCCAGATCCACAGCAATGGGATTGCCTCTCAAATGAAAAAAAATGCTGAAATTTAGCCGATCAAGTCATTAGCAAATTTCTGTTCGAAAGATATTGTTTTGGGCAAGTGCCTTATTGAGCACAGAAGAAGAAACATCACTGCAGTTCCAAATATACTTGACTTACAGTAAAGGACCATGTAACATCGTGTGGGCGGGCTTGTTTCTATATTAATCAGGGCGACCATCGTCTCACTGATACAATGACAAACATGTCCTGTTGCAAACCACAGAGAGCAAAGAGGCAGCACTAACTGTTTACACATCAGCCCTTCAATATCTCTGAACTGCACAGCTTTCAATTCATATTTTTAGTTACAAGATTATATAAAACGCTGAGCGCAGCGTGGACCATTCGGTTCATCTCCTTGGTGCAGTTCTTAATTCCCCACGCGTTCTTCATCCTGTTTCCTCTTCATATCACCCCATCAACATCTCCTTCATTCATTTCTCCCTGCTGCCTTTCTCCAACTTTCCAATTACATTCATTTCATCTCAATCATTCCTTGTGATAGTGTGTTCCACATTCTTTCACTTTCTGCTCACTTTCTTTCGTCAGGAAAACAGATAGAAAAGTCTGAGACCAAGAATCAAGAGACTCATAGAACCATAGAAAATTTCAGCTCAGAAAACAGGCCTTTTGATCTTTCTTGTCTGTTCCCAACCATTTTTTGTCTAGTTCCACTGCACTTGGACCATATCCCTCCATATCCCTCTCATCCATGAACCCGTCCAAGTTTTTCCTAAATATTACCTTAATACTATAAATACCGCGCATTTACCACTTTATTCGGCAGCTCATTCCACACCCCTACCACTCTCTGTGTGAAGAAGACCTCCCTCCCCCAATATTCCCTTAAAACTTTTCTCCTTTCACACTTAACCCATGCCCTCTGTTTTTATTTTCTCCCTTGGCTCAGTGGAAAAAGCCTGCTTGCATTCACTCTATCTATACCCATCGAAATCTTATACATGTGTATCAAATTATCCCTCATTCTTCTACGCTCCAGGGAATAAAGTCCGAACCTACTCAATCTCTAACTCAAGAACAGCTTCTTCCCTGCTGCTACCAGACTTTTGAATGGACCTACCTTATGTTAAGCTGATCGTCCTCAACAACCTAGTTATGACTATAACATTATATTCTGCACCCCCTCTTTTCCTTACTCTGATGCACTCCACATACAGTATGCTTTGTTATCATAGCGTGCAAGTAACAATACTTTTAACTGTATGTTAATGCATGTGACAATATTAAATCAAATGTCTGCACGCTATGAACGGGATAGTTTGTCTCTATAGCGCAAGAAGCAATATTTGCACTGTATACAGATAATAAATATTCGCTGTGACAACAATAAATCAAATCAATTCAGATCAAATCTAATCACGTTCTGCCCAATTTCTTGCATTTCTTATTGTACTTAATGATGACTATCTTAAACTGGTGACCAGTTCATTAGAAACCCTACGTCTGTACTTCCAACCATGTCATAGTGGCCATTGCTTCTTTCCTGCAAATCCTGAATCGTCACTTGTTTTAGCGAGAACTCCAAGTTTGATGCTTAATGATAGTTAATAGCTATCAGTTCTGCTGTCAATCTTGTGAGTATTTAGAACAAAAGTTACATTAGCTCTGTATCCCTGCCAGATTAGGAACAGCCGTGCTCGGTTCCCTAAATCTGGCCCACCTGATATGAGGTATTTTGCCAAATGTGCTCAGGCTGTTACGATACTTGGACCTGTAGTAAACAGGAAAACCACAGAGCTTTCTGCCTCAGTTCTATTTTGTAACACCAATCGTGTATGCATTAACAAACACGGCATTTGCACTGCATATGTCACGTCTCCCACACAGAGATTTCGCAGTGAGATTTGGATTAGTATTCAGAAACCCGCCGATTGGGTCGTGGACAATGAGTTTGCTCGGCGTTTGTGCACTGCTCCATCTCTTCCAAGGTGAGATATCTTTGACAAATTCAGATGAGTGGATAATGATTTCTGTACAGTAAATAAAGATACTATTTTTACTGAGGGTGAAAGAGATTGAAGACAATTGGTAAATGTCTGGAAACGGGAAGGATTAATTTAAACATATTATTGTCAAATGGAAGTCACTGCCCGAAAGGCAGATTCAATCGGAAATTTCAAAAGAGGCTGTTTGCTTAAGAATGTGATGGGGCCAAAGTGCCAGAGATATGGGGGAAACAAGAAAAGAGAGGGCGGGGACTAATTAGATAAATCTGCAATGGTCCAGCAGGGGCACGAATAGCGGAATGGTCTCCAGCTGTGCTGTGCAATGTATGATTATGTAGCTTCGCATTCACGTTTAATTTGAAATAAAACACATATTAACGAAGGGGAAAATGTAGTGTATGAATCAATAAATAACAATTAACAAAAAATATATACTGAATTAGAATCATCGAATACCTCCAGCATAGAAATAGGATATTCGGCCAATCAGCCAATCACAATCAATAATCCCAAACGTGCCATATCTACGTCACCTTTTGTACGTACTCCACTAATCTCCCGGACACTGAGGGCAATTTAGCATGTCCAATCCACATAACCTGCACACCTTTGGACACTAAAGGCCAATTTAGCATGGCCAGTCCACCGAAACTGCACACCTTCCGACACTAAATGACAATTTAGCATGATCATTCCACCAAACCCACTCATCTTTGGATGGTAAGGGGCAATTTCGCACGTCCAATAGCTAACCGACACATCTTTGGCCTTTAAAGGCAATTTAACATGGCCCATCCACATGGTTTACACATTCTGGAACACCAGGGGACGATTTAGCATGACGATCATTTAAATCGTCATGCTATTAAATCCCGGGATATCTGGGTACAGATGAATTCAGGGACTCTGGAGCTGAATGGGAACTACACCATCACCAGTTACATCAGCGTCTCCACAGAAACTTGGAGTAGCGGCGCTTGCTGTACTTGGCCTGCTCAGATCAACTCTGGTGATCATCTTCTAAGTGAAAGTGTCTCAGCTCAGAGATATCGGTATTCACAATGATCACCCGTTAATGTACTCCATGTTAATGCGAGACTTCACAGTGAGTGTCTCTTGTAAATTCCAAATCTCTCTAATTTCCGATCGGTGGCATGGTGGCACAAAGACCAGCATGGCTGCTTCACAGCGCCAGAGATCCAGGCTCAATTCAACCTCTAGTCACTATTTGTGTGGAGTCTGAACGTTCTCCCCGTGTCTGCTTGGATTTTCTCCAGGTGCTTGAATTTCATCCCACAGTCCGAAGATGTGGCAGTTAATTGGATTGACCGTGCTACAAAAGCATTTATTGTCCAAAAATGTGTAAGCTAGATGGATTGGCCTTGCTAAATTTCCTTTTAGTGTCCAACGATGTATAAACTAAGTGGATTGGCCATGGTAAATTGCCCCTTAGTGTCAGCGGGATTAGCAACATAAATAAGTGGGGTTATGGGATTACAGACTTTGGGTGGGATTTTTGTTGGTGCGTGGTCAATAGGCCGAATGGCTTCCTTCAGCAATGTAGGGTTTCTATGATTCTATAAATTCAATCAATCATTAACCTATCACAGGTTTCTCAAAGTTTCACATTCTGAAAATGTACTTCTTTATTTGTACTCCAGGGAGTCATAGATTCATAGAACCCTACAGTGCGGAAAGAGGCCCTTCAAGTCTGTACCAACCACAATCCCACCCAAACTCTACCCCCATATTCCTACATATTACTACCCATTGATTCCTCTATTCTAAGCATCGTAGGACACTAAGGGTCAATTTTATCATGGCGAATCAATCTGCACTGTGAGAGGAAACCGGGGTACCCAGAGGAAACTCACGCAGACACGAGGACAATGTGCAAACGCCATACAGACAATGACCCGAGCTGCCCGCGTGTGCTCCCGTGCCACCCACATGGATGTTCAGTCAGTGAGATAGCGTTGTAGGCATTGCATAGGAAGTGGCGGGGGGTGGGGGGGGGCGTTAATATATTTGGATGATAGCCGGAAGCTTGAAGATTTGTTGATAATCAGTCACCATTATTGCATAGAGGAGCAGCCTGAAAGGTCAGGGTGGTCTCCTGCTGTTTCGTTTTGTGTTCTTGTGCCTAACTAGGCAATATTGACACTGTTGGTTGTCAGTGGTTGATCTAGCGATGTGTGAAATTGAAGAGTTTGATTACGTTCCCAGAGTGACTTTATATTAACCCGCTGTGTGCAGTCATTTACTTACCCGTTCTTAAACTTACTTATCTCATACTCATTTAAACACTGCCTGTCTGTTTATCTTTGTGCTATAGATGACCGACCATCTCTCTCCCCTTTCTAGATTTTCTCTCTCAATCTATGTAATCATGTCCCAGCGCAGTTTAACCTATGTCTCTCGTTCACTATGTCTACTCATCTTACAGTTTGCATCTCTCCTCTCTCTCTACTTATCTGTCTGAGCATCTCTCTCTCTTTCTCCCTCTCTCCCTTTCTATTTCTCTCTCTACATCTCTCTCTCTTTCTTTATGTGTGTGTCTCGGTCTCTTTCTTTTTCCCTCTTTCTCTCTGTCCCTCTTTCTAACTCTGTCTCTCCCTCTCTCTCTCCCTGGCTCCCTGTCTCTCTTTTTCACTGCCCTTCTGTTTGTTTGTGTCTCCCTCTTTCATTGTCTCCCTCTTTGTCTCTTTTTGAATGCATAGTTCTAAAAACATAGAGAGGGACAATAGGTAAAACTGGAAACATCGAGGAGGCGGCACGAGCTCATTGGGTCAAAGGACCTGTTTCCCGTGCTCCAACTAAAAGCATGGTTGAGGGATTGGTGTAGGGCAGAGGGTTTCAGATTCATAGACCATTGGGAAGTCTTCATGAGGGGGGGCATCTATACAAGAGGGACGGGGAGCAGTTGTCTGGGAAGGGCACCCATATTTTAGCTGGGAGGTTAGCTGGAGTGTTTCGGCAAGGTTTAAACTAATATGGAGGGGGGGTGGGGAGACAGAGGGAAGTGGGAGTGGGAGAGAGATGGGTGACAGGGTAAGTCCGGAGGGTAGGAAGGAGGATCAGAGAGGGCCTGAGGGTCTTCAGTGCATGTGTTTTAATGCGAGGAGTGTGACTGGCAAAACAGATGAACTGAAGGTAATAATGTTCAAGAGGAAGTTAGAAGTGGTGGCGGTGACTGAGACGTGGTTAAAGGAGGGGCAGGAGTGGCAATTGAATATTCCAGGGTATAAGTGTTTTAGGCATGACAGAGGTGGTTTGAAGAGAGGAGGGGGAGTGGCGTTATTAGTTAAGGATCACATCATAGCAGTGCAGAGGGAGGGTAGTATGGATGATTTAGGAATTGAGTCGCTATGGGTGGAGTTGAGGAATAGGAAGGGAGAGGTTACTATGTTGGGTGTGTACTACAGACCGCCCAACAGCCCGCGGGTCGTGGAAGAAGGGATATGCAGGGACATTTTACAACAGGGACGTTAGTGTATACTTAAACTGGACCATCTGATGGGCAACATGACAGCTCAGAGATTATCGCTGTGCTGTGCAGACACATGGATTTGGGCCTGTGTGTGCGGGAGTTTGCGCGTTCTCCCCGTGGTTGCGTGGGTTTTCTCTGGGTGCTCCGGTTTCCTCCCACATCCCAAAAATGTGCTTTTAGGCTGATTGCGTAACAAATTTGACCAACAAATATATTGGTCACTATATGGGAATCTCCCACAATAGGCATAGCCTAAAGTCATGGATATGTCATTAAGACGTTGGGACGGCGGCGCGGGCTCGTTGGGCCAAAGGGCCTGTTTCCCGTGCTGTGTTGCTCTTTGTTCTTTGTTCTTTGTTTTGTTCTTTATTCTTTGTTCTTTTTCTCTCTCACTCTCCCCCTCTCTGCCTCCCTGTCTCTCTGCCTCTCTCTACCCGTATGTCTTTCTCTGTCCCTCCCTGCCTTTCCGTTTCTCTCTCTGATTCTTCTTTCTATTGATGCTTCCAGTCGTCTCTACACCTCTGCCTCGGCCTTCTCTCTTATAGTTACATGGTTCTCCATCTAAATATTGACCAATTCTTCTTCATGTATATCTATTGCTCTGTGTTTTTCGCATTTTTCGAATCTCTTTCACGGGATCGTGCTATACTGATCTGTTTCTCTGTTTCTATCCGATTTGTACCATTTTCTTTAAGACCTCTTCTGTCCCTGTTTCTATTTGTGAACCTTTTAACTGAGTTATACCAAATTTCCATCTATTTATGAATGTCTCTTTCTGTCGATCTGTCTGTTTATTTCTCTTCTTATTTAATGGTTCTCTGTATGACCTTCTCTCTCGTTCTCTCTCTCTCGCCCCTTAGTTCTCTTTGCCTGCCCTTTGATTCTTCTCCTCCTCTCTCCCTGAGCATGCAACTGTCTTCTAATTCAGTATAAGCCTTCATTGAATCATAAAAATGTTCAGAACGAAGCCATTTGGCCCACGGAGTCCCCACTAACAACAGTCACACCCCAGGCCTATCACCTACAACCCCACACATTTACCCCGCTAATGCCTCTATCCGTCATATCCTGGGATACGTCGTGCAATTTAGTATGGCCAATCAACCTAACATGCGCATCTTTGGACTGTGGGAGGAAACAGGATCACCCGGAAAAAAGAGCCACGCAGACATTCTTTTCTCTCTCTCGCCTATCTTTTCTGCCCACTCTCTGCATCTCTCTCTCACTTGCTCGCTCAACTTTTCTCTTTCTCTCTCACGTGTGTTTCTCTCTAACTTTTTCTATTGATTGTTCCAGTGATCTATATATCACCTTTCTATGTCTCAGTTGCATGGAGCCCCAGCTCAACTTCCATCCCTGTGTCTCCCTATTCCTGTGTCTCTCCTCTATCTTTCTCTATATCCATTTCATACGATGATGCTCTCTCTATTTGTTCCTGTTATTTTCGTATCCAAGTCGAGCAGTTTAGTGTAAGCCTGCCCCTTCAATCTCTCTACTTGTCAGAAGTTTGTCCGGCCAGTCACTAGGATTCTGTTATATCAACGAATCTCCCTTTCTGTCAATCCATCTGTAATTTTTCTCTCTTCTGTTCTAAATGTTCTGTATAAGATTTCTGGCAATTACCTCCCTCTCTGCCGCCACCTGTCCACGCAGTGTCCTATTGAAAAAATGCTATATGTGATCTTGATTCTAAAAAAAATTGATAATGACAGAGACAAAAAAAAGTTATTTCTGCCTTCGGGAGTATTTGAGCAGGCAGAGTTAAGAAAATTCTCCAAGTGTCTAATCCTTTCCACAATTCATTATTTTAACTGAAAGTTTTTTTTTATATTGTGTAGATTCTTCGCTGCTGACCAATTGTATTTTCCTGCTTTTCAGGGCTTTGGCGATGTCGACACTTCTCCTTCTGGGATTGGTTCTTATGGCCGCAAGAGGGATTCAGGTAGCGGCAGAGAGGTAGCGACTGTTGGGAGATGCTTCACCTTTTGCGCTCTCAATCCATCCATTTGAAACTCATTATTTGCTCCTTGAGCGGTTTCAATGAGTCTTTGAGGTCCAACTTAAATTCTTCTTTCTAACAGGCACCGTGAACAGTGGCGAGGATTAGACAGGTTGCACAGAGCACAAACAGAATCAAGAGGTGATTGAATAAGATTATTATGGTCACTACACCCGGACAATTTGCAGAAAATGTTAATTAATCGTTAAGAATTCAATTCAGGATATCCTCGAAGAAGGTGGCAAGGTTAGCAGCATATGTGGAGAGAGAAGCAATGTGTCAAGTCTCATAGAACCTTAGAATCTTACAGTGCAAAAGAGGCCCTTTGGATAATCGGATCCGCACTAACACGGTAGAAACACTTGAACACCAAGCTAATTCCATCTGCCAGTACTTGGCCCTTAACCTTGAATGTTGTGATGTGTCAAGGTCTCAATCGTGTACCTTGTAAAGATTATAAGGGAACTGCCTCGACATCCTGCCAGGCCTCGCATTCCAGACCATCATTATCCTGTAGTTAAAAACGAGTTTTCCTCACATTCCCCATAAATCTCGTGCACTCACCTTGTACCTCTGTCTTTCGTGATTGACCCTTCAACTAAGGGTCCACTTAGTTAGTACCTTCTCCACTATATCCATATAGAATATAGAAACTAGAACACTATGGCACAAAGAGATCCTTTGGCCCAAAAGTTGTGCTGATCATATCCGTACCTACCAAGCCAATCTATAACTCTCAATCAAAGTAAACACCATGGACTCGTCCAGAAATGGCTTAAAAAACCCCAATGCGTTCGCCTGTACCACCACCGACGGCAGCCGATTCCACTCACTCTCTTACCCCTGATATCTCCTCTGTACCTGCTCCCAGTATCTCTCATAATCTTACAGACTTCGGTCAAGTCCTCCCTCAGTTTTCTCTGTTTCAACACAAACAACCCAGACCTACCAAACCTCAGTTTACAACTCAAATGTTCTATGCCACGCAGCATTCTGGTGAACCTCCACTGAACTTCCTCCAGTGCAGTCACGTCCTTCCTATGATGTAGCGAGCAGAACTGAACACATTATTCTGGCTGTGGCAGGCCGAAAGTTCTACACAACTCCAACATGACCTCCCTGCTTTTGTAATCCATGCCTCAACTGATAAAAACAAGTTCCCATAAGGCTTTTTCGCCTCCCTGCTAACATGTTCTTCCACCTTCAGAGATCTATGGGCAAAAACGCCAAGGTCTCTCTGTACATCCTTGTGTCATACTGTTGATTGGGCGTTTCCTTGTCAAATTGCTCCTTCCAAACTGTATCACACACTTCACTGTTAAATTCCATCTGTCACTTCTCTATCCATTTGACAATTCCACACGTATAAATCTTCTTCACATCTATTGTAAACTCATGTATTTTTATGTTTGTCTAAAAGACTTTGGATGGTGCTCATTACAACACAGAACAGGCAAGGTTTGCTTAACCTCCAGAATACAAGATTGTAACTTAATCTCATTGAAATTTTCACACAGAGGTTGGTGGGGGTATGGAATGCACTGCCAAGTAACGTGGTGGTGTCAGGTACTCTGGAGTTATTTAAGAAATACTTAGATGGGCACATGAACAGAATGGGAATGGAGGGATATAGAAAACTGATTTAAAATAGGTATCATGAGCCTTGGGAGTCCCTGGGAAGTGTGTAAATAGATGATGATATTGATGTACTTATTTTGATCCTACAGGTGCTTTGGTCCACCTTGTTGTCTAACGAGGGGCATACACGCGATGGGTCGTGAGAGGGCTGCTCTTGGATTTTTTTCGAGAGTATCCTAGTGCTTCACGTCGTTAGTGTACGCTTGACCTGGACCATTTGATGGGCAACACGACAGCTCAGTGACTATCGCTGTGCTGTGCAGATACATGGATTTAGGCCTGTGTCTGTGGGAGTTTGCGCATTCTCCCCGTGCTTGCGTGGGTTTTCTCCGGGTGCTCCGGTTTCCTCCCACATCCCAAAGATGTGCTCTTAGGCTAATTGGCAAAACAATGTCTCCCTAAATTGTCTCAAATTTGGTTTTTGATCCATAGATCTATAAACATGGACAGGGATCGCGGGTAGAGTTGGGAACATCGGGATGGCGGCGCGGGCTCGTTAGGCAGAAGGGCCTGTTTCCCGTGCTGTTTTGTTCTTTGTTCTTCTTTGTACTTTGAAATGCTTTAAATGATTACACAACATTATTGGACTGGGATAGATGAAGAGTGGCCTCTCTTCGTTTGGGGGGAATTCCTGACAAGCAGGCAGAAAAGTAAAATGATAGACAAATGTTCGGAGGTGGGCGCGGGAAGTTCTTCATATTAGGAGGAATGGAATTCTGGAACAGTTGCGACTAAAAAGTCGTATAGGGCAGTGATCAATTGAAACTATCAAAACTGAGAAGGACAGCTTATTGTCAGGGAGGTTTGTAAGAATTATAGAAACATAGGGGGAATACGTCAGGAAGCTACCTATCAGCCATGATCTGAATTGAATGGGACTATGCTACAATAGTTAACATTGCTGTCTCACAATTCCAGGCACTTGCATTCAACTCTGGCCTTCGATGACTGTGGAGTTTGCATGTCGTCCCCGTATCTGCATGGAGTACCCCCAGGTGCTCTAGTTTCCTGTCATAGTCCGAATATGTGGAAGTTAATGGACCGTCCATGCCATGTTGGCCTTTGGTGCCCGAAGATCAGGGGATAGGCCATACCACATGACCCCTTTGTGTCCAAAGTTAGGGGGATTTGCCATGCTAAATTGCCCCTTAGTGTCCAAGGCTGTGTTGGTTAAGTGGGTTGGCCATGCCAAATTGTACGTTAGTGTCCGAAGATGCAGGGTCTGGCCATGTTAAATTACTCTTTAGTGCCCAAAAATGTGCAATTATGTGGTTTGGCCACGTAAATTTCCCCTTAGTATCCAAATTTTTGCTGGTTAGGTGGATTAGCCATGGTAAATTCACCCTTAGAATCCAAAGATTTGTACATCAGATCAATTAGATGCGCTAAATTGCCCCACAGATTCCAAAGATGAGTCCCTTAGATGGATTATTCATGGTTAACATGCGGGTTAATGGGCATACAGCGGGGATAGGCCTGGGTAAGATTCTCTTTCATGGATTCTATGGATCTCTGGGTTCAATGGTCTCACCTATCCCGGCACTATTGGTGTTGACTACAGTACAAATGACTTTTTATCCGCAGGCACTTGAGGCTGTCCTGGCCTTCAACCAGGATGCAACATTCTAACTGGAGAGGAAAGGGCGTGCTCACCGTGTGGTTTCTGGACGTCTCATGTTGCAGAAACTTTAGAATTTGTTGTATGCGAAGTTTGAACAGGTGAATTCTCAACTGCAGACGGATTTGTGGTTGAATGTCTACACTGGCCCATAAAGTGGAAAGGGAATTTTGTCCTAATGTTAATTATTCTACAATTAAATATCGCTTGCGGTTCAACTTGAGTCTTTTCAAGTTTCTAATTTCCGATATCGGCGTTGACAATTCCATGCTGCATTTTGTACAGCACGTTAGGCAAAGCAATGATACAATCCATTGAACACGTTTTGAAAAGCCGTGTGATTCCAGTTCCCCAAGTGGTTCAGAATGAAAGTATTTCGGGTGGCGCTTTAGCTCATTAACGAAGCCATTTTTGGAGTGAAAAATGCATTTGAAGTAGGTTTAGGGACTGACAAGACACCTGCTTGGGAATTTCAGCTACATAAATATGAAGTCTACAGTTTTGTGTGCATCTCAAGACTAAACAGATTGTGTCCTGCTATTGGACACAGATATATTTATTCTTGAAACAAAATTCACAATCCGTGTTCCCGTCTGACGTCATGGGTAAGCGGATATTATCCGCACAAATCATCGAATTATGGCTGTAGAAAGTGGCCATTCTGCCCGTCAAACAGGTGCCAATTGGATGAACCTGCTCTCTAGTTGTGCATCTTATTTATCTCCCAAAATCCCTGAAAATTACTCCCCTTCGAACACAGCACCCTATTATTCTGTTTGTAAATATTACTATCAATACCGTTGGCAAACTCAGCCAATAGCTTTGACTGAAAGAGTTTTGCGTGCAAAGTGTTTAATCCAAACTCGCTAACAGAATTTGGGCGGCACTGTCACACAGTGGTTGACACTGTTGCCTCACAGAGCCAGGGACGCGGGTTCGATTCTCGGTTTGGGTCACCGTCGATGTAGAGTTTGTACAGTCTCCCCTTGTCTGCGTAGGTTTTCCTCCTCCCACAGTCCGACAGACGGGCTGTATTTACCTAAACAGCGCCGAAGTGTGGCAACTAAGTGAATTTCATAACAATTTATTTGCATGTTAATGTAAGCTTTACTTGTGACTAATAACTAAATAAAATAAATAAGGAAATACTTACTCACGTAAGAGGTTCAATTAAAGGAAGGAGCAAATTTGAAACGCTGTTTGACTGAGATGACGCCTTTAATATCAGAAATATTAGGACTTATTTTTTGAATCCGTTGCGGTGATAGTTACATGATAATGGAGACGGTTGTTAAGATCTGGCCTATCAAGTTTCTCCTGTGATTCCCATTACAAATGCATTTTTTAAATTGAATATAGGTGTGGTCGACTCAAACACAAACATTCCACACGGAAATTGAGTGGATGATTTGCAGGCATGTGTTGCTATAGGCAGAATAGCCCTTCCCATTATTCTTCAATCGATTATTTCTCGATTTTGCCTCAGAACCCCTCCAAATTCCGGAGAATTTAGCATGGCCAAAACATCTTAGCAGCAGTCTCTCGGACTATGGAAGGAGAACAGAAAACCCAAAGCAAACCTTGGGGACACGGGGGAAACGTGCAGACACAGACGATCATCCAAGCCAGGAATCGAACACATGTCCTGCCTGTGAGGCAGCAAAGCTAACCAAAGTGCCACTTTTTGTCTATGGAAATAAAAACACGTCCCTCTACATTAGAAATACTCTGTGTTCATGCTACTTGAATTATCAGTTCTATTGTCGAAATTCAAATTTCTATTCTGCAAGGAAAAACGTATTAAAATGACCTCTGAGGTAGAGTCATTCATACTCAAAACGTTGGCTGTGCTCTCTCCAAGACAGAATGGATGGAAGGTGTTGTTTTCCAATCTGCAGGCCTGTGATCAGTGGCGTGCCTCAAAGATCGGTGCTCGGTCTACATTTATAATTATGTAATTGATTTGGCTGAGAACTTAGGAAGCATGATTAGTAAGTTTCCGAATTATGCCAAGATTTGCGGCGAGTGGTCAGTCTAGAAACTTATTTTAGATTGCAACAGAATCTTGATCAATTGGGCCAGTGGGCTAATGAATGGCAGATAGAATTTAATTTAAATAAATGTGACGTGATGCATTTTGGTAGATCAAACCAGGGCAGGAGCTATCTGTTAATATTAGGATGGTGGAGAGAGTTACAGAACAAAAGGTTCTAGCGATACATACAATTAGCTCCTTGACAGTGGGGTCAAGGGTGGAAGAGTAATGAAGAAAAGATTTGACATCTTAGTTTTATTGGTCAGAACATTGAATGCAGGAGTTGGGCGTCTTCTTGAAGTTGTACTAAGCATTGATAAGGCCAGACATTAATCACGCCCCCTAGTCCTGAAATGGCCCTCGTAAATCGTATCTGCACTCTTTCCAGTATATAAATCTCTTTTGAATCATATGGCTAAAAAGCACAGTACACAATACATCAAATGCAACCTCACCAACGACTTACGCGAATATTGTGTACAGTTCTGGTCACCGTATTACGGAAAGGATATTATGAAACTAGAAGGCTGCAGAAAAGGTTTACTAGGATTTAACGGGGACTTGGTGGTTTATAAGGAGAGGCTGAATAGACTGGGACATTTTTCCCTGTAGCGTAGGAGGCTAAGGGGTGATCTTATCATCGGGGACATAGACCAGTTAGATAGTCACAGCTGCCCGATGCAGATAGCCTGCTGATTGAGAGGAATAGTTACAAGACCAAGAGTAGGCAGGGAGACAGATACCGGATGAAGCAATTATCTGACACCAACTTATGTTGTCACCTTTTTGCATTGCGCTACGCTATGCTTGCAAGCAGAATATTTTCGAAATGAAGTAAATACAATCAGAATTAGGGCGATATCCTCAGTGCACAGGGGAATGCAATTAAGCAGATATGTTGTTCATTTCAAGGACATTGTCTTTACTCCTCAGTCTCCACACCGCCTTTCACCAGTGTCTCACACTGTGTCGTGTTTCCCTTTCCGGCCGGAGACACAGATCGGCTCCTGAGCGGTAAACAGTCAAAATTAATTGCAATAAGTCTCCTTGACACTTACAACACACTTAAAAATTTACATTAACACTGCGTTGATTTTCCAGTGCTATTTTCAAACGCTGTACGGAGTCTCTGCAAAATGTGAAAGTTTTAACGTTTATTTATTAGTGTCACACAAGGAGGTTTACGTTAACTTACAAAATAATGAAAGAGCTAGGTAGGGTAGATGTATAGAGATTCTTCCTGCTTAGAAAGGAAACCAGAACTGCAGATGACACTAAAGTCGGTGGAGTGGTAGATAGTGAAGAGGGGTGTTATAGTTTGCAGAGGGACTTGGACAAGTTGCAGAGCTGGGCCGAGAGGTGGCAAATGGAGTTTAATGTGGAAAAGTGTGAGGTAATGCACTATGGCAGAAATAATAAATGTGTAGAGTATAGGGCAAATGGTAGGATTCTTAGTAGTCTAGATGAACAGAGGGATCTTGGTGTGTATGTGCATAGATCCCTGAAAGTAGGCAGTCAAGTCGAGAAGGTTGTTAAGAAGGCATATGGAGTCTTAGCTTTTATTGGTAGGGGGATTGAATTTCGGAGCCGCAACGTCATGTTGCAACTGTACAAAACTCTAGTGCGGCCGCACTTGGAGTATTGTGTGCAGTTCTGGTCCCCACATTATAAGAAAGATGTGGAGGCATTGGAGAGGGTACAGAGGAGGTTTACCAGGATGTTGCCTGGTATGGAGGGCAGGTCTTATGAAGAGAGGCTGAGGGATTTGAGGTTGTTTTCGTTAGAAAGGAGGCGGCTAAGAGGGGACCTTATTGAAACATATAAGATGATTAGAGGTTTAGATAGGGTGGACAGTGATAGCCTTTTTCCTAGGATGGAGAAAGCTAGCACGAGGGGACACAGCTTTAAATTAAGGGGTGATAGTTATAGGACGGATATCAGAGGTAGGTTCTTTACCCAAAGGGTGGTTCGGGAGTGGAATGCCCTGCCTGCAGCAGTTGTAGATGCGCCAAGTTTGGTGGCGTTTAAGAGGTTAGTTGATAAGTATATGGAAGAGAAGGGAATGGTTTAGTTTGGAGGGGCATTGCTTTTTATATTGGTCGGCGCAACATCGAAGGCCGAAGGGCCTGTTCTGTGCTGTAATGTTGTATGTTGTATGTTCTATGTTCTAGAACTAGAGGGCACAGCCTCAAAATAAGGGGGTGGAAGCAGTTTAGATCAGGGTTGAGGAGGAACTTCTTCACTCAAAGGGGGGTGAATCTCAGGAATTCATGCCGATTAAAGCGGCTATCTCGCTGAATATATTTAAGTCACCTTAACCTTATATTTAAGGTTAGATAGATTTCAGATAGACAAGGGAATTAAAGGTTATGGGGAGAAAGCGGGAAAACGGAACTGATCCACTTCAGTTCAGCCATGATCTTATTCAATGACGGGGCAGGCTCGAGGGGCTGGATGGCCTACTCCTGCTCCTATTTCTTATGCTCTTAACACTACAGTGAAGTAATGTGAAAATCCCCGAGTCGCCACACTCTGGAAAATGTAGCAGGAGTTTCGTGTGACGGATAATCACCAGTCCTGAGCAGATTGTCCATGCTCCATTGTGGAAGAGAATGTTTTACCAGACAGATAGACAGAGCGAAACAATAACTCAATCATTCACTCCTGTTTCTAGTTTTCTTCAAGCTGACACTTTCTGGTTGGAAACAGAATAAATGACTGTGTTCAGAGTGATTTCAACGCAACACTCGGTATTAGGCTGCTGTCCCCTGGGCTCAAGCGAATGTCACAAACCAGTAATATTGTTGAGTTCTGCAACCTTGCCTCTCCTCTACAGTTTGCATCAGTCTGAAGCACCCAGTTAAACGTAAGCTGTCGGGTGGTTTTCTTTGCGGGTTGAGATGCGAATGGCCTCTTGAATTGTAAACAGGAAACAGTGAGACAAAATAAACACAGCGCTGAATTCTCCAGCTTGTAAGCAGCATGCACGTCGTCTCTGCAAAACGTGCATTTCCACCATGTTTTCCAACCCCCGGGGGCCCGAGTACTGAGTTACCTGAGAGAAGAGCTGGTGCGTTGTAACAGCAAAAAGACCCATGACGCGAGCCCATGCACTCCTCACCGCCACGAGCACCTTCCTTAAAGGTTTGGGACATCTGCACTCCTCACTTAGCGTGGTGGCTTTGTAGGGTTAACACCATTGAGATAGTGGACAGTTGCTCCAGTTTCTACTTAGCATAACTGAACGTTTTGATTTGATTTCGTTTGATTTATTATTGTCTCATGTATTGGGAAACAATGAAAAAATATAGAGACAAGACATACTGTTTATAGAGTACATAGGGGAGAACGAAAGGATGCAGACTGCAATTTTACAATCATATCTAGAGTGTGGAAAAATATTGTTTGCTGCTCGCCTTACAGACAAAGAATACCATTCGTAGAGTGCGTAGAGGAGAAGGAAAATAAGCTGTGTGAAATGTAATGCTACATTCACATGTACAAAAACATCAACTTAATATAAGGTAGGTTTATTCAAACGTCTGATAACAGCAGGGAAGTAATTCGTTGAGACGGTTATTGCGTGACTTCAGACTTTTCCATCCTTTTCCCAATGAAAGAAGGTGGAATAAAAATGTCTGGGGTACATTTGGTCCTTGGTTAATCTGTCAGCTTTTCCCGTGGCAGCAGGAAGTGTAGATGAATTCAATGGAAGGAAGCCTGGCTTGAGTGAAGGGACTACACTATCTTCATAACTATTCGCAGTTTCTTGCAGCCTTGGTTAGAGCAGGGGAACATAAGAATTTAAGAAATAGGAACAGGAGTAGGCCATCTGGCTCCTCGAGCCTGCCCCACCATTCAATAAGATCATGGCTGATCTGATAGTGGTTCAGTTCAATTTACCCGCCTGCCCCCCACCCCCCATCATCCTTCAGTCCCTTATCGATCAGAAACTTATCTACCTGTGACTTAAACATATTCAACGAGGTAGCCTCCACCACTTCAATGAGCAGAGAATTACAAAGATTCACTACCGTCTGACAAAAGAAGTTTCTCCTCAACTCTGTCCCCTCCAGCTTATTTTGAGGCTGTATCTTCTAGTTCTTGTTTTCTTTTTAAGTGGAAAGATCTCTCTATCTCTACCTTATCTAGCCCCTTCATTATCTTATATGACTCTATAAGATCACCCCTTAGCCTTCTAAACTCTAACGAGTACAGGCCCAATCTACTCAATCTCTCCTCATAATCGAACCTCTTCATCTCCGGTATCAACCTGGTGAACCTTCTCTGTACTCCTCCAAAACCAATATATTCTTTTGAAAATAAGGGGACAAAAAGTGTACACAGTGCTCCTGTTGCGGCCTTGTACAATTGTAGCAAGGCCTCCCTGCTTTTGTACCCTGTCCCCTTCGCTATAAAGGACAACATTCCATTCGCCTTCTTGATCACCTGCTGCACCTTCAGACTGGGTTTTTGCGATACATGCACAAACCTGGAGGCATACCGAGCTGTAATAGATCCCGGAAAGATGCTTTCTATGGTGCATCTGTAAACGTTGGTGTGAATCGTAGGTGACATGCCGAATTTTCATAGCCTCCTGAGACGGTAGATGCATTGGTGTTGTTGACACCTGCGTTGTCGTGGAGGGGGCAGGATAGGTTACTGGTGATCTGACAATCTAGAAGCTTGAAATTCTCGACAATTTCCATTTCATCCCCGTTGATGTAGATCGGGGAATGCCCCCCACTACACTTCCTTTAGTCGATGACGACCTCCATCGTTTGGCTGGCATTGAGAGAGAGATTATTCTCGTTGCACCATTACACCGGATTCTTTACAAGTTTCTTCTATCTATAATCTCGTGTTGAAGAAGTGAAGTATTTATAAAACATAGAACATCACCCTGCGGCTCTCGATATTGTGCCGACCAGTGGAACCAATGTAATGACCCTCTAACCTAAACTATTCCAATGTTATCCTATGCCTATCCACTGATCATTTGAACGCCCTCAAAGTTGGCGAGTCCACAACTGCTGCAGGCAGGGCATTCCATGCCCTTACTACCTTCTGAGTAAAGAACCCTCCTCTGACATCCTCCTGTAACTGCCACCCTTTAGTTTAAAGCTATGTCTCCTCATCATCCGAGGAAAAAGACTCTCACTGTCCACCCTATCTAACCCTCTGATCATCTTGTATGTCTCAATTAGGTCACCTCTTAACCTTCTTCTCTCTAATGAAAATAACCTCAAGTCCCTCAGCCTTTCCTCATAAGAATTTCCCACCATACCAAGCCACTGCTTTCATACCAGGCAACATCCTGGTACACCTCCTCTGCACCCTTTCGAATGCCTCCTCATCTTTCTTAGAATGCGGACGTACCAGAGTTTTGTACAGTTGCAATATGACCTCAAACTGATCATGACTAATCACATTGCAATATTCTCCAATCAGCTGAAACAAAAGCCTAATTTCTAATCACCTGGATTGAATGTATGCTATGATCATTGTGAATAGGAAAGACGGGTGCACTTGTGGACACATTTCCCCCCTCAGACAACATCACTAAAACCTTATCTGAATATGAAAGTTTGGACCTAGAAAAGGAAGAGGCCATCACACATTCGAGCCAGCTCACTCATGCAATAATATTCGGGTTAGTCCATCTTTAAATTCAACGACATATGGCCGCCAAATATCAAGAATCTATCAACCTTCCCATGAAAACACTTCTAAAAATACTCAAAAACTGTTTCTGTCCATTTTTTCTCTCCATGTACCTCTCTGTCTGTCTGCCTCCAACAGATTAATCAAGCATAATTTTCCCTTCATAAATCCATGTTGACTCTGTCTGATCTTGCCAGTGTTTTCTTAATTCTCTGTTGCAAGATCCTTGTAGTGGCACTGGCGACACGGTAGCATAGTGATTAGCACTGCTGCTTCACAGTTCCAGGGACCTGTGTTGGATTCCCGCCTCAGGTCACTGTCTGTGTGGAGTTTGCACGTTCTCCTCGTGTCTGCATGGATGTGTTCCGGTTTCCTCCGACAGTCTAAAGATATGCGGGGTTTAGGTTGATTGGCCATACTAAATTGCCCCTTAGTGTCCAGGGATGCGTGGATTAGCGGGTCATAAAAATATGGAGATAGGACCTGGGTACAATTTTGGTCGGTGCAGGCTCGAATAGGCCAAAGGGCTTTTATCTGCACTATGATTAATGCAATCGAGAATTTTCTTCACTGCCTATCTCCACAAACGACAACAGAACATGTCAACATTTACATTGAAAGCCCAGTCAGTATCATACATGTTTTGATGAGATTGCCACATACTACCCTGTACCTCATGGAATATACACCCAACCCATTCAATGGCGGAGAAGCCTCATAACCTATTGTTCATTGCACTAAACCTTATTCTTATAATACAGCCCGCTCGCAATACCTCTTAACAAACTATTCATTGAGATTATGTTTTAAAGTTTATTTGTCATTACATTAACACTGCAGTGAAGTTAATGTGAAAATTCTCTCGTTGACACAAATGTTCCGGTAAAGTGAGGGAGAATTTAGCACGCCCAATGCACCTAACCTTCCAACTGTGGGAGGAAGCCGCAGCGCCCGGAGGAAAACCACGCAGAGTGTGGAGAATGTGCAGACCCCACACAGGTAGTGAACCGAGGCAGGAATCAAACCAGGAATTCTCGTGTTGTAAGGCAACTTGCTAACCAGTGTGCTTCTGTCTTGCTCTAAAATATATTTTAGAATCGAAATTAATAAATAAAACAGAATATAGAACACTACAGCACAAACAGGTCCTTGGGCCCACAATTTGCGCCGATCATATCCATACCTACAGGACATAGAACTATTTATAACTCCCAATCCCATTAAATTCCATGTACTCATTCAGAAATCTTTTAAAAGACCCCGGTGAGTTCGCCTTTACTACTACCGACGGCAGCCAATTCCATTCACTCACCACCCTCTGAGTGAAAAACTTATCCCTAACATTCTTTCCCTAACATATCGAAAGCTTTCTTTCGATATGTTAAGAATAGAAGATTGGTTAGGGCAAGATTAGGGCCAGTCATAGACAGCAGTGGGAAGTTGTGCGTGTAGCCTGAAGAGATTGGTGAGGCACTGAATAAATATTTCTCTTCGGTATTCACGCAGAGTGCTGGAAATGTAGCTGTGGAGAGCACTGAGGTACAGGGTTGCAAATTGGGGAGTATTGTCGTAGATAGGGAGGATGTGTTAGAAATTCTCGAGGGTTTGAAGTTGGATAAGTCCCCTGGGCCGGACGGGATTTACCCTAGGATTCTCTGGGAGGCAAGAGAGGAGATTGCAGAGCCTCTGGCTCTGATCTTCAGGTCCTCGTTGGTTACGGGTGTGGTTCCGGAGGACTGGAGAATGGCGAATGTGGTCCCATTGTTTAAGAAGGGGAAGAGAGACCTTCCTGGGAATTATAGGCCAGTGAGTCTTACTTCTGTGGTGGGCAAGGTATTGTAGAGAATTATTAGGGATAGGATTTATAGTTATTTAGAGAGAAATGAATTGATTGGGGATAGTCAGCATGGTTTCGTGAAGGGTAGGTCATGCCTTACTACCTCATTGAGTTTTTTGAGAAAGTGACCAGAGAGGTGGATGGGGGTAAGGCGGTTGATGTAGTATATATGGACTTTAGTAAGGCTTTTCATAAGGTGGCCCATGGAAGACTTCTACAGAAAATGCAGATGTGTGGAATAGAGGGTGATTTAGCTAATTGTATTAGAAATTGGCTGGCAGATAGAAGACAGAGGGTGGTGGTTGATGGGAGATATTCATCGTGGAGTTCGGTGACGAGTGGTGTGCCTCAGGGGTCTGTTTTGGGGCCCCCGCTGTTTGTAATTTTTATAAATGATCTGGATGAGGGTATTGAGGGATGGATCAGTAAATTTGCAGATGATACTAAAGTTGGTGGTGTGGTAGATAGTGAAGAGGGGTGTTTAGTTTACAGAGTGACTTGGACAAGTTGCAGAGCTGGGCCGAGAGGTGGCAAATGGAGTTTAATGTGGAAAAGTGTGAGGTAATGCACTTTGGCAGGAACAATAAATGTGTAGATTATAGGGCTAATGGTAGGGGCTCTTAATATTGTTGAGGAACAGAAGGATCTTGGTGTATGTGTCAATAGATCCCTGAAAGTAGGCAGTCAAGTGGATAAAGTTGTTAAGAAGGCTTATGGAGTCTTAGCTTTTATTGGTAGGGGGATTGAATTTAGGAGCCGCAGCATCATGTTGCCGCTGTACAAAACTCTAGTGCGGCCGCACTTGGAGTATTGTGTGCAGTTCTGGTCGCCACATTATAAGAAAGATGTGGAGGCATTGGAGAGGGTACAGAGGAGGTTTACTAGGATGTTGCCTGGTATGGAGGGCAGGTGCTATGAAGAGAGGTTGAAGGATTTGAGGTTGTTTTCGTTAGAAAGGAGGCGGCTAAGAGGGGATCTTATTGAAGCATATAAGATGATTAGAGGTTTAGATAGGGTGGACAGTGATAGCCTTTTTCCTAGGATGGAGAAAGCTAGCACGAGGGGACACAACTTTAAATTAAAGGGTATGAGTTATAGGACGGATATCAGAGGTAGGTTCTTTACTCAAAGAGTGATTAGGGAGTGGAATGCCCTGCCTGCAGCTGTTGTAGATGCGCCAAGTTTGGTGGCGTTTAAGAGGTTAGTGGATAAGTATATGGATGAAAAGGGAATGGTTTAGTTAGGAGGGGCATTGCTTTTTATTTTGGTCGGCACAACATCGAAGGCTGAAGGGCCTGTTCTGTGCTGTATTGTTCTATGTTCTATGTTCTATTCTTCTGTACTTGCTCCGGAGCACCTTAAACCTGTGTCCTCTCATAGCGACCATTTCTGCCCTGGGAAATAGCCTCCGAGAATCCGCACTATTTATCCCTCACAACATTTTATAAACCTCTATCAGGTCGCCTCTCAACCTTCGTCTCTCCAGGAAGAAGAGACCGAGCTCTCTCAACCTTATCTTCATAAGGCATGCCCCCCAATCCAGGCATTTGGAATTCGACAAATTTGCGAGGTTATGGACGGAGATGAAAGGGGGGGCGGGGGACACATTCAGGAAGGTAGCATGATGGCGAGCTGGAGCAGAGAGTCTCAGAATGCAAGGTGAGCAATTCACTTTGCAGCTGACAAAACTTTGGCAACATGTGTCACACGTCAATCAGATGCCCTTGCAAACATAGCAGACATCAATTATGAGTTAAAGCTTTCACCCAACATGTATTAATACAAGAATGTGTTTCCCAACATCTTGCATTAAACTGAACTTCCTCTGCACCCTAGTATGATTGTGACATTAAATTCTGTACACTTTTTCCCTTCTATATGAACGGTATGCCTTGTCTGTACAGTGCGCAATAAGGAATATCTTTCACTGTATCCCAATGCATGTGGTAAAAATAAATAAAATCTGTTACTCTATGAATGGTATGCTTTATATATCGTGCAAGAAACAATACTTTTCACTGTATCCCAATGCATGTGACAATAATAAATCAAATCTATGTACTCTGTCAACGATATGCTTTGTCTGTATAGTGCGCAAGAAACAATACTTTTTCACTGTAATCCCAATTCATTTGGCAATAATAAATAAAATCAAAAGCATTCTCTGTGCTACCGATTTCTACATTCTGTCAATTCTTTCAAAATACTTTTTGTCCTGAATTCTCTATCGGTGATAAGCTCATCCTGTAATATTTTGCACTCCTCCTTCTGCCTCATTGAACCATCTCGTAATTGTAAATGTTTCGACGGGTCAGCCGTCAATTTTCTTTTTTTCAGAGAAAAAGGGCTGCAACATCTTCAAACTTCACTGACAATTTACACGTTCTAAGTTCTTGTATAATTGTGAAATATTAAGTGCACCTTTTTCATTGCCTGTGTATGCTTGCTTCAGCGGCCTGGTGGCGCAGTGCTTAACACTGCTGCCTCACAGTGTTAAGGGACACGAGGTGGAGTCCTGGTTTAGGTCACTGTCTGTATGGAGTCTGCACATTCTGCTTGTGTCTGCTCGTGTTTCCTTCAAGTGCACCGATTTTCTCTCACAGCCTGAAAAAAAAATGCTGGTTCGTTGGATTGGACGTGCTAAATTCTCTCGCAGTTTACATGAACAAGTGCCGGATTGTGATGGCTGAGAGAAGTTAATGCAAGCCGACTTGTTCCTAACAAATGAACTCTTGAAAAAAGCTTTTCTCTTAGGTTGATTGGTGTAACAAATTATCCCTAAATTAGTCTTCCCTCAATCTTCCCCAATAGGTGTAGACAAAGGTGATAGGTAGAGGAGGGCACTCAAAATGTTAAAATGGCGGCACGGGCTCGTTGGGCCGAAAGCCTGTTTTCTGTGCTGTATTGTTCTTTGTTCAGATTACGAAGAACTCTGTTCCGCACTCCAAGTCTGGTCCACCGAACGTGTATAGGTATATGGGCATTTTGTAGAAAATGTCGAATACAGCCAACACTTGGACCTACAATAAACAGGAAAAACGCAGAGAGCTCTCGACAACGGCTCCATTTTCAACCCCCTGTCATTTTTGCATTCATATAAACAGTGCGTATACTTCACCGCCCCCCCCCCCACACACACACACACACACACATACACACACATAGAGTGAACAAGGGCAAGTTCTCAGTCAGATTCGAACCGGGATCTCAGAGTCTGGCGCAAGGACAATGAGTTTCCTCGGTATCTGTGCACTGTTTCGTTGCTTTCAGGGTGAGATATCCTCATTATCCTCAGATAGAATGGAGAAGGATTTGGATAGAGTGAAGAGGGACAAACCTTTTTCATTGGCAGGAGTTTCTGGAGCCAAGGGAACATGGATTGGAGAATTTGGTAAAAATAACAGAGAGAGGGCCGATGGGATTATTTAAAATCCATCTGAGTTGTGATCTTCGCCTGAAAGGGCAGAAGAAGCAGATTCAACAGGAACTTTCAAAAGAAGGAATTGGAACTTTCAAACGGGGGGAATCGGATGCATATTTAAAGGGGGAAAATTCAGTAATATTAGCTAAATATTTGAAAGATTCAAGAGATACTTGAGGAACCAAATGATCCTCCTGTGTCCTGCGGTGCTATAAGCTATAATTTAGCATGCAATTTTAACTAAACAACGAAACAAATATTACTGACAAAATGGAACGTCGATTCTGCTGGATTTATAAATCGATTAACAACAATGATTGGAATGGAGTTAGTCCGAATTGTCCATCTCTCCTCAACGTGTGAATGGGCTCCAATAGAGGTAGGTTCTTTACCCAAAGGGTGGTTCGGGAGTGGAATGCCCTGCCTGCAGCAGTTGTGGATGCGCCAAGTTTGGTGGCGTTTAAGAGGTTAGTTGATAAGTATATGGAAGAGAAGGGAATGGTTTAGTTTGGAGGGGCATTGCTTTTTATATTGGTCGGCGCAACATCGAAGGCCGAAGGGCCTGTTCTGTGCTGTAGTGTTTTATGATCTATTTCTATGTTCTATGTTAACAATATTGGCCACTTTGAAGAGAAAAAAAAACACTTAGAACTTCTCAGTCAGTTATAAATTCTTGAACAGACTTTAGTGCCCAAAGTCAAACGAGATGAAATAATAACACAGTAGCAGAAAGTGCTAGCACATCTGAGATTATGATCGGTACATACTCGGTGGGATAAATGGCCTCTTTCTACACTACAGGAGTTCTATGATTCTAAGATTCTGAGAGCATCGGCGGAGAGGCAATGCAACTCTGACCGAAACTCATCCAGACACGTCGGGTCTATTGTCTGTCCACGAATGCTGTCAGGCCGAGAATCATAGTCAGTTTGTTCAGTGCTCAAGGAGGCCACTTGGCCCATCGATACGGCACTGATCACAATTTCCATAACCCCGCTGAGGTTTTCCAGCATTTTCTGATTTCTATTCAGTTTCAGGCATGACCAGTCATTCGCTTTTCTATAAGGAAAGACACGGGATGGAAGCAAAAGTTGAGAAAGATAATTTTACTGACGCTCTCTTTGTGATTAACATCACCCTGTTCCCATGTGCCTCGTCCCCAGTGTTTAAACCAGATTTATTGGTGAATGGATTGGGATTGTACCTTGCGAAAAGGAGGAAGAAAATGGGACAACCGACACCGTAATCAGAGCAATTTTAAGGGAGCGATTTTTTTTTTCTGGAATTAGACATTTTTTGATTTAATTTGATTTGATTCATTATTGTCTATTACTATAGACTGAAATGTATTGCTTCTTGCGCACTATCCAGTCAAAGCATACCGTACACAGAAATAGAAAGGAGAGGGCGTTGAATGTCATCTTACTATCACAACTGGAGTGTAGAGAAATATCAACCTTAGAACATAGAACAT
>JAGIQG010000043.1:2627431-2699208 GCA_024679065.1 Sphyrna mokarran
TGGTAACGCGACACAGTTATAGGGAAAAAGTGAGGTGATGTGGAGCTGTGTAAAATGCAATGTAAGGATTATATTCTGAATTCCTGCCAGTTCACAATCTAACACTGAGAGTTTACCCGCCGGCGAGAGGATACATTGGCAGGAACACCAAAATGTCAAATTGTCCCTCGAAGCTGTAGAACATTCTGACTTGGAAATATATCACAGTTCCTTCACTTCCTCTCTAACATGAACGTAAGTGAACACAATTTATACTCCAGGAGCTAAAAGGGCGGGACGTCATAGAATCATTGAATCCTACAAAGCAGAAGGATTCCCATCGTGTCTGCACTGAGAACAAATCCACGCCAGCACTATCCCCATTACCCCATGCATTTACCCTCGCTAGCCTCTCTTAAATTGAAGGGTAATTTAACATAGTCAATCCACCGAGCCCACACATCTTTGGACATTATGAGGCAATTTAGCATGGCCAATCCAACTAACATTCATATCTTGGGACACTAAGAGGCAATTTAACATGGCCAATCCACCTAACACGCACATCTTTGGGCAATTTAGGGGCAATTTAGCATGGCCAATCCACGTAACACGTACACCTTTGGGCACTAAGGGCCAATTTAGCATAGTCAATCCACCTGACCTGCACATGTTTGGACACTAAGGGACAATTTAGCACGACCAATCCACTTAATCTGCACATCCTTGGCCACTAAGGGGCTATTTAGCATGACCAATCCACCCAGCCTGCACATTTTTGAGCACGAAGTGGCAATTTGACATGGTAAATCTACTTAACTGGCAAATTTTAGCTTCATACAGCCCCTACAATGCCGAAGGAGGCATTCGAGTCTGCATCAAACACAATCTCCGTCAGCTTTATCCCCTTAACCGCATGCATTTACACTGTCTTGACACTAAGGGGAAATTTAGCATGGCCAATCCATCTAGCCTGCATATGTTTGGACTATAGTTGGAAACCGGAGCACCCGGAGGAAATCCACGCAGAGACGGGGAGAACGTACAAATTCCAAACAGACGGTGACTCAAGATATGAATTGAACCCGACTCCCTGGCGTCGGGATCCAGCCCTGCTGGCGACTGTGCCACCTCATTCTTTGGGCATCATCATCTTCGAAAGAACAATACAGCCTGCCCTTGCCAAGGAAGTTTGCATCCCAAGAATGAATTGAAATTTAGCTGAAGTTGGAAACATATCAATTACTGTACTATAACGCTCCCGGAAGAGGTGCTATCTCTTCATCGCTGTGACGCACAGTTGATAACCACATTGTGTCAAATGAATGCGGAATTCATCTGCACACCGAACCAAAATGATGTAACACTTTCCATTGCATTGCTCGTCATAATTTCCACTGTATCTGTCAGGGGCATAATTCTCTGGGACTGAGCTCAGGTCACCCAGCGGCCATTAACCCAACATAAACAAACTGGTCACATAACATGATGAAATAACGTGTAAAGATATCCAAAGAATACTTATCTGCAAGATTTATATTTTTGTCTTGGCAGGTTTATGGTGAGTAAAAGAGGGTAAGATTGTCTCAAATTTGGTTCTAAACATAGACAGGATTACAAGGATCAGAGATAGACATTGGAACATCCAGGTGGCGGCGCGGGCTCGTTGGGCAGAAGGGCCTTGTTACCCGTGCTGTTTTATCCTTTGTTCTTATACATTGCAGTCAGCAAAAATCGGTGTTTGCATTGTAGAAACTGAGGCCCGATATTCAGGCGAAAGAAAATACCCTCCTCATGATAGATTGTTTCATTTTCCTCACATAAATGTTCAGTAAATGTTCACTGACACGCTTTAGGGAAGGAAATCTGACGTCCTTGGCTGGCATGTGACGCCAGAGCCGCAACAACATTGCTGATGTTCAACTACCCTCAGGCAACTAGGGATGGGCAATAAAAAAAATAAAGTTAAAGTTTATTTATTAGCGTCAAAAATAGGTTGCATGAAGACTGCAATGTTGTAACTGTGAAAATTCCCTAGTCGCTACGCTCCAGTACTTGTTCCACCACATTTGAGGGAGAATTTAGCATCGTCAATGCAAGCAACTAGCTTGTCGTTCGGGCTTTGCGAGGAAATTGGAGCACCCAGTGGAAATCCACGCAGTCTCCAGCCATCCATCCATCCATCTATCTATCTATCAATCTTTCTATCTATCTATCTACCTGTCTGTCTATCCAGCTCTCGCTCTCTCTCTCTCTCTCTAAATATATATATATATATACATATATATCTGTCTCTTTCTCTTTCTCTCTCCCTCTCGCTCTCTCTCTTTCCCTATCTATATAATTGTCTATCTATCTGTCGATCTTTCACCTACCTACCTATCTATCTATCTAAGAGAGAGAGAAAGATAAAGTTCCCTCTTAAAGGGTAATCTAGAAGGAGGTGGCATATTTAAAGCTGAGATGGGGAAATTAAACATCTGCCCAAGAACGATGAGTTTCTGGAAGTTACTGCGCTCCACTGCGCTGGATGTCGGGAATTTGAGTAAATTTAATGATTAGGTGGACGATATTTTAATTAGGAACAGTTTAGAACATGGAACATAGAACATAGAACATTACAGCACAGAACAGGCGCTTCGGCCTTCGATGTTGCGCCGACCAATTTAAAAAGCAATGCCCCTCCAAACTAAACCATTCCCTCCTCTTCCATATACTTATCAACTAACCTCTTTAACGTCACCAAACTAGGCGCATCTACAACTGCTGCAGGCAGGGCATTCCACTCCCGAACCACCCTTTGCGTAAAGAACCTGCTTCTGATATCCGTCCTATAACTATCACCCCTTAATTTAAAGCTGTGTCCCCTCGTGCTAGCTTTTTCCATCCTAGGAAAAAGGCTATCACTGTCCACCCTATCTAAACCTCTAATCATCTTATATGTTTCGATCAGGTCCCCTCTTAGCCTCCTCCTTTCTAACGAAAACAACCTCAAATCCCTCAGCCTCTCTTCATAAGACCTGCCCTCCATACCAGGCAACATCCTGGTAAACCTCCTCTGTACCCTCTCCAATGCCTCCACATCTTTCTTATAATGTGGGGACCAGAACTGCACACAATACTCCAAGTGCGGCCGCACTAGAGTTTTGTACAGTTGCAACATGACGTTGCGGCTCCGAAATTCAATCCCTCTACCAATAAAAGCCAAGACTCCATATGCCTTCCTAACAACCTTCTCGACCTGACTGCCTACTTTCAGGGATCTATGCACATACACACCAAGATCCCTCTGTTCATCTAGACTACTAAGAATCCTACCATTTGAAATCCTACCATTTGAAATCCTACCATTTGAAAGGCTATGATGGATAGGCAGGACAGAGTAGCGGAGGTTTCGATCAGATCAGCTGTGATGGTAGTGAATGGCAAAACAGATTAGAAAGGCTAATTTGTTTTCTCTTCTTCTAGGTCTTATTATTCTTGTACGAGAATAATTTCTGTTTGTAATTTTTATAAATGATCTGGATGAGGGTATTGAGGGATGGATCAGTAAATTTGCAGATGACACTAAAGTCGGTGGAGTGGTAGATAGTGAAGAGGGGTGTTATACTTTACGGAGTGACTTGGACAAGTTGCAGAGCTGTGCCGAGAGGTGGCAAATGGAGTTTAATGTGGAAAAGTGTGAGGTAAAGCACTTTGGCAGGAACAATAAATGTGTAGAGTATAGGGCTAATGGTAGGGCTCTTAATAGTGTTGAGGAACAGAAGGATCTTGGTGTATCTGTCAATAGATCCCTGAAAGTAGGCAGTCAAGTGGATAAAGTTGTTAAGAAGGCATATGGAGTCTTAGCTTTTATTGGTAGGGGGATTGAATTTAGGAGCCACAGCATCATGTTGCAACTGTACAAAACTCTAGCGCGGCCGCACTTGGAGTATTGTGTGCAGTTCTGGTCCCCACATTATAAGAAAGATGTGGAGGCATTGGAGAGGGTACAGAGGAGGTTTACCAGGATGTGCCTGGTATGGAGGGCAGGTCCTATGAAGAGAGGTTGAAGGATTTGAGGTTGTTTTCGTTAGAAAGGAGGCGGCTAAGAGGGGATCTTATTGAAGCATATAAGATGATTAGAGGTTTAGATAGGGTGGACAGTGATAGCCTTTTTCCTAGGATGGAGAAAGCTAGCACGAGGGGACACAGCTTTAAATTAAGGGGTATGAGTTATAGGCCGGATATCAGAGGTAGGTTCTTTACTCAAAGAGTGATTAGGGAGTGGAATGCCCTGCCTGCAGCTGTTGTAGATGCGCCAAGTTTAGTGGCGTTTAAGATGTTAATTGATAAGTATATGGAAGAGAAGGGAATGGTTTAGTTTGGAGGGGCATTGCTTTTTATTTTGGTCGGCACAACATCGAAGGCCGAAGGGCCTGTTCTGTGCTGTAATGTTCTATGTTCTATTTCTATGTTCGAAAGAGAGGGGGGAGATAGATGGGTAGGGTGAGGTGGGTTTGTAGTTTGGCGGGGGGGGGGGACCCAGCCAGAATACGATGAAATACGTTATTCAGCCCACGGTATGGATGCAGGAATGTAAGTATGTCGATGGCCCAGTTGCATTATCGATGAACTGTTAATCCAGAAATTGCATTAATATTCTGGTGACCTGCGTTTGAAAAGGGGAACGGCAGTGAATCGATTTGAATTTACTAAAATAATGCAAGACTGGGCGGAGAAGTAGCAGATGGACTTCAACGTGGATAAATGTGCGGTGGTCCATTTTGGCAGGACCAGTGGGATGAAGGAGTATAATATCAAGAGTAGGAGTCTTGGCAGTGTTGAGGAGCAGAAGGATCTTGGGGTCCGGGTCCATAGGACTCTTAAATCTGCCCTGCAAGTGGAGGATATGGTCAAGAAGCCATATGGTGTACTGGCCTTCATTAATAGAGGGATTGAGTTTAGGATTCGGAGGTAATGCTGCAACTTTATAAGACCCTTGCCAGACCCCAATTGGAGTATTGTGTGCAGTTCTGGTCATCTCACTACAGGAAGGATTTGGAAGTTATTGAGAGGGTGCAGAGGAGATTTACAAGGATGTTGTCTGGATTGTTGTCTACCTTATGAAGATAGGTTGAGAGAGCTAGGTATCTTCTCTCTGGAGAGACGAAGGTTGACAGGCGACCTGATAGAGGTTTGTAAGATGTTGAGAGGAATAAATAGGATGGATTCTCGGTGGCTATTCCCCAGGGCTGAAACGAGAGGATACAGGTTTAAGGTGCTGGGGGGCAAATACAGTGGAGATGTTAGAGATAAGTTTTTTTTTCACTCAGAAGGTGGTGAGTGAATGGAATCGGTTGCTGTCAGTGGTGGTAGAGGCGAACTCGCTGGGGTCTCATAAGAGACTTCTGGATGAGTACATGGGATTTAATAGGATTGGGAGTTACAGGTAGTTCTATGGCCTGTTAGGTATAGGCATGATCAGCACAACTTGTGGGCCAAAGGGCCTCTTTGTGCTCTAGTGTTATATGTTCTATGTTCTAAGTAAGGACGCACATTTATTTCCCAAAACCAGTTGTATTTTACGACAATCTGCAATCATTTAATACTTATTAGAAATTGAACAACAGATTTTTATTGACTTCACATTTCTCTATCTGCCTTGGTAGTATTCGAGCCCGTGTCCCCAGATCATTTCTCTGGGCCTCTGGATTAATCATACAGTGATCATTCCACTGTGCCACTTTCTCTCATAAGCATGATGTGGATGGAGATGTTGTCGTTGGACTGACGTGGTCAGAATAAGAAGTCTTTCAGGATAAGTTCCAACAGGTTTATTTGGAATCACTAGCGTTCAAATCGCTGTTCCTTCCTTAGATGAATAGAGAGCTAGGTTCACAAGCTCAGCCTATATAGGCAGGCATAATTTCAATATAAAGTTTGGAATGTGATCTTTATAGGTAATCAAGTCTTTATAGATGCAGACAATTCCAGTGGAGAGAGAGATTATCACCGCTAAAAGAGGTGAGATTGTATCAAGCCAGGACGGTTAGTAGGATTTTGCCAACGCAGGCGACATTTTAGAGTTACATATAGTGTGACGTGAACCCAAGATCCCTGTTGAGGCCATCATCACGCATGGGGAACTTCACAAATAAATTCTGACCAGGCAGCAACGTCTACATCCCATGAACGAATAAAAAACGCGAATCTTGTCCAGTACTTGGACTGCAGTGTTGCATTATATAAAACAGATTTCAGTTTAGTATGAATGTACTGTAGTTAAAAGGAAAATATTACAAGAACAGGTTATACAGAGTAGTGTTATTCCTTGCAGTGGACAAGATTATGAGATGGCTTAATTGTCGTGTTTAAGTTTGAAAAATAATTGGATGGGTCGATGGAAGGAAACTATTTCCTCTAATGGGGGCTGATTGGGCAGTTCATAACATGGGGCCAGAACTATTAACTTACCGCCAGATTTTTAGGGGTGATGCCAGGATGTACTTTCCCAGTGTGGACTGGTACTCTGAATCACTGTCTTCCAGAAAGCTGTCGATGCAAGGCTCATTGTCATTTTGTTCGGTATTGCTACAGGGTCCCGTGTTCAAGCTCCAACACAGCATATCGTAAAAAGATAAATACAGCACTAAACATTTGGAATTAAATTCCAATGCATAAGTAAAAGCCGTTTTTGTAAAAAGATGTGTTAAAGAAATGGCCTGACATGCCACACAGTTTAAGGATAAATACGAATGGCGGATACACGATTGCCAGCCAGTGACGTCCACATCCCATGAATTAACTAATTGAAGCAACAGTGAAGTTTATCTCTTTAAAAGAAACGGTCTCCAGCTTCCAATGTTTGCAATATCGAACTTGTGATGGAAATATATCAACACCTCAATGGAACGCCGTTTGAATAACATTTTCATACCTATAAAATATACTTATTTTATTCTGAAGACCAGTGCCATTTATATCTTTGAAGGATCCATTGATGTGTCAATGCATAGACTGATTTTGTCTATGCTTCCCGCTGCCTCAGAAAAGTTGGCAGCATATCCAGTGACCCCACATAGCCGGATATATTCTCTTTCATCTTCTTTCGTTAGAGGAAAATACACAAAAGTCTGAGATCATGATCCATTGATGTATCAATACATCGACTGATTTTGTCTATGCTTCCCGCTGCCTCAGAAGATTTGCCAGCATAACCAGGGACCCCATATACCCGGACACACTCTCTTTTACCTTCTTTCGTCAGAAGAGAATATACAAAAGTCTGAGATCATGAACCAACCGAATGAAGAACAGTTTTTTTTCCCCTGCTGCCGTCAGACTTTTGAATGGACCTATCATACGTTAAGCTGATCTTTCACTACATTCTTGCTGTGACGGTGACAGTGCATTCTGTGCCCTTTCTTTCCCTTCCCCCGTATGTGTTCTCTGAAATCTATGTTTTGTCGGCAAGTATCAATAGTTTTCATTGCATCCCAATCCATGTGACAGTAATAAATCACATCAAATCAAATCAAACTTCTCCAACAAACAATGTTCAAACGTTGCCCATGTTTTCTTCATTATGAAATGTACCATTATTTCCAGAATAACAGGCCACTGTCACAGTGTTTGTAATCTACACCAGACTCCTCCTCCCTACTCTCTACGACGCACACCGCCTCCCCACCCCCCGACACCGCAAACATGCGCTATTATTGGTAATTGAATGAAATTTGATCCTAAATTAGTATCTGATATTCACCTCAACCAAGCCCTGTCATATTGACTTCCAAACTCGACGCTATGTCGCGGAAAAACCTTTCTCCCGATCTCACCATTGGACATAGTAGGGAATATCTGTTGCTGGTGGTCCAATGTTCTTGTCTCCACTCATTTTGTGTACCTCTATCTAATTGAGTCTTTCATAACTTCCAAGACCTATGATAGGTCATCGCACAGTCCAATATTGTGTACTGTAAAGAGCCTGTTCAATTTTATTATATGCATCCATCTACTAAAATTATTGCCCACAGTTAAACTTCACCCATCAGTTCTATGCAAATGTTCTGTTACCTGACAATCCAGGATCACTGAACACATTTGGATTGATGCATCAGATAGGTTGAACTCACAGAAACAATACTTGAGTTTGGAAGCATATTGCTAAGTGATGGTTCTTTGGATGCTCTCCTTTCTGCTCAAGACCAAATGGAAATACACAAAGTTTTAAAAATAACATTCACACAAGAAATGGAAATATGGTGATCCTATGTAGTAAGCAGATAGGCTCAAATGTCAGCATGCTGTTGACATGGTGTATGTTCCATTAGGCCTTAAGAATATTTAGTGGGTGATAAACAGTTGTCCTTTGTTCTTTATTAGTGATAATTCGGCCAGAAGAAAAATGGGAGGTGGCAGTCGCTTGAACAGACTCAACCGACATTTTATCTTTCGCAGGAGGTGAAGAAAATTCAACATATCCGCTACTCGCCAATTTTATCGATGGGGCATGGTTCGATGTGTCGCAGCTTGGTATGGCTCCTGCTCCAACCAAAATCAAAACATTATGAAGGGTTATGAAGAAAGCCAAGTCGATCATTCGAAACAGCTTCCCATCCATTGATAGTGTCTACAGTCCCCGCTACATCACGAAAGCAACCAGCACAATCAAAGATCCTGCACACTCTGGACATATTCTCTTCCACTTTCTTTCATAGGAAAACGATTTAAAAGCTCTGAGGTGACGTACCCATCGAGCAAAAATAGTTCATTCTCTGCTGATGTCAAACTCTTGAGTGAACCTACCTGGCATTAAGTAATCTTTCTCAACACTGCAATTGGTGTTATTTTAATATGTACTCTTCTTTCCTTCTTTATGAGTGGTATGCACGCAAGAAATAAATATTTCTTAATAGGTGTGACAATAAAAAAACTAAACCGAATCAAACATCCAGGCTTTCTTCCAATGACGAGAAAACAAAGAAAACGTTCATAACTGCATCATATCCCGGAAGCAGAATGTGAGCTCTGAGTTCCATTTATCGTTAAATTCTGGGTTCTGCGTTGAACGCCAGCCGGACAGAAAGAGTCTGTCATAGAATGGAAACACATCTTCCAGGCGACCGAAAGGTGTAATTCATCCTTTCGTGTCGTTCCCGGCAGTTAGATAGTTAATTTCGAACTGCATCTCAACCCCATCTAACAATGTCACTTCCACAAACGGTAACTGAGTTTCGATATTTTCACTTGGTGTCCCATTCACAATGTAATTTATTGCTGCAATGTTATATGAAAGGTTTATATTGTTATGAGTGATTAAGCACCATGCAAAGTTCCATACGCTCATTTTAGAACAAAGAACAAAGAACAACACAGCACGGGAAACAGGCCCTTCGGCCCAACGAGCCCGCGCCGTCATCTTAACGTCTTAATGACATATAGAGACCAATATAGGGACAGTTTGTTACCCAATCAGCCTAAGAGCACATTTTTGGGATGTGGGTGGAAACCGGAGCACCCGGAGAAAACCCACGCAACCACGGGGAGAACGCGCAAACTCCCGCAGACACAGACCCAAATCCATGTGTCTGCACAGCAACAGCGATAGTCTCTGAGCTGTCATGTTGCCCATCTGATGGTCCAGTTTAAGCATACACTAACGACGTGAAGCACTAGGCCACTCCTGAAGTAACCTCCAGGAGCAGCCCTCACACGACTTGCCGAATGCATGCACCTTGTTGGTCAATAAGGTGGACCGAATAGCCTGTGGAAACAATTAAAGAATTTAAAAAGTCCTCATATATCCCTCTTTCTGCAGAGCGCTCATGTGGCTGTCCAAGAGACCCTTAAACAACCCACCGTGCCTGCTCCCACCACCTTACTCGGTAATGCATTCCACACCCCCACTACCCTTTGTGTGAAAAAAATGCCCCCTAATATTAGTCTTCTACATAGCCCCCCTCACCCTAAGGCCGTGACCCCTCGTTCTATCCGAATCTAATTGTGGGAAAAGCTTACCACCATTTCCTCTATTTATACCCCTCATAATCTTATATACCTCTAATTGATCCCCTCTCAGCCGACGTCTTTCAAGGGAAAACAACCCCAGTGCGTTCAACCTTTCCTCGTAAGACAGCCCTTCCATACCAGGCAGCATCCTGGTAAATCTCCTCTGCACTCTCTCCAGGGACTCCACATCCTTCCGGTAGTACGGCGACCAGAACTGGATGCAGTACTCCAAGTGAGGCCTAACCATCGTTCTATACACTTGCAATATCAAACTCCTACTCTTGTATTCTATACCCCTTCCTACGAAGGCTAACATACCATAAGCTTTCTTTATCACCTTTTCCACCTGTACTGACACCTTCAGAGACTTGTGAACCTGCACCCCCAGGTCACTCTGCGTCTCTATACTCCGGATAGTTTTACCTTTTACCCTATAACTCCCCTCTACATTATTCCGGCCAAAATGCATCACCTCGCATTTATCGGATTAAATTCCATTTGCCATCTATCTTCCCAATCTACCAGCCTATCAATGTCCTGTTGTATTGCCTGGCACTGCTCCTCAGTCCCCGCCAATCCAAGTATCTTAGTGTCATCAGCAAATTTGCTGATCACACCACCTACCCCCTCTTCCAAGTCATTTATATAAATCACAAATAGAAGAGGTCCTAGTTCTGAGCCCTGTGGCACACCACTAGTGACACACCTCCAGTTGGAAAAAGAGCCTTCCACTAATACCCGTTGTCTCCTCCTCCCAAGCCAGTTCTCAACCCATCCACATACCTGGCCCTGTATCCCATGCGCCTTCACCTTTTTTATCAGCCTGCCATGGGGAACCTTGTCAAACGCCTTACTGAAATCCATGTAGATGACATCAACGGCTTGTCCTTCATCAGCCGTTTTTGGCACCTCTTCAAAAAATTCCACTAGATTCGTAAGGCACGACCTCCCCTTAACGAAGCCATGCTGCATATTCCTGAACAGATCGCAGCGCTCCAGATGCTCACACATCCTGTCCCTGAGGATCTCCTCCATTAGGTTACCTATAACTGATGTCAAGCTCACCGGCCTATAGTTCCCTGGGTTATCCCTCTGACCCTTTTTAAACAACGGTACTACATTTGCAATCCTCCAGTCCTCTGGGACCTTACCTGTGTCCAAAGAAGAGACAAAGATTTGCGTCAGAGGCCCAGCAATGTCATCCCTCACCTCCCTTAGCAGCCTGGGATAAATGCCATCAGTCCCCGGAGCTTTATAAGTCTTTATGCTACCTAAAAGCCCCAACACTTCTTCCCTCGTAATGATTATTTCCTTTAACGGGTCCTCAAAATCCTCAAAGCCAGCATCAGATATGAGGCCCCTCTCCCGCGTGAATACCGACGCAAAGTACTCATTCAGGATCTCCACCATCCCCTCAGAGTCTAAGCATAGATCCCCTCCTCTGTCCCTGAGAGGTCCAATTTTGCCTCTAACCATCCTTTTGCTCCTTACGTAGGAGTAAAATGCCTTAGGATTTTCCTTAATCCTACCTGCCAAAGCCATTTCGTGGCCCTTTTTTGCCTTTCTGACGCCCCTTTTAAGATCCTGTCTACACTCTATATTTTTCCAGCGCTGCCACTGTCCCCAATTGCCTGGATCTAACGTATGCCTCCCGCTTCTTCCTGACCAAGTCCTCAACATCCCTAGTAACCCACAGTTCTCTAATCCTACCCTTCCCATCCTTTCTCCTTACCGGCACGTGTCTATCCTGCAAAAATTTTAGTTTTCCCTTGAAAGATTCCCACATGTGCAGCGTCGACCTACCCTCGAACAGCTTATCCCAGTCGGTATCCTTAAGATCCTGCCTAATCTGGCTATATCTAGCCCTCCCCCAGTTTAACACCCTCCCCTTAGGGCAGGCTTCATCTTTTTCCATTAATACCCTAAAGCAGACAGAGTTGTGGTCACTATTAGACACATGCTGTCCTACTACAACGTCAACCACCTGCCCTGGCTCATTCCCCAGAACCAGATCCAGTATAGCCCCCTCTCTAGTCGGGCTATCCACATACTGCTCCAAGGACCCTTCTAAAACACACTGTACAAATTCCTCCCCGTCCGCACCTTCCGCTCTCGGCACCTTCCAATCTACCCCAGGGAAATTGAAAAATCCCATTACAACTACCCTATTCTTCCTACACTTATCTAAAAATTCCTTACATATCCCTTCTTCCACGGCCCGCGGACTGTTGGGCGGTCTGTAGTACACACCCAACACAGTAACCTCTCCCTTCCTATTCCTCAACTCCACCCATAGCGACTCAATTCCTAACTCAACCATACCACCCTCCTTCTGCACTGCTATGATGTGATCCTTAACTAATAACGCCACTCCCCCTCCTCTCCTCAAACCACCTCTATCATGCCTAAAACACTTATACCCCGGAATATTCAATTGCCAGTCCTGCCCTTCCTTTAGCCACGTCTCAGTCACCGCCACCACTTCTAACTTCCTCTCGAACATTATTGCCTTCAGTTCATCTGTTTTGCCAGTCACACTCCTCGCATTTACAACAAGATTCGTCCGAATTAAACAGAAAATCCGGAATCTCTAACTACACATGATATGAAGCAATTCTATACTCACCGCCATTTCTTCTGGACGTGTTCTGTAGATCTCTATTCACCATCAGTGTTCCTGTTACCTGTAAAAAAAAACAATTACAACTGATTACAAATTGTCCCATTTTACACTGAACTGTCTGAAAGTCAAAGTAAATTGATTGGGAGTCCCATGCGTATGCAAAGTCTCCCTGCAATCTATACCTTTCTGCCAATTCGTGTAGATCCTTCTCCGGGAAAGAAGGATCCTTCCAAGAAGGAGAAGCATCACCACTGACGAGTACCCAGTAAGTGGAATAGTCCAAAGTGGAAGTGACAGCGAATCTGCAGAGTAAAATCAACATTGTATTTAAGAAAAGAAATCCGTAGATCAAGCTCTTTGTCTCATATCGGGATTTAATGAGACGGAATTTTCCCGTCCAGACAGCCACCGGAATTGTAGTGGGTGGAGGCAGACATTGATCTTGGGCGGGGATTTCCGGCCTTGGGGTCTCTCTTCCTCCATGCGTCTATCTGTTTTTACTTGGTAAATTCACTTCCCTTATGTAAGGTTTGTCCACTTTTGAATTGTCCCTGGTAATGTTGGTGACAAGAACAAGATTAGCATTCATTACCACCACTGGGATGGCACGATGGCACAGTTGTTAACACTGTGTCTAAAGATGTTCAGGTTAGGTGTATTAACCATGCTACATGACCCTTAGTGCCCAAAGATGCGCAGCTCCGGTGGACTAGTCATGCTAAATTGCTTTTTGGTGTCCAAAATGTGTAGTTAGTCGGATTAACCGGGTCAATATGTGGCGTCAGGGGGATAGGGCCTGGGTAAGATTCTTTGCCAGAGTGTTGGTGCCTCCTCAATGGGCTGAATGATCCCTTTCTACACTTATTCTCTGTGTAAACCAAGGGATAGGGTATTAACAATAACTTAATCAGTTTATTGAGCAGCAAAATCCTAAACATAAATTCGTCTGCACTTTTTTCCACCTTCTGGTTGCATTCCAACGAGTAAATGGAACGAGAGGCCTCGGTTTTAACAACAATTGGAAAGGATCCACACTCGGATTTTATAACCGATTTTATTTCCCACGCTCAGTGGGAAAATTTCGATGATTGAGTAAATGGAACGAGAGGCCTCGGTTTTAACAACAATTGGAAAGGATCCACACTCGGATTTTATAACCGATTTTATTTCCCACGCTCAGTGGGAAATTTCGATGATTGCTGTTCGCTATTCTTCGGAAGAATCGGTTGCATTCCTGTCTCTCCCGTGAGCTCTGCTGCTCATTTAAGCAAGGCCGAGTTTGGTTGTTGGTCAGAGAACCCGTTAAATCCCAGGAACGGCGGGATTTGTACTCATGTTTACTAATTTCCTCAACGTCGCAATTGCGTTTTCTTCTTAATTGTCCTGGCGATCGTTGTCCTTCCGCGGTCCTCAATTTTGACCAAGTCTCAGATCACCTGTATAAAGTTTGGGTGTAGAACACTAACGTGCGCAGCTGCAGCGTGGATTTTCACTAAAATCAGCCCCGTTGAAGCTCCCGTGTGGATGTTCTATCGCAGCACAGGTGACAGTTTCAATTCTGAAACCCTCAGTTATTAACATCTTTTGATAGATTCGAAAAAAACTAGACTATTTTTGTGTGTGGAATTTAGCTATTGACAAAGCAGCTGTAATAATTTCATACGTGACAAAATGGAGCTATTTTAACACAAAATCTAATACATTTTGGAATGTTGAGAGATCGGTACGGACACAGGAACACACTGTAACCCAGAGTGAAACCTGAACTTGTGCTATGTTTAACTTCATTGCAATGAATATTACGAAAAAAAAAACAGTTCCCCAGACATACTTGTGTAAAAAAATACAGATATTGACAAAATCATTGATAACTAAGCAGATTTAATAGCCCCTTAATCCATCAGTATTTCAAATGCGTTATTCTGAGGTAAATTAAACTAAATTGGAGTGACACGTTGGTTAGCATGGCTGCCTTGCCAGGGATTCGGGTTCTATTCGTAGCTTGGCTCACTGTCTGTGCCTTCCCGGGATACTTCGGTTTCCTCGCACGGCCTGAAAGAAGGCCATTCTAAATTCCCCGTCTGTGTACCCGAACAGGAGCCGGAGTGTGTCTACTGCGGGATCTTTCGTAGTAACTTTATTGCACTTCACACGCAAGCCTGCCGATGGCTAAGAAATAAACGTTAACTTTGAAATTCACATTTCAGTCTTTGTCACTATTGATGAATACTTCAGAATTGGCCGGAACAGTAGGAAAGTGGTTAGCAATGCTGCTTCACAACACTAGAAACCTGGATTAGATTCCCGGCTCGTGAATGAAGTTTGCACATTCTCCTCGTGTCTACGTGGGTTTCCTCCGGGTGCTCCGGTTTCCTCCCACATCCAAAGATGTGCAAGTTAGGCTGATTGGCCATGCTAAAAAAATGTCCTTTAGTGCCCTGAGATGCATAGGTTAGAGAGATTAGTGGGTCAATTATATGGGGGTAGGGCCTGGGTGAGATTGTATTCGGTGCAGACTCGATAGGCCGTAAGGCCTCTTTCTGCACTTTAGGATTCCATGATCTATGAATAATTTCAACGGTGGGTCCGAATGAGGCTGACTTGATGGATGTTCTCCCCGAGCAGCCAGCATCAGTCTCTACCATATAGAGCTGCATAGAAGGATCATTTGGATCCCAAAACGTTAACTCTGTTCTCTGCATAGATGCTCCAGGCGTATTGAGTTTATTCAGGATTTTCAGATTTTATTTCAGATTTCTAGCATCTGCAGTAGTTTGCTTTTGTACCAATATTTCTTTCAATCAGCACTTTCTCTAAGAGAATGGCACGTCAAATCAAGAGGCGAACTGTTTTGAGATGTAACTTATTATGCTCCAACATACGACTGTGATACATGTTCTCCACTCACCACCATCACCGCCACATCCCCCACCACCCCGCCCCCCCCCAAAAAAAAAACAAAGTTAGATTCTGATTATAAGTTTACTACATAAGTATACAAACTTGTAATGTACCTTTGCAGTTTTGTAATACATTTACTCACCTTTAGATGGAGACATTTCCAAAGAAATGGTAATTATCTCGTTCGGTCAGCGTCACCAGTGAAGATGAAAATTGCATAACATCGTGATGCAGTAAAGACCTCGTGGTTTGCAAGTTGTTTGACACACCCTCACACAGTCTCAAACAATGATGGGACGGAGTGCGGGAACAAGAAGGAGAATATGATGAACTGTTGCGTTAACAATAATCTGTCCCTCAATGTCAACCGAACAAAAGAGACAGACATCGATTTCAGGAAACGTAATAAAGATTTGCCCTTCTTTGCATCAATGGCTACAAAGTAGAAATAGCCGAGTTTTTAACTTTTATGTGTCCAGGTCACCAACTTCCCGAACAACTGTAAATGAATCAACTGAGATTTTCCTGACAATTGTATCATGATCATTAGTGAATTAATTCCAGTCATTTTTTATTGAATTCAAATTTTACTAAGTGCCCATGACGGGATTAACCTGGGCCCCCAGAACATGAACTGAGTTTGTGGATTATTGGCATTGCAGTAACACTAGGGGGCCATCGTCTCCTCATAAGTAACTGGATGTGACGAAAGTGATGATGACTGAAGGTTCCTGACAGAAGGGCATGTGAATCTTTGTGGGAAGTTGCGCTGCACTGGTTGCTCTAAGCTGTGCCAACTTCCAACACTGGTTTGAAGGCAGAAGGATGCTGGGTCAGCGACACTCATAACAACATAAGAAACAGGAGCAGGAGTAGGCCATCTAGCCCTTCGATCCTGCCCCGCCATTCAATAAGAGCATGGCTGATCTGAGGTGGATCAGTTCCACTTACCGGACTCCCCATAACCCTTAATTGCACTCGTTGCATGTGAGAGAATTTGAGAGTGAGCTGGCCTGGTATGTTGGAAAGAGGACAGGATTACGCCATGTTGTGAGAAGTTAACAGGTCCAGGCATGCAGTAGTCCAGATGTCCTTCGTGGTTTCCATAGTGCCAGAAGTTCAGAATTCAGATCAGACACAGAGAGGAACCACCACTTTTGACATCTGGCAAATGATGTGGAACAAGTTCCCTGCAACATTCCAAGGAGACGATGGAGGTGCAAAAGGAAGGCTTCTCAATCACAAGGAAAAACCCGAGGTCACCCTTTTCACTCCAATGCCAGCCACAGCTGGCCCCGTTTAGTCAGATACGTCCCCAAGCAAGCCAATTCGCTTGAGAATTAATACTTATCTCCGAACGCACCCTCCGATGCCTCACCACCAGTTTCTCTCTTGTCAAGAATTATGCCAAACTACACCCAAGTGAATACCACTTGGCCGCTTAATCTGGGGTCGGGTTTGATTCCCAGTTTTTGTCACTACCTGTGTACGTTCTCCCCATGTCTGCGTGGGTTTTCTCGGGGAGCTCCGCTTCCCTCCCACAATCCGAAGGGCGTATCTATGAGATGTATTGGCCATGCCAATTTTTCCTTTAGTGCAGCCGACAGGAGTGTGGCAACTCGGGGATTTTTGCTTTAACTTCATTGCAGTGTTAATGTGAGCCTTCCTGTGACTAATAAATGAACTTAGTCAACGAACTAAACACTTTCCAGTTAAAGTTTTTGCATCATTATTGGGCTGCCGCCTGCTTCGTGAAGGATTCAAGAGTGACAGGAAAGGCATTTCTGCTGAATCCCAAGAACCCCCACGCCAGTCAGGAATCCCGAATTTCCGCCCACGCCCCTTTCACCGGAATTCACCCCTGCGGTTTGACAAGGGCAGAGAGTGCCCCCGCCCCCACCCATCCACACTGGACAGGCAGAGAAAAGCCACAGGCACAAATCTCATCGGGTTCACATTTGAAATGAAGTAATGTTTAATTATAACATAATTATTGGTCAATAGAAATCACTGGTGCAGCGTTATAGTCGAAGAATCATTTATTTTATTTACATAGATGAATTTTCAAATGAATAACAATCCTGTCAGTAACAGAAGTTATAGAATCTGTATTGAAGGCTTAGAGAAAAGTTCCTAGTGTCATTTCACACTTGAAAAACCTAAACATAATAGAATATCTTTCACAATACTGAAGAAGACACGTTACACATTTCATAAAATGAGCCAGTCTTTCTAATCTGTGGCCTGTATGCGAGGAAAGTTGAACTGTTTGACGAGAATGTACTTGCTCCCATGTTGATTTCCACAAGGCGGAGCATGCATTGGTACTTTTAGTCTCCTGTGTCATATACATCATAGACAAAGTGCCCCCATTCTCATTTCTGTCTCTTCTTTTTTGACCTTTTTTCCAATGCAACCAAATCCAGGGAGGCATAGAGAGGTCCACCCTGAGACTGGGAAATACATTCAATAGAAATGATCGACATGGTTAAAACAATGGGAACTTTTTTTCCAAAATTCATTCGAATGCATTTTATTACAAGGGGTTCAATGCACTCACCTGTATTCCACACTGCGTTTTCAACTTTGCCTCTGTTTGACGGTGACCTCCTGTGTGTTAAGGGTTAAACTATGAATTGAAATGTCACTTCAACTATACAATCTATAAGTGCATCGAAACATCGGGCGCCAATGATCACCAGGATGTCAACAGTTTAATTTAAAGTGTCGCAGTGGGCTAATATTAAAACAGCAAAGTTACTACTGTAAAAAATACTCTGGTCGCCAAACACTGGCGCTTGTTTTGCTACACTGCGGAACAATTAAGCATCATCAATACATCTAACCAGCATGTATTTCGGACTGTTGGACGAAACTGGAGCACACGGAAGAAACCCACACACCCACTCGGGGGAAACATGCAGACTCAGCACAGATAGTGAATCAAGCTGGGAATCGAAGGTGGGTACTTGATGTTGCGAGGCAGCAATGCTAACTATGTTGACAGGCTATGATCATTATCACACAGCTACTTATTTTCTTTCCAACACGAGGTATTTTTCACAACTGTTCACAGGCAGTTAGATTTAGCCCTGTAGGTGAAGGGGACCAAAAGGTCTGGGGAGAATGCGCTACTAGGCTACTGAGTTGGGTGGTCAAAGAACAAAGAGCAACACAGCACAGGAAACAGGCCTTCGGCTCTCCAAGCCTGCGCCGCTCATTGGTCCAACTAGGCCATTCGTTTGATTCCCCTCCATTCCCACCCTGTTCATGTGGCTATCCAGATAAGTTTTAAACGATCCCACCGTGCCCGCCTCTATCACCTTGCTTGGCAGTGCATTCCAAGCCCATCTGTGTAAAATATGTGCCTCTGATATCTGAGTTTCCATGTAGAACAACCCTAGCTGACCAAATCTCTCCTCATAGCTAAGACTCTCCATATCAGGCAACATCCTGGTAAACTTTTTCTGCACCCTCTCCAAAGCCTCCACGTCCTTCTCGTATGACATGATCAGCCATGTTCAGAGTGAATGGCAGAGTAGGATCAAAGGACAGGGTGGCCTCTCACTGCTCCAATTTTTCTTGATCCTGTGCGAAGTTGCCAATGGATGGATGAGGAAAATCTCCCACCAGTACTGATCGCTTGTTGTGCAACAAGTATATCACTACTTGTATTAATATTATTCCTTTTTGTGAAAACAGCAGCTACAAGTGTGATTGTTGAACTTGTTGACGTTACAGAGTACACATTGTGGACAGAAATAGCAAGTGTACATGTTGCAGCTGACTCAACTAAACAAAGGAAGTGATGTCATTCCCTGGTTCATTCATCGGGCCAATGCTTTGACCAATCAGTCAAACGGCCTCTTTTTTAACTTTACATCAGGCAATAAAGAAGCAAATAACATATTGACATTCATAGGGAGGACATTTGTGTACAGGGATAGGGACGTTTTGCTGTTATTGTATAGGACGTTTCGAGAGAAAAAAATGCGTGCATTTTGGTATCTCTATCTGAGGAAGGATCTCCTTGCTATAAAGGGCGAACAGCGAGGATTTTCCAGTTAATTCCTAGGATGTTAGTTCTATCATATAAGGAGAGACTAAGTCGGTTAGGATTATAATCACTGGAGTTTAGATGAGTGAGATGGGATCGCAAATAAACTTATACAATTCTGAGAAGATCGGAGAGGATAAGTTCAGATTCTTTTTTTGCTATGGTGAGATAGTAGAGAACATGGCGTCAAAGTTGGAAGATATGGGAAAAATCTTGTAGAACTGAGCTGAGGAGAAATTACTTCATCCAGAGGATGGCGAATGTGTGGAATTCATTGCCACAGAAATTATTTGAGACCAAAAGATTGTCTGATTTCAGGAAGAAATTGTATATAGCTCTGGGAGCCAAACGCATCAACATCTATTGGGAAAGGTGAGGGGGGGATCGGTCATGATCATAATGAATAGTAAAGCAGGTTCAAATAGCCGAATGGCTTATTCCACCTTCTAGTTTCTAGGTTTCTACATTAACAAACGCAAGTACATAGCGCAAAATCATCAGTTAACTCCTGCTTTCTCGATAAAAAGCTGCAACCAAGCACAGTCCACATGCAAAACAGGGGCATTGTCTTCGCAGAAAGAATGTACAATCTTTTCCCATAAATTTGTTATTCTTGTGTTTGCTGATGAACACAAAGCCAATAGCCCCACTGATATGCTTCCCCCCTCCTGCCCCCCCCCAACTAATACTCAATATTCATCTTTTCTTTCAAACAGTTCTTCGCAGTTAACTATCATCACGAATCAACTGGTGCATTCTCCGTGAAAACGCCTCTGCCAATCAACTTCCTCCACATTTACTTTTCATTCTGGCATTTGACCTCCACAGACATGTCAAAGAAGCTTACCTGTTTTTCGTTCCTTACTTCGTTCTTGCTGCCTTCTCCCAATGAAGCGAACGTTGGATGTGGAAAAAGAACACGATACAAATGTTAGATTTTGGATATCCTATCTCAAGCGCTGTGCATTGTTGAAAGAAGGATTGTCTAGTAATCGTACAGAAATAATGGAAAATAGAGACACACCAGTGGAATCAGTTTTTTTTTGGGGGGGGGCGTTGAAACAGTTTGACAAAATATAAAATAGGAGATAGAAAGAACAATGATAGTGAGATTTGCACATGTTTGTCTTACTCACGTTTCATTGTGGGATCCTATGTGTCTGTCTTCTAAAATAGAAGAAGAAATAGTTAGCTAATTAAAATCTATAAGGAGGAAATCATATTGGAGAAACGGGTACTAAAATGTCCCAGATGATCATTCATCCTCACCTGATCTGCCTTTTTTACAACTCCAAATGGAAATAAGGATAAACAGTAGAATCATTATGATCAGGATAGGAATTCCAATAGAAATCATCTTTGTGCACCATTCTATAGAGATAAAAAAAATAGAAACTTACATCGAACAAATAATTCTTTTCCAGAGTTCTCTGAAGGGAAAAGTGACCCAATTAAAATACGGATTCACCAAAGCAGGGGTGTGTGGAAAATTAAACACAGCTAGTGGGATGGATAGAAAAGAATGAACACACAGAACAGAATTGATGACACAACATTTGCTAGTAGAAATGTATTAATTGACAGCGCTATCATTTGTACCATTTTCACAGTGTATCAATATGTATAAGATCACAAGACCACAAGACATAGGAGAAGGATCTGCTCTGCTATTTAACCGTTGCTGATATTTTTCTCACCCCAATTCTCCATAACCCAGGATCCTGTTATAGATCACGAAACAATCTATCTGTCTTAAAGACATTCAACGTCCAATATGGCGTCCACAGCCCTCTGCGGGAAAGAGCTCTACAGATTCACTACTATCTGACTGAACAAGTCCCTCCTTATCTCTGGTGTAAAGGATGTTGCCTTTAGTCTGAGTTTGTGCCCTCCGCTTTTTTTTTAATTTTTCCCAGTGATGGAAACATCCTCTCCACCTCCACTCTGTCCAGGCCTCGCAGTTTCCTGTAAGTTTCAATAAGATCCCCAATTGTCCTTCCGAAGTCCAACGAGTACAGACTCAGAGTCCACAATCTTTCCCCATTCTCTTCATTCCAGAGATCATTCTTGTGAACCTCCTTTGGACCCTTTCCAAGTCCAGCACTTCCTTCCCTAGATACGATGAAAGCATCGTTAAAAATTCTGATTTGTGAACAGATTCAAAGAAGGATAATGCCCAGGAGGAACCTAGTCGGTCATCTTCCCATGGTTTGTTGATTGTCACAACTTCAACTGCTCGTTTCCTCCGTAATCGTAAACGCTATTCACCATCAAGTATTAGCCAAATTCTCGTTTTCGGAATTCCTATTGTATCTGTTCACACCGCCTTTTCTAAACAAATGTTCCAGATCCCGAAACGTCATTGTGCGTAAAAAAATCAGAGTCTTGAGTATAGGAGCTGGGACGTAATGTTACAATTGTACAAGACATCGGAAAGGCAACAGTTGATAATTATGTTCGCTCTGATAATATGAATGATATTAACTGGGAATATGCTTAAAAGAAATGTTACTGGGACAAGAAGACTTGAATTAAAAGGAACAATTGGATAGGCTGGAATGTTTTTGTGAACGTAAGAGATGACGGGCGACCGTAGAGAAATTTATAAAATCATAGATAAGGTGAGAAGCCAATGTCTTTTCCTCAAGTAAGGGGGGGGACCAAAACTAGAGAGGATAGGTTGAAGTGAGAGGGGAAAGATTTAAAACAGACTTGAAGGGCAACTTTTTGCACACTGAGGATGATGCCTGCATGGAATGAGCTGAGACAGGAGATGGTAGAGCCAGGCACAATTAGAACATTTAGAAGGCATTTGGACAAGAACATGGATGCAAACGTTTTAGCGGATATGGGCCAAACGCTGGCAAATGGGATCATTTCAGATTAGGAAGTCTGGTCGACATGGAGGAGGTGAGCTTAAGGGCCTGTTTCGGTGATGTATATCTCTATGACTCGAGGGCTTTTTGTACCAATCATCTTCAGTCTCTGCCCTTCCCCCCAACCCCCACCCCTTCCTCGGTTACTGACATTACTCAGGTTGTGGAAATGCCACCGTTGCACGGAGGTAAACACAGTAAGAAGTCTCACAGCACAAGAATAAAGTCTAACAGGTTTATTTGGTACTAAAAGCCATTGGCTTTTGTGGTTTGCCCCTTCGTGACTGGGAGTTCTAATCACAAACGGTGCATATAAAAGCACACACACAGTTCACAGGATACTGACGAAGGGGCAAACGCTGAAAGCTAGTGGCTTTTACTATCAAATAAACATTTTGGATTTTAAGTTGGTGTTGCTGAGACTTCTTATTGACTTTACTGTCAGTGGATTTTGTTTTACTAATCAAATGCTCTCGAGTTTGGAACTTTGATTATATATTTTTTTTAACCTTGACTGCTTGATGGAGTACAAGCCCAGCTCTTCCCTTCGCTCCCCGTTAACTGAATTCGCTCACTCCTTCCTGATATTTCTCCTTTACATCTCCTTCAAGCTTTTAATATTCTTCCCAAAAGTTGGTTCTCAGAATTGAAGACCATGCTATACACGTGTCCAACCAGTGATTCAAATAGATTTAAATAAATTTTCTAGGTTTATTTCTCAATTTTAAAAGTTCAGGGTTCATGTACAGACCCTTCAGCAGCCCCCGTGGGTTTATCCTTCCATTCCCCAAGGTTTATGGAATTTCAGAATGATTACAGCGGACAGGCAAACAATTTACCCAATACTGGAAAGACAGAGGACGACGAGCGACCTGATAGAAGTCTATAAAATTATAAGAGGCGTAGCTAAGTGAAGAGTTGGTAGCTAATGTGAAGAGTTGGTAGCTTCTCACCGGGACAATTACAAGGGGGCAAAAGTTCTTGGTAAAAGCGAAACGTTCAGTATAGCTGTGCGAGGGAAGTTCTTTACACAGAGGAAGGCAGGGGCCTGGAATGCACTGCAAAGGCTTATTGAATAGACACACGGATGGGCAGATGAGTGCAGATGGTTGGACTAGATAGGTCACCGTGAGTGGTGCAGGCCTAGTAGGCCAAAAGTTCTACTACTGTGCTGTACTGTTCTTTGTTCTTTGATAATCTGCATTACATTTCTGAAAGGACAACTCAGTCACATTCTATCATTCTCCTCGACCTCGTTTGTTTTTTTTAAACAATTTAATTTATTCTCCAATTCGGTTTGGGCAGCCTCGAGTAATTGGGCCTCCAGTACAGTTCCGGATACTGCATCTCACATCCATTCTCCCCTCTCTACTTGCGTCTGCTCTGGATGCTCTGGTTTCTTCCCATAATCCAAAAATGAGCAGGTTTGTTGGGTTAGCGAAAGCAAATTGCCCCTTAGCTGTCCAAAATGTGCAGATAAATTGGATTTGCTGTGCTAAATTGTGCCTCAGTGCTCCAAGATGTATAGGTTGGGGGATTAGCGGTGTAAATGTGTTAGGTTACAAGGATAGGGCATGGGTAAAATGCTCTGTTAGAGAGTCGTTGGAGACTTGATCACTTAAATGTCCCTGTTCTGCACTGTACGACTGCATGATTTGCCTAGATTCACGGCCAGACAATTAGTCGCCGTATGAGGGATGTGTTCGACTGTTTTCCAATAGCCTAAATTCTATATTTGCTCTTAAAACATATACAATACCGGCACTGGGGCAGGCATATCCCATTAAGGTCATCAAGCCTACTTCCATACGATTATTGGGCGGCACGGTGGCATGCTGGAGTTAGCATTGCTGCCTCATATCACTAGGGGCTCGGGTTCAATTCCCGGTCATTGTCAGTATGGAGTTTGCACATTCTCCCCATGTCTGCATGGATTTCTCCCCGTGGTCTGATTTCCAAAGATGTGCAGGTTAGATGAATTGGCAGTGCTAAATTGTTCCTTAGTGTCGGAGATCTAGCTAGTGTAAATTCATGAAGTTATGGGGATTAGGCCTGGGTAGGATTATTGTTGCGCAGACTCGATTGCTCGAATGGCCTCCTTCTGCACTCTATGCAGTCTATGGCTGATTAATAATGTTGTACAAAGTTACTGACATCAGGATGCTAAATTTAAATTTATATTATGTGTGAGGCGGTATTTGTAAATTGATCAAAAGGGAGCAAAGCGAGATAAATTAATTCACTGCCCTCCAGAGCAAAATGTCAATTTCACCTCTTATCTACTGTCTGTTTCTAAGGTGCCTGCAGTGTAGAACTGATCTTATCTCTATTAGGACATAATACCAAATAAATAGGAGCAGGAATAGTCAATCTGGCTCCTCAAGCCTTTTCTGTCATTCAATAAGATGATGGCTGATCTTTTTGTGGACTCAGCTCCACTTACCCGCCTGCTGACCAAAACCCTTAATTCCTTTACGGTTCAAAAATCTATCTGCCCTTGCCTTAAAAACATTCAATGCAGTAGCCTCAACTGCTTCACTGGGCAGAGAATTCCACAGATTCACAACCCTTTGTGTAAAGACGTTCCTCCTCAATTCAGACTTAAAACTGCTTCCCCTTATTTTGAGGCTGTGCCCCCTAGTTCTAGTTTCATCCGCCAGTGGAAACACGTTCCCTGCTTCTACCGTATCTATTCCGTTCAGACTCTTATACGTTTCTATAAGATCTCACCTCATTTTTCTGAATTCCAATGAGTAAAGCCCAGTCAACTCAGTTTCTCTTCGTAAGTCAACCTTTTTCAACTCCACAATCAACTTAGTGAATCTCCTCTGCACTCCCTCCCCAATGCAAGTATGTTTTTTTTTCTCAAGTAAGGAAACCAAAACTGTACACAGGTGTGGCCTCACCAGCAATTTGTACATCTGTAACATAATCTCGTTGTTTTTAAAATCCATCCCTCGAAAATGAAGGACAAAATTCTATTTGCCTTCTTAATTATTTACTGCACTTGCAAACCAACTTCTTGAGATTCCTGCACAAGGTGGGTGCCAACTTTGTTTATCCTTAGCCCCAATAACTTCTCCAACACTGCCTCCTTCGTGATACTGATAGTTTCTAGGTTCTCACCTGCTATAACTTTCCTGTCACCAAATTTTGGCATGTTACTTGTATTCTCCACTGTGGAAACTGGCACGAAATACCCGTTCAATGCCTCAGCCATTATTTCATTCCCAGTTATTACATTCCCCTTCTCATCCTCTAAAGGAGCAATGTTTTCGTTTAGCACTCGTTTTCGATTTACATATTTGTAGAAAATTTTGCTATCGGTTTTTTTTATATTTTGAGCTAGTCCATAATCCATCTTATCTTTTATATAACGTTTTCTCGTGGCTTTCTGCTGACTTTTAATTTTTTCCCAATCCTCTAAGCCCCGACTAATCTTTTCGGCTTCTATGCATTTCACTTCAATTTGATACCCTCCTTTATTTCCTTATGCATCCATGGTGGAGTACCTTTTTTTTCCCCAGTACTTTCTTATCATTACTATATACTTATGCGGAACACTGTGAACGATCGCTTTGAAGATCCTCCACTGTTTTTCAAGTGTCTCACCATAATGTTTTTGCTCGCAGTCTACGTTACCCAACTCCTCCCTCATCCCTTTATAGTCTCCTTCGTTTAAGCACAAGACACTGGTATTGGGTTTTACCTTTGCACGCTCCATCCTAATTTTAAATTCAACCATACTGTGACCGCTTCTTCCAATAGAATCCCATAACTGCAAGATAATTAAATATTCCTGTCTCATTGTATAGGACGAGATCTAGAACAGCTTGCTCCCCTGTCGGTTCCATTATATACTGTTCAAGGACGCTATCATGCATGCATTCTATGAACTCCTCCTCAAGGCTGCCTTGACCGACTTAGTTTGACCAATTGATATGTGATTAAAATCCCCCATGATAATTGCCGTAACATTTTTACATGCCTCAGTTTTTTTTTCTTTGTTTATTTTTCGTCCCACCATGATGTCATATTTGATGGCCTATAGATACGCCTTTCAGTGACATTTTTCTCCTTCTATTTCTAATTTCCACCCAAACGGATATAACTTTTCTTTTGTCTCATAGAACATATACCATCTCTCACTAGCGCATCCTTAAACTTCAGAGCTACGCCACCTCCCGTAACTCCCTCCGAATAGTTTGACATCCTTGGATATTCAACTCCCAGTCATGACCATCTTGCAACCATGTTTCTGTAATTGTCACCAAATCATAATTGTTTGCAATGATTCGTTCTGTCAGTTCATTTACCTTGTTTCAAATGTTATGGCCATTCAGATAACGTGCGCTTATGCTATTTTTGTGTCTTCTTTTTGAATTCTAAAACTTTCATTAATAACATCTCGAGTGTTCTCTTTCTTTTTAACTTTATTTTTTCCTGATTTTTGATGTAGTTGGTCTTACTCCCCACATCGTGTCTTTGTTCCCTCCTTCTCCGACTCTTTACGTAATTTCCCATCCCTCTGGCATATTAGTTCAAACTCTCTCCAACCACTCTAGCAAATAGACCCCCTCTGGCATCAGTCCCAGTCCTGTCAAGGTATAAGCCGTTCAATTTATTCAGGCCCACCTCCCCTAGAACCGGAGCCAATGCTCCAGGAATCTGCAACCATCCCCTTGACGCCATTTCTTCAGCCAAGTATTTTTCCAATATGTCCTCTCATTTCTACTCTTATTGGCATGGGGCACCGGTAGTAATCCTGACATTTTTAACTGTGAGGTCCGATTTTTTAACTTTCTTCCTAGCTCCCTGTAATGTGTTTTTAGGGCCTCATTCCTTTTTCATCTATGTCGCTTGTACCAACGTGTACTTCGACTATTGGCTATTTGTCCTCCCTCTTCGGAATGAACGGCAGCCGCTCCGGGACATCCTTGATCCTTGGATCCTTGACGCAGGGAGGCAATATACCATCCCGGAATTTCGTTTGCGGCCACAGAAAATCTGTCTAATTCCCCTTACAATGGAATTCCCTATCACGATTGCATTTGCATATTTTTTTATCCCTGTCCTCTGCAGCAAAACCAATTGTTGAGCTTTCCGAGAGAGGTCATTCCTAGATTCATTTCCCAGAAAGGGGGATGGGAGCAAATAATAACCTTAGAAAGGGAAGTCATATCTGGATATGAAAGAGAAAACTTAAAGGGCTGGGGTGGGTGGGGAGGGAATGTTGGAGGAGGAGGATGATCGTCCGAATAAGATAGTTGAACAGACAATATAAGAATAATGGGCTGAATGCAAGCTTTCTGTGTGAATATGTTAAAGATTTTTACATGTGTTTTCAGAAATACAAAGCGACAGCGAGAATAATATACCAAACACAAACCTATTCTGGGTTGGGTGCAATTGAATGCAGACTGGCATATTTTAACAACTGAACGCATCCAAATGCTCAGATGAATATCTCTACACATACACACACACAGATAGACAGACATATATCGATACACACACACACTCAGATATTTATCTATACACACACATACACTCACGCTCAGATATTTATTTAAATACACATAGGAATGCACAAACGCTCAAATATTTACCTATATGCACATGTACACACACGCTCAGGTATTTATCTGCACACACATAGAAACACACACTCAGATATTTATCGATGAGCACACATATTCATATCCGCACTCAGATATTTACCTATACACACAGAGAAACAAACACTCGGATATTTAGCCATGCACGTACATATTCATACATATGCTTCGCTGTTTATATGAACACGCACTTAGACACATACACACATGCTCAGATATCTATCTGTGCACGCACATAGACATACAAACACTTAGACATTTACATGTACACAAATATAGACACAGATGCGTTCAGAGATTTATCAACTGAATTAATCCAAATGTCTCAAAAGTTGAATAGAAACATACAATATATAGAGTAACATTTCACCTTTTCGTTTTTCTGCTGTTTTGGAATTCGACACACTTTTCGTCCAAGCTTTCCCTGGAGTCCCCAGTTGAACAATACAAGTGCAGAGAGCGCCGCTTCTCCAAGTTACCCCCGACACCATGACATGACTTCTGATGCTGTAGGTCCCGTTCACCTCCATTGTCCCGGGATCACTCGATCCTTCAGTGACCAGACCGGAAATATTCCAGGAAACAGCAATCTGGTTGGAAGAAACTCCACTGACCAAACATACTAAGGGCACGGTATCATTCACATCCAGCTCAGCCGGCGGGACAAATACCTGCACTGCCGTCTTGTTGGTAGAACTGTCTGGACAGAAATTGGGACACAGTTAACGATTAATTTACACCAAATGGTTTTGGTGTAAATTAAAAATTTGGTGCAAGCACCAAATGCTTGCTCTCTTACCTCCAACCAGTAGTGTGGGTCCATTCTGGAGCGTTGCATAGCCAAGCTTATGGGCACAGTAGTAGGAACCCGAATCATTCACCTGAACATTGCGAATTTCCAGTATCAATTCATGTTTGTCGTTGCCTTTTTTGGAAGTAAACTTGCAACCTTTCCCCTCACAAGGTGGGATATCGATTACTTTCGGGATTTCATCAACGCGTTGTTTATACCAGAAATAGCTAGTGACGAATTGCACCTCGTAAGTGCAGCGACAGGTTAAATTGACTGTCTGGCCGACTTCAGCTGTCATAGTGAAGTGCCTCTGAGGTAGAGAGGGCTCAGAATCTGTAACTAGAGAGATTATTCACACATCACAACAGATTATTTCGACATAGAAAACAGCCACTTGAAAAATAAATAATTCGCTCGTAAATTAAGAATAATCACACTAATGTCTTCAAAAATTCTGGCTTCGATTTATTTCCCAATTTTTGTTTCTTCCCTTGAAAGCAGGAAACAGAAAAGAAACAAAATCCTTTTCCCAAACATCGGCTCACATTTGCATTGTTGTAGCCGGGGAGCATGCTGGTTGGTACCAATGCCTCACAGCGCTGGGCACCGGTCTTCAATCCCTGGCTTGGATAATTCTCAGTGCACATTCTCGCCCTGTCTGCGTGAGTTCCCTCAGGGTCCCACAACCCTAAAACTGTGCTGGTTCCGTGGATTGGCTACAATAAATTCTCCCTCCTTGACCCCGAGCAGGCGCTGAACTGTGGCGACCAGGACATTTTTACAGCAACTTCATTGCAATGTGAATGTAAACCCACTTGTGACACTCATGCTTAAAAAAACTACGTTTGGCTGATGCCAATTTAGATATCTCACCTGTCACATATTTACCAAAAGCCCACAAAAGTTGGACAATAATTATCAGGGATAAAGGTCGCTGGGGCATTTTGCGGAGGTGAGCAAATCACCCAGCTTCCACTCCTAACAGTTTGCTTTTGGTGAGCATTCGCCGACAGACCTGGGTTCAGTCCCAGTTGATTGATGCACTTTAAGATGAGATGGAAACTATGACAAGGGGCGCAATGGAAAGTGTGACACAATACTGGGGGAAATGACCTGCTGAATGCCACATGCATCTGACGCATTGTGGTCGCTACATACGTGTCACAAAGGTCAAGCGATAGAATATCAATACGGAGCTTGACTGGTTTGTCTTTCCGAGGGGATCACAACTTAATCAATGTGCGGGTACGTGCTGAATATGTAAGTAAAAGTTTAATTTATTTTCAGGGTGTGGGCTGTGGGACTTAGTTTAAAAGAACGGCCAAGGGTGAATCATTGAAACTTACAGAATAGTGAAAAGCCTGGGGAAGATTTTCAGAATTGAACCGAATAGAATAGAATTCCTACTGTGCAGAAAGGGGGTCCATTCAGCACATAGAACCTGCATTGATAACAATCCCACCCAAGCCATATCTCTGCATTGCCACCTTACACTGCTAGCCCCTGACAATAAGGGGCAAGTTAGCATGGCCAGTCGAACTCACGCATGGAGTGTGGGAGGAAACTGGAGCACCTGGAGGAAAACCGTGCGTTCACAGCGAGAATGTGCAAACTCCGCGTAATCACTAAAGTCCGGAATTCAACACGGGACCATTGTGCTGAGCAGCAGCTAATCAATATGTCACCGTTCATTAGTTGAACAGACTAGTCTCCTGGGGCACAGATTTAGAGTAAAGTATTGATCCTTCTGAGCCGAGATGAGAGAGAATTTCTTCAGCAAGAGGGCGATGAATCTGTGGAATTTATTACCACAGAATACTGTGGAGGGCAAGTCATTCAGTGCATTTAAGACAGAAATAGATATTTGATTTGTAAGATGCTCGAAGCTAATGGCTTAAAGTTGGGAGAATGGGACTGACAAACATATCAGCCGTGGATGGCAAAGCAGAATCAATGGGTTGAATGGCCTAATTCTGGTCACTTGGCTGGGGCCGCCAGTATTAACTAATTTGGTGGGCCGGTTGATCAATGTTGGTGAGTTACCTTAATAGAACAAAGAGCACTGAACATTGAGCAATACAGCACCGGAACAGGCCCTACAGCCTTCGATGTTTTGCTGTAAATGACACCTAATGACACTAATCCCTTCTGCTTGTGTGGTTCATATCCCTCTATTCCTTGCATATTCATGTGCTTAACTAAGGGTCCCTTAAACAACCCTATCTTCCCTGCCTCCACCACCATCCCAGGCAGGGCTGTCCAGACACCTACCACTCTCTTTGCAAAACATTTATCCCTCACATCTTTGAATTTCTCCCTATCATCTTAAGTGCATGCCCCTTGATATTTGACATTTCATGTCTGGGGAAAAAGAAAAATGTTGACTGTCAAACTTTTTCAAGGAACATCATAATGTAATAGACTTCTATCAGGTCTCTGCTCAGCTTCTGCTGCTCCAAAACAAAAACAACTTCTACACTTTCTCTATGGCAATCCATTTGCTAACCAACAGCCCTAAATAAGACGGAGGGGGGGGGGGGTCCAATATTTTGACATCACCATACCAAAAGAACAGAGATAGATTTCCACCATGTTGTCTCTTACGAGGGGGAAAGTGTGGTGGTGATGATGTCGCCATGCGTCTGCTGCCTTTATCCTTCTGGACGATTAAGGTGTGGGATTTGCAAGATGAACGACAGGAAAATAGATTGAATGTTATGAGCCATTCTGAAACAAAATGTATTACTTTTACAATTATTGACATAGAAACATAGGAAATATTAGCAGGAAGAGGCCACTCAGCCCTTTGAGACTGTTCTGCCACCAATTTTGATCATGGCTGACTATCAAATTCAATATACTGATTCCCCTTCTCCCCATATCCCTCAATCCCTTTAGCCCCAAGACGTATATATAATTTCTTCTTGAAATCACACTTGTCCTCAACTACTTTCTGTGGGAGTGAATTCCTTACATTCGCCATCCCCTGTGTGAAGAAATTTCTCCTCACCTCATCCCTTATCCTCAGGCTATGACTCCGAGTTCTGGACTACCCGAACAGTTGGAATTTTTCTATGTGAATCAATTTTATCATTTCTGCGAGATCCCCTCTTACTCTTCTAAACTCCAAAGAATACAATCCTAACCGGTTTAATCTCTCCTCATACGATAGGCCTGTCATCCCAGGAATCAGCCTGGTAAACCTTCGCTGTACTCACTCTATAGCAAAGGCATCCTTCCTGAGATAAGAACATCAAAACTATACACAATACTCCAGGTTTACTTTTGGTATTGCATAACGTTTTGGGCTCAGCCAACGCTCTCTGGGTCAGGAAATTTCACCTCAGTTCAGTCCGGAAAGATTGAAACCATGTCCTCAAACAATGATCACTAGTTGGTGACACAACCTGCTTGCACAGAAACTGGAATATATTGGATGGAATGTGAGTGCACATATTTAAGGTGCACAGTGGCAGTTGTTTCAATATTCCCTATGTGAAGAGAAGTACACTGTCGCTGATTAAGGGAACACATTCCTTAGTCAGTGAAGCCTGGTATCTGTAACTTTTCTTCCAAACTGTGAGTTGAAGAACCTAGTGCATTTATGAGGAGACTGTAAATGAGGTTATTCAGAAATAGCCTGGTCTTTGCTCATTGTATCAAAGCCGAGCGGCAGACCATTTCTGGTTGTGGTTTCGAGCTTAGAGCTAAGGTGTGCCCTGAGCAGGCAGCTCTGAGCTTGCAGCTTCTCAACTGTGAAAACAAGCAAACCACTGAGAGCTTCTGGCTCGAATATTTTTCCATCAGTGGTGTAAAGTGGATAGAAACGTGGCTAGTGACTTCCGCCCCTCGACGTCCTCTGCACACCGCGGAACAGGCAAAGCGTCATTGTGTGGGCAAAAGGTAACAGCTAGAGCCAATGCGCTTCTTTTGCTGCCACGCCAAACCCTCTGTTGCAAGTTCGACTGACTAGATGCATTTTCATTCTAGGTCCTGCACTTATGCAGAACAGTCCAAGCGCTCAGTTCCCGGTGAAGTAAGATAGTCTTCTACCAGTATTTCATTCTACAAATCTCTTAACAGAAGGGGAGGCGAAAATCTAGTGGCATTATCGGTAGACTACTAATACAAAGAACAAAGAACAAAACAGCATGGTAAACAGGCCCTTCGGCCCAACGAGCCCGCCCCGCCACCTCGATGTTCCCACTTCTACACGCGATCCCTATGTTTGTAGATCTATGGACTAAAAACGAAATTTGAGACAATTTAGGGAGAATTTGTTTTGCCAATTAGCGTAAGAGCACATCTTTGGGATGTGGGAGGAACCCGGAGCTCCCAGAGAAAACCCACGCAAGCACGGGGAGAATGCGCAAACTCCCACAGGCACAGGCCCAAATCCATGTATCTGCGCTGTCGTGTTGCCCATCAGATGGTCCAGGTCAAGCATACACTCACGATGTGAAGCAGTAGGATACTCTCGAAAAAGGTCCAAGACCAGTCCTCTCACGACCCATCGCGTGTATGCCCCTTGTTCGACAAGAAGGTGGACCAAAGCACCTGTGGGATAAAAACAAGTGCATCAATAATATAGAAAGCAATCCCTATACTGCAGAAGGAGGCCATTCGACCCATGTACTCTGCACCGACAACAATCCTACCCAGGCCCTATCCCTGCAACCACACATTATGTATCACTCGAACCTATGCACCCGGGACGCTAAGGGAGAATTTACCAATTTCAATGAACTACATATATTTGGACGATAGAGGAAAAGTGGTACACCTGGAAGGAACTCATGCAAATATGGGAGAATGAGCAAACTCCACACAGACAAGCTGTGTGACCCAAGCCTGCAATCGAACCTAAATCCCTGGAGTTGTGAAGTAGCAGTGATAACCACTGTGCTCACGGGATCCAGACACTCAGTTGCTATTCTGGGGACCCTTGATAGGATTCCTCCAAGGCAGCTGGTGGAATTTGAATTCAATTAAGTTACCTGGGATTCAGAACCTACTGATAAACATAAATCCATCGTTAGGGAAAAAACATCTAGTTCACAATTTTGTTCATAGAAGGTAACCTGCCATCCTTACCTGGTGTGGCCTACATGTGACGTCAGACTCATGGCAACACGGTTGATTTTCAAATCATTTTTATGACACTCTACTGCCAGCGGACAATTAGTGATGGATAATAAATTCTGGGCAGCGCGCGACGCCCATGTGCCATAAATGTATTTTCCGTTTCGTGGCAACATGCATTCCCCATCATAATACTGAAGATTGTTTGACATGATTTCCTGAGGGGTTTTACAGATAACTTGTACATGTTTAACTGAACTTACGTCAGAAATAGGCCATGTTTCCAATGAGAGAATCCGATCAGCAGAAACATCTGTCTCATTAATTAATAGTTCCATGTATTTTGTCTGTTAGAATGATGTTTATTGACCATTTGCAAAACTTTCCAAATTGATCAGGATTCTATTCTTTATCGTCGTTAGGATTTGAAGTTATTAAAACAGCTGATTTGGTGAGGACTGATATTCCACTGGCACTTTTTTTAAAGCATATGTTTTCTTAATATGCCTTGGTTTTCTATACTACTTGTCTTTAATTTATTCACACCCTCGCCGCACTGCTCCACGCACTCTTTGCCTCCCGAAAGTTCAGTGAATATCTCCCTCAAGAAAGAAAAACTAAGTATCCGTTTCACTATTTTGACAGGTAATATTGCCACTCTTTTGGTCAGAGTTTCAACCATCTCAATGTTCAGATCACCATCCATTTGTCCTGGTCCCTTCACAGTAATGTTCCTTTTAAGAAAACCCACTAAGGCCTTGGGGGGTCACAGTGGCACAGTGGTTACCATTGCCGCCTTAAACGCCAGGGTTGGTGTGACTTTCTGCGTGACGTTTGCACAGTTTCCCGTGTCTGCATTTACTTCGGGTGTTCCGGATTCGCCTCACTCTTCAAAGATGTGCAGGTTAGGTGAATTGGCCATGTTAAATTCTTCCTCAGTGTCCCTCGACAGGCGCCAGAGGCCTGAGTGTGGGAAATAGGGGATTCACACACACTAACTTCAGTGTAATGTAAGCCGACTTTTGACAAGTAAATGAACTTTAAATTTCTCAAGACGTAAAGGAATCTGGCTTGTCTGCTTTGACTCCCGCCAACTTTTACAGATGCATCATACGAAGCATCCTTGTATCACAGATTCGTATGGTGCTTTCCAGAAAATACAAAGGGTTGTGAATGAATTCATCTGAAATTTCTTGCTAACGCGTTATTTAATCAAATCGCATGAACTCAGATATAGAACCATAGAACCATAGAAAATTACCACGCAGCCTCTAAAACATACGGGCTAAATGATAGGACTCTGAAGAGTACAGTTGAACAGAGGGATCTGGGAATTCAGGTACAGAATTCCCTAAAATTGACGTCACTAGTGGATAGAGTGGTAAAGAGTGCTTTTGGTACATTTTACTTTATAAATCGTAATATCAAGTATAAAAGTTGGAGTGTTATGCTAAGGTTATGTAAGGCATTGGTGAGGCCGAATTTAGAGTATTGTGTACAGTTTTGGTCACCTAGTTACAAAAAGGATGTAAATAAGGTTGAAAGAGTTTTTTTTTCCCGATCTATATGCGTATTAAAATCACCCATGGTTATTGTTATACCTGTCAACATTCTCGTGAACTTCTGTCATGCCGGCGATTCCTGGGACAGGCTAGTTGTATCATCCACTGGATATTTCTCGTTGAATTTTGTTCCAAGTGCCTTGCCCGTTAATGAGCATACCGGTGTTTTTGGACCTTCTTAACCTGTTAACTGTCACTTTCAACGCCGACTGAATGGGGCAGGACAGAAATTGACAATGATCTGCTAATGATGGGATCACTTAGCTCTGTCTATCGCATGCTGGGTTTGCTGGTTGTCACGCAAATCGCCCTGTTTTCTACCTAAACAACGTTACACTTGATTTTCAACGTTCTTCTTCCTAGCATGCCCGCTTGTGCATATCAATTTAACCAGAGTTCATCGCCCTGCTCGATATTAACTGTTGACCTGGAGGGCATACTGAACCATCATTTTTGATTAAGTTTAATTTATTGAACTTCGTGGATTCCCAGAATCAAGTTTCTAAATCTCTTTTATAATTCTATTATATTTTAATAAAATAACGTCAAGTTACAGAGAATATGTTCAATATGAAGACGGGAACGCTATGTGTTAGTCTTTCCAATGTCTACGGTCACCTGTAGATGCAGTTGCGACAGATAGATTGTCGGGAACGATTTCAAGTAGCTCCTTTTCCGTCTTTTTGTTTCTATCATCAACAGTCGCAGCTGGACTCCAGTCAAATTTATGCCATTTTGCCCAAGGCCAGTTCGGCCAGCAGTGGCGTTATCGTGCCACTAGGTGTTCGTCACTGAATACCCCCAATGGAGGGTATTTTGCATCTTTAACACAGTATGTCTTCGAGTGGTTTTCAAGATGGAGCAGTATTGATTCATGAGCTGAGGCGGACAGTGTTTTACTTCTGCGCTTCTGCAGATTCTGTAAATGTCTGTCTAAGTTGTGCATGTTTATTGATGACTTTTCTTTTACTTCATAGGTGATTCGGTCCGCCTTCTTGACCAACAAGGGGCATACACGCGGTGGGTCGTGCGAGGGCTGCACTTGGATGATCCTTCGAGAATTGCCCAATGCTTCACGTCGTTAGTGTACGCTTAAATTAGACCATCTGACGGGCAACATGACAGCTCAGTGACGATCACTGTTTGCTGTGCAGACACATGGATTTGGGCAGGTGTCTGCGGGAGTTTGCACATTCTCCCCATGATTGCGTGGTTTTCTCCGGCTGCTCAGTTTCCTCCCACGCCCCAAAAACGTGGTCTTAGGCTAATTGGTGTAAATAATTGTTCCGAAATTAGTCTTCCTCAATCTTCCCCAATAGGCGTAGACAAAGGCCGTGGGTAGAGGAGAGCATTCATAATGTTAAAATGGCGGCACTGGCTCGTTGGGCCGAAGAGCTGTTCCCCGTGCTGTACTGTTCTTTGTTCTTTGTAAAAGCTCGTGAATATAGCCCAATCCATCACGCAAACCAACCTTCCATCCATTGATTCTGTCGACACTTCCCAAATAAGAACATAAAAACATAAGAAATACGAGCACGAATAGGCCATACTCCTACTCCTGCTCGAGGAGTAGCCCTCGAGCCTGCCCCGCCATTCAATAAGATCATGGATGATCAGTACCACTTTCCCGCTTTCTCCCCGTAACCCTTAATTCCCTTGTCAATTAAAAACCTATCCACTCTTGACTTGAAGATATACAGCGAGGAAGCCTCCACCACTTCATCACGCAGAGAATTCCAATGATTCACCACCCTCTGCGTGAAGAAACCCCTCCGCAACTCCGATCTGAACCGTACTGCACCCTCCCCCCTCCCACCCCCGATCTTGACGCTGTGCCCTTTAGTCCTGCTTTCTTTGTTAAGCGGGAAGAGTCTCTCAACCTCTACCTTATCCACCCCCTTCATTGTCTTATACGTTTCTATAAGATCCCCTCTCAGCCTTCTAAACTCCAAAGAGTACACACCTAGCCTATTCAGTCTCTCCTCATAATCCTACGCCCTCTTCTCCGGTATCAGCCTAGTAAACCTTTTCTGCACCCCCTCCAAGGCCAATATATATTTTCTCGAATGTGGAGACCAAAACTGCGCACAGTACTCCAGCTGCGGCCTCACCAGCACCCTGTACAGCTGCAAAGCTGTAGAGCTGCAAAATATCTTTTGGCAAAGCAACCTGCAAAATGAAGTACACCATACACCATGTATACCCTCTCTTCCATTTTCTTCTGTCGGGAAAAAATGTACAAATATTTGAGCTCACGTACCAACCGATTCGAGAATAGCTTTTTCCCTGCTTCCATCACGTACGCACAGACACATAGATAAGGAGAATTGTTCTCTCTCTTTTTCTCTCCCTTTCTCTCGCTCTCTCCCTCTCTCTCACACACACACATACACACACACGCACACATACAATTCCTCTGTCTTTCTCTTTCTCTCTCCTCTCCCACAGATACACACAAGCACACCTCAACTATCTGCCCTCTGCTGGATAATGTCAGAATCACACACTCCACACATATACACACACACACACACACACATACACACACAGATAGCCAGAATGTTTCTCACACACGCATACACACTCGATCCTTTATCACTCTTCCCACTACTGGATAATGTCAGAAATAGACATAGGCACATGTACAGATCCATACTCCCTCCTGGTTACTCGTGGTCATTGGACGTGACATTACCGGAAACAACTTTGCTTAAGATTATTTAGTTGTTTGCTGAGTGTATCGAATGTGTTACATTGAAAGTAAGATTTCAGTCTCTGCTAATAGTCGTTCCATTTTTACAGAATCCATCTGCCACTCCCCTCTCTCTTATTAGTGTTGTTTTCAATACAGCAACACACAGCCCTGGGTGCGGCAACCGCGCTCCAAACCTGTAAAACATTTCATATTGAGGAAATATAGTGATATGAAATTCAGATTCGTATCAATTTATTCATTCTGCATCAAGCACGCATCTTGTTTCATGAGGGATATGGTCTAACAACAAAATAATTAAAACATAATTAAATAAGATTATTTTTAAAAAATCAAAATAACTAATCAGAAAAAAAGGACTATTTGGCTGTTAGACAGGATCAATCAATCCAAGTAGAGAGTTCTTCTGTAAATCCGTCAGTCTCTGACGTCCCATTTTGAAGGGGAACTATTCCCAAATTCACACTCAGTTCATTACTTCAAAAAAAATGGAAACGGGTTTGCTGGGTCCCGTAGTGATGAAGAGAGAACTTATTCTGTTTGGGATATGACTGAAAAAAAACGTGCGTGTTACAAGGATCAAGCCCTCTTCTTAATTTGTTGAATAACAGCGTCTCCTAATGGAGATGCGCGCACACACACACACACACACACACTTACACATGCTCTCTCTTTCACACACACACATACACAGAGAGATGCTCATACACATTTGTAGGTACGTTCATACTTTGACACACACATACTCATAGACACACATACACATACACACACACAAATGTGCACACAAAAGCGTGCAGAGAAATACACTGAGAAGAAAATATTAGATTAGAGAGGCCTGTCCCTGTTCCTGTGCTATAATTGTTCTTTTTTCACACACACACACACACACACACACACACACACACACACACACACTTTTACACATGCTCTCTCTCCCACTCACACACGCAAACGTGCACACATAACCACACATGCACACACACACACACATACAAGCACACGCGCACACACAGACACACATGCGATCAAACACACATATACTTCAACGTACAAAAACGCACATACACACTCATACACTTGCACACACTCTCTCAAACACACTTACATGCTGACACACTCACAGACTCATACATTTATATGCACTCACGCACACACATACACACTCAGACAAACACAAATATACACTCGCACGCGCATTTACACGCACACAAATTCATACACTTACACACACACACACACACGCACACACAATTTTCATACATTGGCACACACTCACAAGTGTAAATACGCGCCCAACACTTACACTTAATGTCTGTCAAAAGTCACGTGAATCGCTATTCATTCATTGCCACATCGAGTCTGAAACATTTAAAATGTGGGTAAGCACTCATGAAAGAGTACTTGGATATGATTTCCGCATTTCCGTCAGTTCCCATCACCAAACTTCTGAAACAATATCAAACATCTGCGGAAATTCTCCATCATATCAGAGGAGAGCAATGTTAAAGTGAAGAGTTTGGGGGATTCGGTGTTGAGTTGTTATCGTTCTCCTTAGAGCAAAGAAGTTGAGTGAAGATATAATTAAGATGTTATAATTAAGATCCTCATGGAAGTGGCCTCTGAGGAAGGGAATATTTAATCGTAAGAATCAGAATATCCAGGAGCTTTTTTTTTGTAATATCACGATTTAGAATGAAATGGGCATTTAAGTCATGTATTAATGATATTTTCAAGATGGAAGTTCAGCTAATATGCCTGCCAGTAATAAATTAACCCAAGGACTGATTGTGTCAGTAAGCTAGCTAAAATGTAAAAATCTGCTGCAAATGAAATTTGAATTTAGGATAATTATGAAATCATGCATTGTTTAAAAGGATAAGTAATGCAATTTTGTACTGGATAAAGGGAATCAAAGCTGGGAATTCTGCCAGATGATTGGGCCCACATCTAGCAGATTAATTAGTTTTGACTTCCAACAAAACGCTGAGCAAGTTGAAATTTTGTAATTTATTTCTCAGCAACAAAGAAGCCATTTGGATTAAGTAGCGAAACTTCCGTTAATTGAAAGAACAAATGATAGATCAACGCTTTAAGTGTCACAAGTGTAACGACATGATGGGTTGTGATTTGGAATGATGTTGGAAATGGGGATGCAGGTTAAATTGATATTTTCATAAGGAGGAGTAGATAAATACTTGATGGGGAGGTTTCGGCTGTATCATTCCATGATTGCGTCCTGGCAATAACATTTTCCTTTTATCTGACAATTAACATGATTTGCTTTATTGATAACAGTCCGAATATGGAAGAATCGCATGTTATTGGCGTCATTCAATTAATCTTAAACATCCAGGAATTGATCGGATTTATTATTGTCACATGTATTGGTTTTCAGTTAAAAGTAGTGTTTCTTCTACGCTACACAGACAAATCAGCTGTTTACAGAGTACAACGATTTGATTTATTACTGTTATATATATTGGCATTAATGAAAAGTATTGTTTCTCGCGCACTGTATAGGCAAACATACCACTCATTGAGTACAGAGGAGTGAAGAAAAGGAGAGGGTGCAGAATATAATGTTGCGGTCATAGCTGAGGTGCAGAGAAACATGAATTTATAAGATTGGCCCATTCATAGCTCTGATGGCAGCAGGGAAGAAGCTGTTCTTGAATCGGTTGATATGTGATCTCACCCTTTTATACATATTTTCCCGATGGAATGAAGTGGAAACGAGTATGTCCGGAGTGTATTGGGTGCTTGATTATGCTGGTTGCTTTTCTCGAGGGAGCAGAAAGTGTAGACGAAGTCAATGGATGGGCCGTGAGGTAGCAAATGGAATTCAATACGGATAAGTGTGAGGTGATTCACTTTGGTAGGAATAACAGGCATATGAAATATAGGGCTAATGGAAGGACCCTTAATAGTGTTGTCGAGCAGAGGGATCTTGGGGTACAAGTACATAGCTCTTTGAAAGTTGGCACCCAGGTTGATAAAGTTGTTAAGAAGGCGTACGGTGTGTTAGCTTTTATTGGTAGAGGGATTGAATTTAGGAGCCGTGAGGTTATGTTACAACTGTACAAAACTCTGGTGCGGCCGCACTTGGAGTATTGCGTACAGTTCTGGTCGCCGCATTATAAGAAAGATGTGGAAGCATTGGAAAGGGTGCAGAGGAGGTTTACCAGGATGTTGCCTGGTATGGTGGGAATGCCTTATGAGGAAAGGCTGAGGGACCTGAGGTTATTTTCATTAGAGAGAAGAAGGTTACGCGGTGACCTAATTGAGGCGTATAAGATGATCAAGGGATTGGATAGGGTGGATAGTGAGAGCCTTTTTCCTGGGATGGTGATGACCAACACGAGGGGACATAACTTTAAATTAAGAGGTGGTAGTTATAGGACGGATGTCAGAGGCAAGTTCTTTACACAGAGGGTGGTGAGAGATTGGAATGCCCTGCCTGCAGCAGTTGTGGACTCGCCTCCTTTGGGAGCATTCAAATGTTCGGTGGATAGGCAAATGGATGATATTGGAATAGCTTAGGTTAGAGGGTCCACTGACCGGCGCAACATTGAGGGCCGAAGGGCCTGTACTGCGCTGTAATGTTCTATGTTCTATGTTCTATAGAAGTTGGTTTGCGTGAAGGACTGGCCTACGTTCACAATACTTTGTTATTTCTTGCAGCCTTGGACAGAGCAGGAGCCATACAAAGCCATGCCGTATGCAAGGAACGTTAAATATATACAATGATTTTTTCACATATCACAATTAAGCAACTCAGAATGCACCTGCTCTCTGTATTTTTAAAAGCATTTATTATTTCTCTTACTGCAACATAATCTAAGCAAAAAACTTGAATATCATCATCCTTTCCGCAAGAACCAATTTGAAATTTCTCGAGTTTCTTTTCTGTTACATTGAAGCAACTCAGAAAACTATATGATCTCTGAATTCTCTCACGCTGATTGTTTCGTCACTTCCTGTGGCGGTCGTGTATCATCGTGTTCATGATCTTTGAGATATTTTATTAATTAAAAACTAGAAAAAATACTTGTTACAAGGTGTGTTTTGATGTTTAACTTGAAGCTTAGGTTTGATCCACTGTGTGAGAATTGTGTGTTTTGAAGGAAGAAGTGACCTCACAGATATTGTTCCAACCGAGGCCCTGCTTAAGGGATCACATTAATACCAAATTCTGAAAGGTCTGGGTAGAGTGGACGTGGGGAAAATGTTCCCGTTAGTAGGAGGGCCTACGATCCGATGGCAGAGCCTCAGAGTAAAAAGATGTCTCTTTACAACCGAGTTCAGGAGAATTTCTTCAGCCAGAGGGTGGTGGATCTATGGAATTCATTGCCACAGAAGGCTGGGGATGCCAGGCCGTTTAAGACAATGATAGATAGCTTTTGATTGGTAAGGGATTAGAGTTTAAGAGGAAAAGGCGGGAGAATGAAGTTGTGAAACCTATCAACTATGATTGAATGGCGGATCAGACCCAATGAGCTAAATATCCTAATTCTACTCCTAAACCTGGAAAGCTTGTGGTCTTTTTCATGCAGATATTTCTGTTTCGCTAATCCACTGTTTTCGCAGAATAAAAAAAAAACTAACGTTTAGATAAAGAAAGAGCAAGTGAGACAGAAAAGGTAAGAGAGAGAGCGCGAGAAAATCGGAGAGGGGAAGAGCTAGAAAGAGAGGGAGCCAGAGATAGAGAGACGAGGCAGAGAGAGAGACAGAGTTGACAGATACAGAGAGGGGGGCTGGGGGAGACAGATAGAGAAACAGACAGAAAGAAAGATAAACAGACAAAGAGAGAGAGACAAATAGAGACAGAGGCGGAGAGACAGAGAGAGAGACAGACAGAGACAGAGAAAGCCAGTGAGAGAGATAGAGTGAGAGGGAGAGAAAGCAAGAGACAATGAGACAGAGAAAGAGATAGGGTGGCAGAGGGAGAGCCAGACAGAGAGTGGGGGGGGAGGGAATAAAGTGAGACAGAGAGAGAGTTTCACAGAACAAGAAAGAAAGGGATAGAGCAAAATAGAGAGTAAGACCGCAAGAGAAACAGAGAAAGCCTGTGAGAGCAACAAGGAGAGAGAAAGAAGGGAGGGGGTTGGGGGGGGGGGAAGAAGACAGACAGGGAGACAGACAGAGAAATAGAGTTACAGAGACAAAGAGAGAGAGAGAGAGAAAGACAGAGAAAGAGACAGACAGCTGGAGAGACACACAGAGTGAGGAAACAGGCGGAAACAAAATATTCAAACATTTTTAAAAATGTCTCACAAGAAGGTTGATAGATTCTTGATAATTTGTGGGGATCTGGCTTTGAATTTACAATTGGATCAGCAAGAACCGATTCACTGGGTGATCAGGTTCAAAGAGCTGAGGCTAACTCTTTTTCTAACTTTGTACGTTCATATCCAGCTAATGTTTGTTGTGATGTTGCTTGAGGTAGTATTATGCCCATACGTTCACCCACTGTCCAGCTGCCCTGCTAAAAGCAGTCATGACGTACTTTAAATCCCAGATGAAGAGACGTTGTGCTTTTGTTTTAATTGGTTGGAGAATATCGACATGTGGTTGATTATGATTAGTTTCAAATAATTCACTCCTACAGCATGAGGTTAGAGTTAGGGGAAAGAGGTAGAGAATCAGGTGAACTGGTGCTGTAATAATAATCTCCCCGTCAACAAAACAAAAGAAGTGTTCATTGCTTTCAGGAAACATAATGGAGAACAAACCCCTGTCTGTACAAACGGGGATGAAGTGGAAATGGTCGAGAGGTTCAACTTTCCCGGTGTTCAGATCACCAACAATCTGTCCTAGTTCCCCCAGGCTGACCTTTTGTTAAAATGCCCCAACAACGCCTTTACTTCCCCAGGAATCTAACAAAATTTGGCATGTCAGCTACGATTCTCACCACCTTTACAGACGCACCATAGAAAGCATCCTTTCCGGATGTATCACAGCTTGGTATGGGCTCCTGCTCTGACCAAAACCGCAAGGAATTACAAACGCTTATGAATGTAGTCCATTCCAATCTTGTAACGAGCCTCCTATCCATCAACTCTGCCTACACTTCCCATTGCCTCGGGCTAAGCAACCAGCCTAAAGAAAAGTCACCCGGTCCCCGGATATTCTCTCTTGCACCTTCTTCCATCAGGGGAAAGATACAAACGTCTGAGGTCATGTACCAACCGATTGAAAAACAGCTTGTGCCTTGCTGCCATCAGAATTTGAATGAAACAACCTCGCATTAAGTTGATCTTTCTATTTGCACTAGCTATGAGTGAAACACCACATTCTGCACTCATTCCTTTCATTCTCCCCTACATATTCTATGAACATTATGGTTTTCTGTAGAGCGCGCATGAAGCAATATGTTTCACTGTATCCAATACATGTGAGAATAATAACTGAAATTAAATCAAAAAGTTCATCTATACAAAGTATAAACTAGAGCTAGGTTAATTGTGCTAACCATGCAGAGATATCAGACAGAGAAAAGATGACCCAAATCTTCAAGGAAATGCCTAGGGCAGAAAGTAATGGATGGGCTGGCATCCCATGTCCTTCTGATGCTCTACACATACCAGCTTTTCTCTCGGGTAACTGAGTACTAGATAACGGGGGACTGGAAAACATGGTGGAAATGCACTTTTTGCAAAGATTACGTGCAATGGTTAAGCACTGCAAAATTCAACGCTAAGTTTATTTTGTCTCAGAGTTTCCTGTTTACACCGTAGTTTGACTCAGTCTAAAGCACGCAGTTGAGCATAAACTGTGAGCTGTTTCTGTTTCCGTGCTGAGATGTAACCCACAACACAGATCGCAAGGAGGAAAACCTCACAGCTTATGCTTAATTGCGTGCTTCAGACTGAGTCAAACTGTGGCAGAAAGGCAACATTCAACATTGATTTCAACATTGCTCATAAGTAGGCTTACAGTCACACTGCAATGAAGTTACTGTGCAAATCCCCATGCCGGCACACTCCGGCACATGTTCAGGTACACTGAGGAAGAATTTAGCACGGGCAATTCGTCTAAAAAAATATGCCTTTTGGACTCTGGGAGGAAATCGGAGAACCCTGAGGGAACTCATGCAAACATGGGGGAACATGCAGACTTCACACAAACAGTGATCCAAGCCGGGAATTGAAGCTGGGTCCCTGACTCCATGAGTCAGCTGTGATAAACATTGTGCCCCTCCCCCCGCCCCCACAGCCCTTTGTTGGGCAGCTTGAATAAGTTGCTGAAATCAATAGTGCACAGAACATAGAATAGAACATAGAACATTACAGCGCAGAACAGGCCCTTCGGCCTTCGATGTTGCGCTGACCAATTCTGAAAAAAGCGATGGCCTTCCAAACTAAACCATTCCCTTCTCTTCCATAAACTTATCAACTAACCTCTTAAACGCCACCAAACTTGGTGTATCTACAACTGCTGCAGGCAGGGCATTCCACTCCCTAACCAACCTCTGGGTAAAGAACATACCTCTGATATCCGTCCTATAACTATCACCCCTTAATTTAAAGCTACGTCCCCTCGTGCTAGCTTTCTCCATCCTAGGAAAAAGGCTATCACTGTCCACCCTATCTAAACCTCTAATCATCTTATATGTTTCAATAAGGTCTCCTCTTAGCCGCCTTCTTTCTAACGAAAACAACCTCAAATCCCTCAGCCTCTCTTCATAAGACCTGCCCTCCATACCAGGCAACATCCTGGTAAACCTCCTCTGTACCCTCTCCAATGCCTCCACATCTTTCTTATAATGTGGGGACCAGAACTGTACACAATACTCCAAGTGCGGCCGCACTAGAGTTTTGTACAGTTGCAACATGACGTTGCGGCTCCGAAATTCAATCCCCCTACCAATAAAAGCTAAGACTCCGTATGCCTTCTTAACAACCTTATCGACTTGATTGCCTACTTTCAGGGATCTATGCACATATACACCAAGATCCCTCTGTTCATCAACACTATGAAGAGTCCTACCATTAGCCCTATACTCTACACATTTGTTAGTCCTGCCAAAGTGAATTACCTCACACTTTTCCACATTAAACTCCATTTGCCGCCTCTCGGCCCAGCTCTGCAACTTGTCCAAGTCTCTCTGCAAACTATAACACCTCTACACAACAGTGTTATTTCTTCTGTCATTTATCTGAGCACAGTGGATAGCATGCTAATACCGAGTGTTGCATTGAATTAATTCCGAATATCTTCATTGATTCTCTTTCCAACCAGAAAGTATTAAAATGAAAATAACTAAAAGAGGTGTGAATGTTTTAGTTCACGTTTATTGTTGCGTCCAGTTCCTATTGCCCTTTCTATACCCCTATTCGTTTTTTAATCGTTTGGAGCACGGATAATTTCTTTTAGGCTGATACTTAACCTTCACACTAAACTCCACATTGGGTGGGGAGGGAGAGATGATGGCTGAGTGGTATTTCCACTAGCCTATTATTCAGCTAGTATTCTGGGGTTCCAAGTTCAAATCTCATCGTGGCAGATGGTGGAAGAAAAAAATACCTGGAATGAAGAATCTACGGATTACAGTAGCAGTAACGGATTCTTATTGAATGGCGGGGCATCTCATTGAATGGCGGGGCAGGCTTGAAGGGCTAGATGGCCTTCTCCTGTTTCTATTTCTTATGGTCTTATGTTCCAAGTCAAATTTAGGACTGATGTTAGGAGCTTATAACAAAAGAAGTGATTGACATTGGTATTGAGAATGGTTCTCTGGGCAGAACGAATTGGGGGATGGTTGAAGGAAATCCCTGCATTCCTCAAGAAACAATTATCCTAGCGGATAAGGGGTTTAAATCCTTGTAGGATGGATAACCTGTCTTGAGCACAAGACATTTTCCCATCCCTTCCCTTCCCTTCAAAAGCAGAGAAGTATCATTCAGAACTTTGGTGAGGCCACAGCTGGAGTACTGTGTGCCGTTCTGGTCGCCATATTATAGGAAGGACGTGATTGCAGTGGAGGGGTGCAGAGGAGAGTCACCAGTATGCTGCCTGGGTTTGAACATTGAAGTTATGGAGAAAAGTTGGTAGGCTTCGGTCGTTTTCGTTGGAGCAGAGAAGATTAAGGGGCGAACTGATTGAGATATGCAAGATTATGATGCTGAGGAACAGGGTGGATAAGAAGCAACTGTTCCCCTTACTTGAAGGTGTCTCACGAGGAGACATAGGTTCAAGGTGAGGGGCAGAAGGTTTGGGGAGGGGGTGTGAGAAAAAATATTTTACCTAGAGGGTGGGGTGCGCTGGCTCAGAGGATGGTAGATGTGTGTTGCCTCAAATCCTTCACAGGTATCTGCATAAGCAAGTGGCATGTCATAACATCAACGCTATGGACCACATTTTGGTAGATGGGATTATTGGGAGTTCAGGTCACGGTGCAGACTCTAAGGGCTGAAGAGCTTCTTCTGCACTCTATGATTCTATAATTCTGTGTAATGTAGCAAGTGGCTCCACAAACTTCTTGCAAATTCTTTGCCGAATGATTTATTGAATCAGTGTAAAGTTATGTTAATTTTAAAATCCTTTGACGTATTTGTATCAGGAATTGTCCAATGTTCTATATTACTTCAGAAACTAGCAATTGCCATGCATCCAAAATAATCGTTCAACATTCTAGATTCTTAATTGTTATCATATTCAAAATATCATGGAAATAAGTCGCACCATATTACTGAGAAATCATCTGAAATTTACTCACTCATTTGCCTAATCTTCTAACGTTACTGAAGAATCGACGTTTGCAAAGTTCACCAGTAAACCTCTTGCAGTTAAAGCAAGTTATCCTTCAAGATGTGTGGATTTCATTCATTCATTCGTGGGACATGGACAGCATTTATTGTCCATCCCTAGTTGCAATTGGAGGACACGTAATAATCAATCACATTGCAGTCGCTCGAAGTCACAAGTCGGCCAGACCGAGTAAGGAAGCAGATATTAGTGAACCAGGCATTATTTTTGTTTTGACAATCGCCAATGGTAGTCCGTAGATTCTTAATTGCAGAGTTTTTTAATTTATTTATTTAATCCAAATTTCACCACCTGCCATGGTGGGATACGAACCGTGCTCCCCATTAGCTAACTTTCCGGATTATAAGTCTAGCGATAACACCACGAGGCCATCGCCTCGGCATCCAGGTGTGAACGTTTACTGAGAATTCAGGGGAAAAAAAATCACCATTAAAAAGTGGTGTGGTGAAAGAGGAATAATTCTCAAGGGGCATTGGGAAAAAAAAACGAGAGTTTAGATTAAATTTACGATTCAAACAAATGTCACTGGCTTGACGGGCTGAATGGCCTATTTGTGTGCTGAAATTTGACATAGTTCTAAGCTTCGAGTCTATATAATCCATTTACCCGCGTTATGAGACGGGAAATAGGTAGTATTCTTTCAGGGTTAAATATAACAGTGTCCAATACCAGGGCGCATCTAGTTAAGACTCGGGGCACATTTAATCTTGCAGATTACATATCCATACAGCCGAAATCCCAATAACTTTGTAACATGCGTTGTCAGTCCTTAATCCCATCTCCAACGCACACATAGTCACTCGAAAAATGTTTCTGTAAATTAGCTGAAGAGCCACCGGAAACATATTTGTTCTAAAGACTTTTAGAAACCGGAATCACACAGCTTACGTTTGGTATTCAAAACATTTTTCAATATTTAGTTAACTCGAGCAAAGATACATTTTGAATTATTTCTTGCACAATTACACTGGAAAATCCAGAAGAGAATTTTAAAAACCGATATCAGAAATTAGAAGCACGAAGAGGTGAAAATGCACTACAGGCGATATTCCGTCATAGAATGGTGGACATGAAAAAATATTCATTTTTCCGCTTTGGGCGTCATCATAATATCGAGCCGCCCGACTTTGCACTGGCTGCACTTTCGAAAGTTACCGTGCAACAGGAAGAATGTTTCTACAACACTAGACATCTAAGAAGCACTGGCGAGTTCTCTCTCTCTCTCTTTTCTCTCTCGTTAGAGGGTTGGATCCTCGTTAAAGGCCAGGCTTGTCCCATAGCGTCTGTGGATGAAAAATGAACTGCTTGTGTAATCCACACCATTATTATAAGGGTAGGTGAGGCCATGGGACCTCTCTATTCTATTCAATCGGTTCATGGCTGCCAGGTAGTTCAAGTCACGCACACACACACACACACACACGCGCACACACACACGCACACACACACACACATACACCAACATTGAATAATCCTTAATCTATTCCCTAACATATATTCATTCGTCTCAGTTTTGAAATGTAGAATTGCCCAATGGTCTGTATAACTTATTACTGACCTGAATTTAGCCTTGTGGTGTGTCTGAAGAAATATGTGATTTCATTTGATTTATTATTGTCATATGCATTAGTATGCATTCAAAAGGATTTTTTTTTTGCCCTGAATACAGATAAAGCATACCCTGTGTGGAGAATGAAAGGGGAGGATGCAAATTTTGTGTTATAGTCATAGCTAGGGTGCAGAAAAAGATCAATTTAATACGAGGCAGGTCAATTCTAATGTCGGATGGCAGCAGGGAAGAACCTGCTTTTCAGTCGGTTGGTGAATGACCTCAGATTTATATATCTTTTTTTTTCCCCGAAGGAAAAAAGTTGGAAAAGAGAATGCCCAGGATGGTTGGGGTCCCTGATTATTCTCGTTCTATTTTTTATTTAGAAGCATAGACGATAGCAGCAGAAGGAGATCATTTGGCCTTCGAGTCTGCTGTACCACTCATTAAGATCGTGGCTGATTATCCAGCCTAATAGCCTAATCTTGCTTTTTCCCGATAACCTTCGTCCCCAGTTGTTATATCCAGCCATCCCTTCGGTGCATTCAATCTTTTGGCATCAACTACTTCCTGTGTTAATGAATTCTACAGGTTCACCATTCTTTGGGTGAAGAAATGTCGACTCACTTCAGTCCTAAATGGTCTACTCAGAAACCTCAAAATGTGACCCACTGCTTCTGGACACCGTCCACCATCGGGAATATCCTCCCTGTATCTATTCTGTTTAGTTCTGTTAGATTGTTTAAGTCTCTGTGAAATCTCCCCTCATTCGTCTGAACTCCAGCGAAAACAATCTTAACCCAGACAATCTTTCCTCGTACATCAGTCCCGCCATTCTCGGAATGAGCCTGGTAAACCTTCGTTACACTCCCTCGAGAGAAAGGACATCCTTCCACACCACAAGCTTGGTGTGTCTCCTGTTCTGTTCAAGACCACAAGAACTGGTTCTCTCCGATCACTCAAATCAGCCTTCCATCCATTGACTTTGTCTGCACTTCCCGCTGCCTTGGGAAAAACAACCAGCATAATTAAGGACTCAGCGCGTTCCAGACTTCCTCTCTTCCATCTTCTTCTGTGGGGAAAAGAAGAGATACAAAGGCTGAGGTCACTACCAACAGAATAAAGGGCATCTTCTTCCCTGCTGCCATTTTAAATGGACCTATCTCAGACTAAGTTGATCTTTCTCTACGCCCTAGCTATGACTGTACCATTACAATCTCCATGCTCTCCTTTCCTTCCCTATGAACGGTATGCCTTCTCTGTATAGAGCTCAAGAAACAAAACTTTTCATTGTATCCCAATACTTTTGACAATGATAACTCAAATCTATGTACTCTATGAATGGTATGCTTTGTCTGTATAGCGCACAAGAAACAATATTTTTCACTATATCCCAGTACATGTAACAATAATAAACCAAATCTATGTCGTCTATGAACGGTATGCTTTGTCTGTATCGCTCACGAGCAGCATGCTTTTCATTATATGATAATACATGTGACAATAATAAATCAAATCATTGTACTCTATAAATGGTATGCTTTGAATTTTTAGCGCACAAGAAAAATACTTTTCACTGTATCCCAATATACGTGACAATAATAAATCAAATCAAATCAGATGTCCCACGATTGAATTGAACAAAATAAACTAACTTGGGAGAAGTGTTATCCGGACTCGAAAATTTCTCTATCCCTAGTTTTCTAGAATATTCTGTGTTGGTTATGAATTCTAAACCGCGGATTAATAATGAATGAAAAGTGTCCATGTAGTTTAGCAACAATAATTCCATTCATTCACCTCTTTATTTTGTTTGTGTTCTCTGGATTCTGTCAGTTCCTCATCACTGTTCGAGTTCCTGTTAGAAAAGGGGATATAAACTGAAACTTAAAATGGGTTTATTTCACACCGAACCCGCTCAGAAGTGTCAATAACTCAGTGATAAATGCGTGGATTGAGAGCGCCGCGATGTAACAAATTCCCACAACCATCACTACCTCTCTGCCGGTTCCTGCAGATCCTCCTTCCGGCCACAAAGACCAATCCCAGAAGGAGAAGAGCCGCGGCCGACAAACGCCAGAAAAGCAGTAAATGACAGGTGGGCGAGAACGGAGAATCTGCAAAAAAGAATTAAACTTTCACTCAACGAAAATCAAGTGTGGAAATAATTAAATAAGCGAAGTCTTTTTTTGTTCAATCTAACTTTCCAATTTGAAAGGAAAATGGTAAAAAGTTTTGCACTGGCTCCAATCATATGACAGAGTAATATTTTTTACAATAGAACACAAGGCGAGGTTGATAGATATAGTGACAGAGAGACTGAGCATTTTTTTTGAACAGCGCATACATCGAGATGAGGGCGAGGGGAGGGGTGCAGAAAGAAAGATTCAGAGATAGAGTAACCATATAATCCCACAGTGCAGAAGAAAACCATCCGCGCCATCGAGGTAATGCAGAGAGAGATGGGTAGGCACTTAGATGGAGCACCATGCAACTAGAATAAAAATAGTAAACATAGAATGCTGGAGAATACTTGATAGAAAATAGAGGGAGAGAGAGAGAGATCAAAGGAGAGAGAGAGATCAATAGCTGAAGAAAGAGATGCAAACAAAGGGTGAGGGTGGACCAACTGAGAAAGCTACGCCATGGTAAAATGGAGGATTGATACATGGAAAGGGGGAAGGTAAACAGGGGAAGATAAACAACTGGACATATCACAAAATCCCTACAACACACTGCAAGACCGTTAGGCCCATCGAACCAGTACGACAACTATCCCAACCAGGGACAAGCAACGTAAGCCCAAATATTTACACCTGACAATTTAGCATAGTCAATCCATCTAACCTACACATCTTTGGACACCAAGGGCAATTTAGCATGGCCAATCCACCCTAACCTGCACATCTTTGGACACTAAAGGACAATTTAGCATGGTCAATCCACCTGACATACACATCTTTGGAAACTAAGGGGCAATTTAGCATGACCAATCCACCTAACCTCATATGTTGGGACACTAAGAGACAATTTAGCATGGCCAATCCGCCTGACATACACATCTTTGGACACTAAGAGACAATTTAGCATGACCAATCCGCCTGACATACACATCTTTGGACACTAAGAAAGTTCACACATTCAAGAACACAACAAGTAGCATGACCAATCCGCCTGACATACACATCTTTGGACACTAAGAGACAATTTAGCATGACCAACCCACCTAACCTCACATGTCGGGACACTAAGGGGCAATTTAGCTTGGCCAGTCCAAATAATCGGCACATTTTTGGACATTAAGGGATAATTTGCCATTTTCAATTCATCTGACCAACGCATCTTGCAACACTAAGGGGCAAATTAGCGAGATGGATCCGTATAACCTGCACTTTTTTGGAGTGTGGGAAGAAATCAGAACTCGCGAAGGAAACCCGGTGCAAGTTATAAGATTAGAAGTGAAGACAGACGAAGGGATAAATAAATAATTCTCTGGCAAGAGCAACACTGGGGAGAGAATCACACATTTTAATGTTATGCACTGACTCAGTGGTTCCTACCTTCAGGAATGTAACGGTGCCTTCGCCAGACACAAGCAGTGGGAGAGGGGAAGAGGCCATTCGGCCTATCCAGTCTAATCTGATATTTAATCACAACATGGTCTAACCGTGCACATCAATTTCACATTCCCGCCCTTTCCCCTTACCCATTAATGTATCCGTTTTCACAAATGTGCTTCAGTGATTGAACTTCGACGGTTTTTTTACAGTAGCGAAGAAATTTTTAAACGACAGAGAACAAATCTCTGAAAGATTGGGAGGGTTGTGATTGGGTAGAGATGAATTGAGCCTCCTGGAGATAATCACAGAGGCATTGCTAATCTACAAATTTGGACTGTACTTCGTAACGTGTCCCATTAAAGTTAAATTCATTGATAAGTAGTCATTGTGAATAGTTACCTTCCTGAAATGAGACACTGTCACTGAGAATACTTTCACTGGAGTTGACCCGAACGGCGCAGGTACAGCGAGCGCCGCTTCTCCAAGTTTCCGCCAAGAGACTGATGTAACTCCTGACGGTGTAGGTGCCGTCCGGCTCCAGTGTCCCCGAATCGGCCTGTCCCTCGGTATCCCGCCCCGAAACATTCCAGCGGACAGGAAAGGAATCGGGAGACGCACCTCTGACCAGGCACATCAATGGGACACTTTTCATGGCGGGAATCTCATCGAATGGCGGGGTGAGGAGGAATATGTTGGGAGAACCCGCTAAATCCGGCAAATGAAACGAAGAACAGTCATTAATTGGTGTAACAGGTTTTTTTAATTGCTCTGAGATAACCACTGCAATAGAATATTAATGAGATTTACCTATAATCTCTAATTTGGAGCCATTTCCGAATATTTGGACCATGGTCTGGTAACTGCGCTTTGTGCAGTAATACATCCCAGAGTCATTTTTTCGGGATCCGTAATTATTAGTGAATAAAGACGCCCATTTTCAGAAATCTGGCTGGAAAATCTCCCGTCAGCTTGGCTGTTCTTGTATGCTCTGTAAACGAAATCCATGCCGTTTCTCCCCCTCTGTCTGTACCAGAGGACAGGGCCAGCAGCTTGACCGTTGATGCGGCAGCGGAGATTAACAGGACTCCCCACAGGGAACGTTTGAACCGGCGGAAACTGGGACACGGTGACCTGAGACATTGTAACTGGGAAAGAGAAAGAGAGAGAACAACAGTCACTTCATGTTATGGAGCAATCCCTGAATCCCTACAGTGCGGAAAGAGGCCATTTGGTCCATCGAGTCTGCACCAATCACAATCCATCCTATCCCCATTCCCGCTAATACCCTGTTACGAAGGGGTAATTTAGCGCGGCCATTCAAACTAACCTGCACATCTTTGAACTTTGTGGGAAAGAGGAGCACCCGGAGGAAACCCACGCAGACATGGAGAGAACGTATAAGCTCTGCACGGGAATCCAAGCCTGGTGCTGTGATGTGACTGTCATAACCCACAGTGCCGCTGAGATGTTCCAGCACTTTTCAATTTTGCTTTGATTCTTCTCCCCCTCCGTTGACTGTTGGCGCTAAAGTCTGTTCAAGAATTTATAACTGACTTTGAAGTTCGACTTGAAAATCTTTCACTCCCAAATCGCCAGTACTGTTAAGGGAGCCCATTCACACAGCATACCTCAGGCGAAATGGCAAATCAGATTAATTCAATTCTAATCATTTTTTTCAGCAACATTTGATTCATCGTTAAGTTAAAATTGCATGCTAAATCACACCTTGTAGCACTGCAGAAGACGGATTGGTTGGGGGGGACAGTTCGGCCCTTACAAATTGAGTTGGATTTGTGAAAGGTTTCACTAATATTATTGAATTTCGTCCCTTTAAATTTGTATCCAATTCCCCCATTTTGAAAGTTCCATTTCCCCTTTTTGAAAGTTCCTGTTGGATCTGCTTCCTCCGCCCTTTGAGGCAAAACCTTCCAGATCACAACAACTCAGATGGGTTTACAAAATCCCCTAATCTCCCTCTCTGTTACTTTTAGCAAATTCATGTTTCCTTGGTTCCAGAAACTCCTGCCAATGGAATCAGTTTCTGCCTCTTCGCTCTATCCATAACCTTGTCCATTCTATCTGAATATAATGAGGATATCCCACCCTGGAAGAGATGGAGCAATGCACAGATGCCGAGGAAACCCATTGTCCTTGAGTGAGACCGTGAGACTCTGAGCCCCTGATACAAATTTCATCGAGAACTCGCTCTTGTTCTCTCTGTGTGGGGGAGGTGTGAAATACATGCACTGTGTACATGAATGAAAACACGACAGGGGGTTGAACATAGAACCGAGGTAGAGAGCTCTCTGCGGTTTTCCTGTTTACTGCAGGTCCAGGTAATGGCGAGCATTCGGCATGTTCTCCAAAATGCCTTAAATATCTCACTCACATCAACTACACCAGACATGGAGTCAGAGCACGGTTCTTCCGAATCTGGTAAGGATTCCCAGATAATGGAAAAGGTACATTTAACATTTCACAAGCGTGATACCAGAAATGAGAGCGTGCATCTGTCAGTGAGTCTTGAAGAGGTTGGAGCTCTTTATCTCTGAAAGAAAAATTGAAAATTGAGGGCTGATCTACCGAGATATTTGCAATTATGAAATGGTTCAACAAGGCAGAAGTAGGATTCCAAAATATTGCAGGATGAGTTTGTTGCTAAGCAGGAATTCAGGACCAAAATGTAAGTTGGAAGAATGGGGGGAATATGGAACTCGATTGCATAGGGAATACTTTAATTTGATTTGATTTGATTTGATTTAATAGTGTCACATATATTGGGATGCTGTGAGCAGTATTGTTTCTTGCGCTCTACACAGACAAAGCATACCGTTCATAGAGTACATAGATTTGATTTATTATTGTCACATATATTGGGGTACAGTAAAAAGTATTGCTTCTTGCACACGTACACAGGCAAAACATATCGTTCATAGAGTATATAGAATTGATTTATTACTGTTACATGTACTACGATACTGTGAAAAGTATTGCTTCTTGTGCGCTATACAGACAAACATACCATTCATAAAGTACATTGATTTGATTTATTTTTGTCACATGTATTGGAATACAGTGAAAAGTATTGTTTTTTGTGCGCTATGCAGACAAAGCACACCATTCATAGAGTACATTGATGTAATTTCTTATTGTGACATGTACTGGGATACAGTGAAAAGTATTATTTCTTGCGCGCTATACAGACAAAGCATACCGATCATAGAGAAGGAAAGGAGAGTGTAGTGTCAGAATCATCGCCAGGCTGCAGAGAAATTTCGACTTAATGCAATGTGGGCCTACTTTTTTGTTGTATAGAAATACATGTGACAATAATAAAGCAAACCAAATCAATTTAACCGTCAGCTTTCACAAACTGCATGTTTTTATAATGTTTACACAACTGAAACAGCTGAGAACCTTTCATTGAAAACACGTATCTGAAAGTATGCTCGGAGTTTTGAAGGTAATAGAACATAGAATACCGCAACATAATTGCGGTATTCAATTGTATACACCAATACAGCTAAGCAAAGAAATAGGAACTAGGCCAAGGTGAGACTTCTGCAAAAAATTAAAATGTGCCAATTAATAAAAAAAATCGCGCTATCAAAGTTGTTCTGATTTTGGCGTTAGTTGTCCTATTTTCCTCCTCACGTCCGCTTGAGACGAATGACAAAGATGTATTTTAACTGGGCAGCTGGATAGACACAAAGGAGAGAAAGGAGTAGAAGGATATGTTGATGGGGTGATAGAAATAAAGGAATGAGGTACCTCTGGAACATTGACTGCAGCTGATAGGCTCAATGGTACCAATCTGTTCTGTGCTTTTCGTGTAATCGTGTTGGAAAACCATTAAATTAAAGCTATTCTTTGATCCTGTGACATGTGAACAGTTAGTGCTGCCTCTATGCTTTACGTGGGTTGCAACAGGGCATAGTCAACATTATTTCAAAGAGATTACAATCGCCTTGCTTGATGTCAAGCCTGGCCCGAACTTAATAGCCGGAGATATGTCTTTACAAGTGCACTTACTTTTGAAATGTAGGAGATTCAGTCAGGTTCATGCAAAACAGGATGCAGAAAATTGACAATTGATGAAGCTTTTGATAAGTTAACGTTTAGAACCAAAAAACTCCTTAATGCAGAAGGAGGGCCATTCACTACTTTGTGCCTGCACCACCAGCAAACACACCCAAGGCACTTTCGCCGTGACCCCACATATTTAACCTGTTAATTCCCGTGACACTAAGGGAAAATTTAGCATGGCCAATTCACCGAACCTGCACATCTTTATCCAAAAAGGCGCAATTTAGCATGGTGTATCCGGTATTCTGCACATCTTTGAACACTAAGGGACAACTGAGCATGGTCAGACAGAAAACTGGCACATATATGGCCAGTAAGGGGGGACTTTGCATGACCAATCCAGAATACGTTGCACATCTTTGGACACTAAGCCTAACAAAGGTGTAAAAAATTATAAAATTATGAAAGGCGCAGATAGGGAGAACAGAGGGAAGCTTTTTCACAGGTTGGAGGTGACAAGCACAAGGGATGAAACGTTTAAGGGGCAAGGTTCAACGCAAATGTCAGGGCGAATTATTTTACACGGAGAATAGTGATGGCCTAGAATGCACTGCCGTGCAAGGTGGTGGAGGCGGACACGCTGGGATTGTTTAAGACTTATCTAGATAACCACATGAACACAGTGGGAATAGAGAGATACAAACGAACGATCTATTTGGGCGCATGAGTGGTGCAGGATTGGAGGGCCGAAGGGCCTGCTCCTGTGCTGTGCTGTTCTTTGTTCTAAGGGGCAATTAAGCATGGCCAATCCACCTAAACAGCACATTGTTGGACATTGGCATATAAACTTACAGCGTTCTTACTTAGACATCCTGCCCCAGACACCTCAATCGCCATTTTTATTAATTCCTGTTGCTTCTTTTGAGAAATCCTCTTAAACCAATGCCATGCAGCTCTCGATATTTTGCCCTTTTTTACAAATATGCATTTGTTCTTTTTTACAGAAATGACAAATGGTGACAGAACACAGAAACAGACAAGGCTCTAAACTCAAAACTTAATTAAAGTAACATAATTTGTTCTATTGAAGCTATTCTACATACTTTACTTTAATATAGGCTATTTGAATATAGTGCGAGTAAGAATATTCATTTATTATTGCGCCTCTACAAAATCAGCATACCCTTTACTGGATGATAAACTTCCTTTATACTGACAAACAGGCCTATTTAAATAGCAGGTGCCTGGTTACTTATTCTCTACCATCCAAAACCATCTCTACACATGCTGAGTGGTTGCACATGCTGTAGACTGTATTCCTGATTAACCATTCCTGATTAATCTGTGTATTTGGACACACTACATTTGGGCCCCAACTACTAATAATCTGTCATTGATCCTTTGAACGAGAATGTTGTCCTGTGACGAGAGACTGGGAAAATTATATTTATAATGTCTGTAGAACAACAAAAAGAGACTTCAAAGCATTGAAAGACAATAGTTTGAAGGATGGTAATATGCCAGATCCGAAAGAATTTGATTTCTCCTTCGCTGGAAAATATGTTACATAACCTCAGGGTAAATAACTTCAGAGGTCCCAGAGGACTGGAGGATTGCAAATGTAGTACCGTTGTTTAAAAAGGGTCAGAGGGATAACCCAGGGAATTATAGGCTGGTGAGCTTGACTTCGGTTATAGGTAAGCTAATGGAGAGGATCCTCAGGGACAGGATGTATGAGCATCTGGAGCGCTGCGATCTGATCAGGAATACGCAGCATGGCTTCGTTAAGGGGAGATCGTGCCTTACGAACCTAGTGGAAATTTTTGAAGAAGTGACACAAACGGTTGATGAAGGACAGGCCGTTGAGGTCGTCTACATGGATTTCAGTAAGGCGTTTGACAAGGTTCCCCATGGTAGGCTGATGAAAAAGGTGAAGGCGCATGGGATACAGAGCCAGGTATGTAGATGGGTTGAGAACTGGCTTGGGAGGAGGAGACAGCGGGTCGTAGTGGAAGGCTCTTTTTCCAACTGGAGGTCAGTCACTAGTGGTGTGCCACAGGGCTCAGTACTAGGACCTCTTCTATTTGTGATTTATATAAATGACTTGGAAGAGGGGTAGGTGGTGTGATCAGCAAATTTGCTGATGACACTAAGATGATTGGATTGGCGGGTACTGAGGAGCAGTGCCTGGCAATACAACATGACATAGATAGGCTGGTAGATTGGGCAGATAGATGGCAATTGGAATTTAATCCGGATAAATGCGAGGTGATGCATTTTGGCCGGAATAATGTAGAGGGGAGTTATAGGATAAAAGGTAAAACTATCTGGAGTATAGAGATGCAGAGAGACCTGGGGGTGCAAGTTCACAAGTCTCTGAAGGTGTCAGTACAGGTGGATAATGTGGTAAAAAAAGCATATGGTATGTTAGCCTTCATAGGAAGGGGTATAGAATACAAGAGTAGGAGTCTGATGTTGCAGGTGTATAGAACGTTGGTTAGGCCTCAACTGGAGTACTGCGTCCAGTTCTGGTCGCCGTACTACAGGAAGGATGTAGAGGCCCTGGAGAGAGTGCAGAGGAGATTTACCAGGATGCTGCCTGGTATGGAAGGGCTGTCTTATGAGGAAAGGTTGAACGTACTGGGGTTGTTTTCCCTTGAAAGACGTCGGCTGAGAGGGGATCTATTAGAGGTATATACGATTATGAGGGGTATAGATAGAGTAAATGGTGGTAAGCTTTTTCCACCATTAGAAATGGATAGAACGAGGGGTCATGGCCTTAGGGTGAGGGGGGCTATGTATAAGACGAATATTAGAGGGCAGTTTTTCACGCAAAGGGTAGTGGGGGTGTGGAATGCACTGCCGAGTAAGGTGGTGGGAGCAGGCACGCTAGGGTTGTTTAAGGGTCTCTTGGACAGCCACATGAGCAGTCTGCAGATAGAGGGATATATGAGGACTGTTTAAATACTTTAATTGTTTCCACAGGCTGTTCGGTCCACCTTGTTGACCAACAAGGTGCATGCATTCGGCAGTTCGTGCGAGGGCTGCTCCTGGATGTTACTTCAGGAGTGGCCTAGTGCTTCATGTCGTTAGTGTATGCTTAAACTGGACCATCTGATGGGCATCATGACAGCTCAGAGACTATCGCTGTTGCTGTGCTGACACATGGATTTGGGCCTGTGTCTGCGGGAGTTTGCGCGTTCTCCCCGTGGTTGCGTGGGTTTTCTCCGGTGCTCCGGTTTCCTCCCACATCCCAAAAATGTGCTCTTAGGCTGATTGGGTAACAAATTGTCCCTATATTGGTCTCTATATGTCATTAAGACGTTAGGATGGCAGCGCGGGCTCGTTGGGCCGAAGGGCCTGTTTCCCGTGCTGTGTTGTTCTTTGTTCTTTGTTCTTTGTTCTAAAGGAATTGCCATTTCAGAATGAGAGGAGAAGAATTTTCTGCGCCTAGAGGATAATGGATCTTTGGGCTCTGCCCAAGTGACCTGTCGATGTTCAGAACTCATAACCCGGTCCCTGGTGCAGTGAGAAAGTGGTGCTCTCCACTGTGTCACCGTGCCGCCTAGGAACTTAGTCAATGGAGTAAAAATCGATGGTGACTGGCAGAAGCAGGATCAATGAATTTAATGTTGTTGCTGGAAAATAAGGGCTCAAACTATGGATCAAACACCTAGGCTCAAAATTCAAATGTTAAAGATCAAAACACATTGTGTTAGAAGTATTTTGAGTCGGAGCTATTCGCTCTGTTATGAAACAAGAAACAAGTTAATATTTTTAAATCACGAATATTAGAGCAGCATTTATTCAGATGTCCCAGTTAGACATCCCGTTAGGATCAGCTGCTTTAGTGAAACAAAACCCTAATTAGGATACAATTTAGAATACGGTTTTCCGTGATACTTACTGCAAAGCGTCAACATGCACCACTCCAACAGAACGAAAACACTTAGAAACTGCCGTTGGGTGAAATCTTTCATTTTTGGGAGACTCTCATTCGACAGTTGATCCAATGAGAATATTGAAACAGCAAATTCAATGTTCTAGTTTCTCTACAAACAATTATTCCGCCAGGGAAAGTTCAAAAGAATGACGAGGAACAGAGCATGGAGACAATAGCTGGATCCATACATTTTAAGGAGAAGGCCCTGGAAGAACGAATGAGTGCCACAACAGGTTGGGAGATGAACAGAGAGGGCGCTCCTTCCGGAGTGGTTGCAATGCACTGCAAAAAAAAAAGCTATGACCGTTAAAGTCAAGGAGAAGAGTCATGAGATTTTGCAGCACAGAGCGAGGCTTGGCAGCAGATAGAGAAAGACAGAGAGGTGTTGGCTGTGGCCACGCTTGCATGGTGTGACCTTAAGAAAGACACCTCGCTCACAGCCATTTCAGGGAGTGTGTAAAGCATAGTAAAGCAGCAATTGCTGGTCAAGATTCTGACCAAATTGAGACAGAAAATTGTCCGAGATTACAGCTCAATGTGGTTTTTCGTTTGTTTACAGTTGAGATGCTATACCTACTCAACTGCCTCCAAAGAACAGAAGCTGATACACAATGTAAAACCGTAGACAGTTGGGCATTCGAGATAGATTTAGCAGCACAGAGAAGCTGCTGGTTTACAATTAAGCCATATTACGAAAACATATTCAAAAGAAAATTGCTCACTATTTACATGCATTCCTAAGTGTTAAGTACAATTAGTAGAAACCTCTCTCTGAGTCACAACAGACGCACTCATTTCATCTGCAGGTCAGAGGAACTGCAGTCTCTACATTCTACACTCAAGCAGCAAATCACTGAGATTTCCAACACAATTTCAATCAACTCACATATAATTCAAAGAATATTTTCACTTCTCTTTATGAGGCAGCTTGCATCAGGAACCATGTGCAACCTCTTTACGGAATGAATTAGATTGAACAGAATTACATTACAGCACGCTGGCACAGCTGTTAGCAGTACTGCCTCGCACCGCCTGGAACCTGGCTTCGATTCCTGCCTTGGGTGACTATCTGCGTGGAGTTTGCTTGTTCTCCTCATATCTGCGCAGGATTCCTCTGGGTGCTCCGATTTCCTCCCGTATTCTAAAAATATGCAGTCTGGGCGGATTGGCCGTGCTAAATTACCCCTTCCTGTCCAAAGATGCATCGTTTAGCCTTATTACCCATCTAAATTATTCCTTAGTGTTCAAACAAGTTGAGAGTAGGTGGATTGACCATGTCAAACTGCACTTTAGTGTTCAACGTGAGCCGAATGGATAGATTGGTAATGCTAAATTCATAGGATAGGATCACAGAACTCCTGTAATGCAGATACGCCTCTTAGTATCTCAAAGTGCGTAGGGTAGGTAGATTAGCCATGCAAAATTGTCCCTTTGTGTTCAAGGTGCGTAGGCTAGGTGGATCGGCCATGGTAAATTGCTCCTAGCATCTATTAGTGTGTAGGTTAGGTGGATTGGCCATGCCAAATTGCTCCTTAGTGTCCAAAACTAAGTAAGTTAGAGCGATTGGCCATGCTAAATTGCCCCTTTGTATCGAAAGATTTGTAGGTTAAGTGGATTGGCCATGATAAATTGCCCCTTAGTGTCCAAAGGTGTGTTGGTACGTGGACTGGCCGTGCTAAATTGTCTTTTAGTGTCCAAAAATATGCGCGTTAGGTGAATTGGCCATGCTAAATTGCCCCTTAGTGTCCAAATATGTGCAGTTTAAGTGGATTGGCCATGCTAAATTGCCCCTTAGTATCCAAAGATGTGCAGGTTAGGTGGATTGGCCATGGTAAGTTGCCCATTAAAGTACAAAGATGTGCAGTTTAGGTGGATTGCCCATGCTAAATTGCCCCTTAGTGTTCAAGGATGTGTAGGTTAGGCGGATTGGCTGTGCTAAATTGCCCCATAGTGTCCAAAGATGTGCAGGTTAGGTGGACTGGCCATGCTAAATTGCCCCTTATTGCCCAAAAATGTGCAGGTTAGGTGGATTAGCTGTAGTAAATCTGCGTTGTTATGGTTTCCTCCCACATCTCAAAAACGTTCTCTTAGGTTGATTAGAGTATCAAATTGTCCCTAAATTAGTTCTCCCTCAGTCTTCCCCAGTAGGTGTAGACAAATATCATAGGTGGAGGAGGGCACTCATCATGTTAAAATGACGCCACGGGCTCGTTGGGCCGAACGGCCTGTTTCCTGTGCTGTATGTTCTTTATAACGTGGGTAATGTGGATAAATTGGTGCTTCCTTCTGAACCGTAGGCAGTCTATGAATTCCTGCCAGTTCACACACGAACACTGAGAGTTCTACCCCCAGACGAGAGGGACAGATTAATAGTATCACCAAAATGATAAAGTGCCCCTCAAAGCTGCAAAGCGTTCTGATTTGGAACCAAACCACCAACTGTTCCGTCACTCTCCTGATTATAAACCTGGCAACTCTTCCCTCAAGTGAACTGTGAGCGAAACAGGGGTTAAAGTCGGTGGGTCATCATGGAATCGTCAAATCCTACATTTGGCCCATTGAGTCAGCACCGACCAGAATTCCACGCAGGCCCTATCCCCATAACCCTGTGCATCTACTCTAGCTAGTCCCTCTGACACTAAGGGGCAATTTAGCCCAGTTGAAACAACGGAGAAATAAAGCACGAAGTAGAGTCATGGAGCCATAGAGGCTGACAGCATAGAAACAGGTCCTTCGGACCAACCTGTACATACTGCCCCTTTTTTCGCCCCTAAGCTAGTCTCATTTTTCTACATTTGGCCCACTTCCCTCTATAACCATCTTGCCCAAACTTTTCCAAACGCTTTTTAAAAGACAAATTTGTACCCGTCTCTGCTTCTGCCCCTGAAAGCTTGTTCCAAACACTCACAATCGTTTGTGTGAAGAAAACGCCCCTGATGTATTGACGGGATAAACGATTCAAAGTTAATGGAGCGATCTGATGGAACACCGTTCAAAAAGACAGAGAGATAGGCAGGGCAGACAACTCGTACAGAAGTATTTCGCTCAATTTCAATTGGGAAACATAGAGAGAGCTTTAGAGAAAGAAATAAAAGGAGAGAACAAAGTAGGTAATGCAGAGAGAGATGGGTAGGCACTTAGATGGAGCACCATGCAACTAGAATAAAAATAGTAAACATAGAACGCTGCAGAATACTTGATAGAAAATAGAGGGAGAGAGAGAGATCAAAGAAGAGAGAGAGAGATCAATAGCTCAAGGAAGAGATGCAAACAAACGTTGAGGACAAACCAACTGAGAAAACTACGCCATGGTAAAATGGAGGATTGATACAGGGAAAGGGGGGAAGTAAACAGGAGAAGATGAACAACTGGACAGATCAAACACTCCCTACAGTACACAGCAAGACCATTAGGCCCATGGACCCAGTTCGACAACTGCCCCAACCACGGACAAGCAACATTAGCCTAAATATATACCCCTGACAATTTAGCATGGTCAATCCACGTAACCTACACATCTTTGGACACTAAGGGGCAATTTAGCATGGCCAATCCCTCTAACCTGCATATCTTTGGACACTAAAGGCCAATTTAGCATGGGCAATCCCCCTAACCTACACATTCTTGGACATTAAGGGACAATTTAGCATAGCCAATCCACCCTAACCTACACATCCTTGGACACTAAGGGACAATTTAGCATGACCAATCCGCTGACATACACATCTTTGGACACTAAGAGCAATTTAGCATGGGCAATCCAACTAATCTGCACATGTTGGGACACTAAGGGGCAATTTAGCATACCAAATTCACCTAACCCGCACGTTTTTTGGAAACTAAGGGGCAATTTAGCATGGCCAGTCCAAATAATCGGCACATCTTTGGATACTAACGGATAATTTATCATCATCAATCCAACACATTTTTCAACACTAAGGGGCACATTAGCGAGATGGATCCATATAACCTGCACTTTTTTGGAATGTGGGAAGAAACAAAAACTCGCGAAGGAAACGCGGTGCAAGTCATAAGGTTAGTAGTGAAGACAGACGACGGGATAAATGGTTCTCCGGCACGCTGAGAAAAAGCAACACTGGGGATAGAATCACGCGTTCTCAATTTTACACGCTGACTGACTAGTTCCTGACCTTCAGGAATGTAACGGTGTTTTAGCCACACATAAGCAGTGGGAGATGGGAAGAGGCCATTCGGCCTATCCAGTTTAATCTGATATTCAATAATACTATTGTCTAACCGTGTACATCAATTTCAATTTCTCGCCCTTTCCCCTTACCCATGGATGTATCCATTTTCACAAATCTGCTTCAGTGATTGAACATCCACGGTTTTTTTTTACAGTAGTGAAGAAGATTTTAAATGTCAGAGAACAAATCTCTGAACGATTGGGAGGGCTGTGATAGCGCAGAGATGAATTGGGCCTCCTGGAGATAATTGCAGAGACATTGCTAATTTAAAAGTTAGACTGTTCTTAGTAAAGTGTCCCGTTAAAATTAAATTCATTGATAAATAGTCATTGTGAATTGTTACCTTCCTGAAATGAGAAACTGTCACTGAGAATATTTGGCTGGCAGATAGAAGACAGAGGGTGGTGGTTGATGGGAGATATTCATCGTGGAGTTCAGTGACGAGTGGTGTGCCTCAGGGGTCTGTTTTGGGGCCCCTGCTGTTTGTAATTTTTATAAATGATCTGGATGAGGGTATTGAGGGATGGATCAGTAAATTTGCAGATGATACTAAAGTTGGTGGAGTGGTAGATAGTGAAGAGGGGTGTTTTAGTTTACAGAGTGACTTGGACAAGTTGCAGAGCTGGGCCGAGAGGTGGCAAATGGAGTTTAATGTGGAAAAGTGTGAGGTAATGCACTTTGGCAGGAACAATAAATGTGTAGAGTATAGGGCTAATGGTAGGGCTCTTAATAGTGTTGAGGAACAGAAGGATCTTGGTGTATGTGTCAATAGATCCCTGAAAGTAGGCAGTCAAGTGGATAAAGTTGTTAAGAAGGCATATGGAGTCTTAGCTTTTATTGGTAGGGGGATTGAATTTAGGAGCCGCAGCATCATGTTGCAACTGTACAAAACTCTAGTGCGGCCGCACTTGGAGTATTGTGTGCAGTTCTGGTCGCCACATTATAAGAAAGATGTGGAGGCATTGGAGAGGGTACAGAGGAGGTTTACCAGGATGTTGCCTGGTATGGAGGGCAGGTCTTATGAAGAGAGGCTGAGGGATTTGAGGTTGTTTTCGTTAGAAAGGAGGCGGCTAAGAGGGGACTTATTGAAGCATATAAGATGATTAGAGGTTTAGATAGGGTGGACAGTGATAGCCTTTTTCCTAGGATGGAGAAAGCTAGCACGAGGGGACACAGCTTTAAATTAAGGGGTATGAGTTATAGGACGGATATCAGAGGTAGGTTCTTTACTCAAAGAGTGATTAGGGAGTGGAATGCCCTGCCTGCAGCTGTTGTAGATGCGCCAAGTTTGGTGGCGTTTAAGAGGTTAATTGATAAGTATATGGAAGAGAAGGGAATGGTTTAGTTTGGAGGGGCATTGCTTTTTATTTTGGTCGGCACAACATCGAAGGCCGAAGGGCCTGTTCTGTGCTGTATTGTTCTATGTTCTATGTTCTATAGAATACTGTCACTGGAGTTGAACCGAACGGCACAGGTACAGCGAGCGCCGCTTCTCCAAGTTTCCGCCGAGAGGTTGATGTAACTCTTGACGGCGTAGGTCCCGTCCGGCTCCAGTGTCCCCGAATCGGTCTGTCCCTCGGTATCGCGCCCTGAAACATTCCAGCGAATGGGAAAGGAATCAGGAAGCACACCTCTGACCAAACACAACAATGGGACCCTTTCCTTGGCGGGAATCTCATCCACCGGAGGGGCTGAGGAGGAATATGTTGGGAGAACCCGCTAAATTCAGTAATGAAACAGAACACTCATTAATTGGTGGAACAGAACAATTTAATTGCTCTGAGATACTCACTGCAATTGAATATTAATGAGATTTACCTGTAATCAGTAATTTGGAGTCATTTCCGAATATTTGGACCATGTTCTGATAAATGCGCTTTGCACAGTAATACATCCCAGAGTCATTTATTCGGGAATTCGTCATAATTAGTGAATAAAGACGCCCTTTCTCAGAAATCTGGCTGGAAAATCTCCCGTCAGCTTGGGTGTTCTCGCACACTCTGTAAATGAAATCCAAGTCGATTCTCTCCCTCTGTCTGTACCAGAATACCAGAAGACACGGCCAGCGGCTTGGCCCTGGATGTGGCAGTTGAGATTAACAGGACTCCCCGCAGCGAGCGTCTGAACCGGCGGTAACTGAGACACGGTGAGCTGTGACATTGTAACTGGGAAAGAGGAAGAGAGAGAACAACAGTCACCTCACGTTATGGAGCATTCCCTGAAGACATACAACATAGAACATTACAGCACAGAACAGGCCCTTCGGCCTTCGATGTGGCGCCGATCAATTCTGAAAAAAAAACCAATGCCCCTCCAAACTAAACCATTCCCTTCTCTTCCATATACTTATCAACTAACCTCTTAAACGCCACCAAACTTGGCGCATCTACAACTGCTGCAGGCAGGGCATTCCACTCCCGAACCACCCTTTGGGTAAAGAACCTACCTCTGATATCCGTCCTATAACTATCACCCCTTAATTTAAAGCTGTGTCCCCTCGTGCTAGCTTTTTCCATCTAGGAAAAAGGCTATCACTGTCCACCCTATCTAAACCTCTAATCATCTTATATGTTTCGATTAGGTCCCCTCTTAGCCGCCTCCTTTCTAACGAAAACAACCTCAAATCCCTCAGCCTCTCTTCATAAGACCTGCCCTCCATACCAGGCAACATCCTGGTAAACCTCCTCTGTACCCTCTCCAACGCCTCCACATCTTTCTTATAATGTGGGGACCAGAACTGCACACAATACTCCAAGTGCGGCCGCACTAGAGTTTTGTACAGTTGCAACATGACGTTGCGGCTCCGAAATTCAATCCCCCTACCAATAAAAGCTAAGACTCCATATGCCTTCTTAACAACCTTATCGACTTGACTGCCTACTTTCAGGGATCTATGCACATATACACCAAGATCCCTCTGTTCATCAACACTATTAAGAGTCCTACCATTAGCCCTATACTCTACACATTTATTATTCCTGCCAAAGTGCATTACCTCACACTTTTCCACATTAAACTCCATTTGCCACCTCTCGGCCCAGCTCTGCAACTTGTCCAAGTCTCTCTGCAAACTATAACACCCCTCTTCACTATCTACCACTCCACCGACTTTAGTGTCATCTGCAAATTTACTAATCCATCCTTCAATACCCTCATCCAGATCATTTATGAAAATTACAAACAGCAGGGGCCCCAAAACAGACCCCTGAGGTACACCACTTGTCACCGAACTCCACGATGAATATCTCCCATCAACCACCACCCTCTGTCTTCTATCTGCTAGCCAATTCCTAATCCAATTAGCTAAATCACCCTCTATCCCATACATCTGCATTTTCTGCAGAAGTCTTCCATGGGCCACCTTATCAAACGCCTTACTAAAGTCCATATATACCACATCAACCGCCTTACCCCCATCCACCTCTTTTGGTCACTTTTTCAAAAAACTCAATGAGGTTAGTAAGGCACGATCTACCCTTCACAAAACCATGCTGACTATCCCCAATCAATTCATTTCTCTCTAAATAACTATAAATCCTATCCCAAGACAGTCAACAATTGGAGTAAACCTAAAACCAGCCATCCATCCAGTGACACTTCCCGCTGTTTCGGGAAAAGCAGCCAACATAATCAAGGACCCCAAGCACTTCAACACTTTCACATTCTTCCGTCGGGAAAAATGTATAAAAGTCTGAGGTCACCTACCAACCGACACAGGAACAACTTCTTCCCTGCTGCCGTCAGACTTTTGAATAGCCTACCTCACACAAGGTTGTGTGACTTGGGTAGAGCAGGGACAGGAATGGATGTTGCAGGTTCCGGGGTACAAATGCTTTAGTCGGAGTAGAGAAGGAGGTAGAAGGGGGGGAGGAGTGGCGTTACTGGTCAAAGACTGTATCACGGTGATCGAAAAGAAGTTTGATGAGGACTTGTCTGTTGAGGTAGTATGGGCTGAGATTAGAAACAGGAGAGGAGAGGTCACCCTGTTGGGACTCTTTTACAGACCTCCTAATAGTTCTAGAGAGGTTGAGGAAAGGATTGCGAAGTCAATTCTGATTAGGAGTGAAAGTAGTAGGGTAATTGTGATGGGGGACTTTAACTTTGCTAATATTGATTGGAATAGCTATAGCTCTAGCTCGTTAGAGGGGTCAGTTTTCGTACAGAGTGTGCAGGAAGGTTTTTTGACTCAGTATGTAGATAGGCCAACTAGAGGTGAGGCTACATTGGATTTGGTGCTGGGCAATGAGCCAGACCAGGTGTTAGGCTTGGAAGTTAGTGAACATTTTGGTGATAGTGACCACAATTCGGTTACGTTCACCTTAGTGATGGACAGGGATAGGCATGAAGCTGGGGGCTGTAGTTATAGCTGGGGGAAGGGTAATTATGAGGCCATCAGGAGAGAATTAGGGTGCATAGATTGGACTAGGGAAACTACAGGGACTGGGAACATCTGGAATGTGGTGCTTATTCAAGGAGCAGCTGCTGCGAGTCCTTGATAAGTATGTCCCTGTCAGGCAGGGAGGAAATGGACGAGTAAGAGAGCCTTGGTGTACGAAAAGAGTTGATTTGCTGGTTAAGAAGAAAAAGGAGGCTTATGTCAGGATGAGGCTTGAAGGCTCAGGTAGTGCAATGGATAGCTATAGATTAGCTAGGAAGGAGGTAAAAAGTGAATTGAGGAGAGCTAAGAGGGGACACGAGAAGATGTTGGCTGATAGGATTAAGGAGAATCCTAAAGCTTTCTTTCGATATGTTAAGAATAGAAGATTGGTTAGGGCAAGATTAGGGCCAGTCATAGACAGCAGTGGGAAGTTGTGCGTGGAGCCTGAAGAGATTGGTGAGGCACTGAATAAATATTTCTCTTCGGTATTCACGCAGAGTGCTGGAAATGTAGCTGTGGAGAGCACTGAGGTACAGGGTTGCAAATTGGGGAGTATTGTAGTAGATAGGGAGGATGTGTTAGAAATTCTCGAGGGTTTGAAGTTGGATAAGTCCCCTGGGCCGGACGGGATTTACCCTAGGATTCTCTGGGAGGCAAGAGAGGAGATTGCAGAGCCTCTGGCTCTGATCTTCAGGTCCTCGTTGGTTACGGGTGTGGTTCCGGAGGACTGGAGGATGGCGAATGTGGTCCCATTGTTTAAGAAGGGGAAGAGAGACCTTCCTGGGAATTATAGGCCAGTGAGTCTTACTTCTGTGGTGGGCAAGGTATTGGAGAGAATTATTAGGGATAGGATTTATAGTTATTTAGAGAGAAATGAATTGATTGGGGATAGTCAGCATGGTTTCGTGAAGGGTAGGTCATGCCTTACTAACCTCATTGAGTTTTTTGAGAAAGTGACCAGAGAGGTGGATGGGGGTAAGGCGGTTGATGTAGTATATATGGACTTTAGTAAGGCGTTTGATAAGGTGGCCCATGGAAGACTTCTACAGAAAATGCAGATGTGTGGAATAGAGGGTGATTTAGCTAATTGGATTAGGAATTGGCTGGCAGATAGAAGACAGAGGGTGGTGGTTGATGGGAGATATTCATCGTGGAGTTCGGTGACGAGTGGTGTGCCTCAGGGGTCTGTTTTGGGGCCCCTGCTGTTTGTAATTTTTATAAATGATCTGGATGAGGGTATTGAGGGATGGATCAGTAAATTTGCAGATGATACTAAAGTTGGTGGTGTGGTAGATAGTGAAGAGGGGTGTTTTAGTTTACAGAGTGACTTGGACAAGTTGCAGAGCTGGGCCGAGAGGTGGCAAATGGAGTTTAATGTGGAAAAGTGTGAGGTAATGCACTTTGGCAGGAACAATAAATGTGTAGAGTATAGGGCTAATGGTAGGGCTCTTAATAGTGTTGAGGAACAGAAGGATCTTGGTGTATGTGTCAATAGATCCCTGAAAGTAGGCAGTCAAGTGGATAAAGTTGTTAAGAAGGCTATGGAGTCTTAGCTTTTATTGGTAGGGGGATTGAATTTAGGAGCCGCAGCATCATGTTGCAGCTGTACAAAACTCTAGTGCGGCCGCACTTGGAGTATTGTGTGCAGTTCTGGTCGCCACATTATAAGAAAGATGTGGAGGCATTGGAGAGGGTACAGAGGAGGTTTACTAGGATGTTGCCTGGTATGGAGGGCAGGTCCTATGAAGAGAGGTTGAAGGATTTGAGGTTGTTTTCGTTAGAAAGGAGGCGGCTAAGGGGGGATCTTATTGAAGCATATAAGATGATTAGAGGTTTGGATAGGGTGGACAGTGATAGCCTTTTTCCTAGGATGGAGAAAGCTAGCACGAGGGGACACAGCTTTAAATTAAGGGGTATGAGTTATAGGACGGATATCAGAGGTAGGTTCTTTACTCAAAGAGTGATTAGGGAGTGGAATGCCCTGCCTGCAGCTGTTGTAGATGCGCCAAGTTTGGTGGCGTTTAAGAGGTTAGTTGATAAGTATATGGATGAGAAGGGAATGGTTTAGTTAGGAGGGGCATTGCTTTTTATTTTGGTCGGCACAACATCGAAGGCCGAAGGGCCTGTTCTGTGCTGTATTGTTCT
>JAGIQG010000043.1:2699308-2836808 GCA_024679065.1 Sphyrna mokarran
GCATCAGAATTAGGTCTCTCTGCCTTTGATTCTGCACCACCATTCCATTATAGCTGACATGTTTCTCACCCCCATTCTCCTGCCTTTTCCCCATAACCCCGATCCCCTTATTAATCAAGAAACTACCTATCTTTGTTTTAAAGATACTCAATGACATGGTTTCTTCAGCGTTCTGCGGCAAAGAGTTCTACCGACTCTCCACCCTCTGCTGATTCCTCCTCATCTCTCTTTTAGAGGATCTCAATACACGAGACAATAATAAATCAAATCAAGTCATATAATTATTGAGTTTACAGTATGGAAACAGGCCCTTTGGCCCAATTTCTCCATGCCATCTTTTTTTCTTAATCCCTAAGCTCGTCCCACTTGCCCGCATGTGGCCCATCTCCCTCTATACCCATCGTATGCATGTAACTACCTAAATGTTTTTTCAAGGATAAAATTGTACCCCCTCTAATACTACATCTGGCAGTTTGTTCCAGATACTTACCATCCTCTGTTTGAAAAAAAATGCGCCCCCTGATATTTTTGTATCTCTGCCCTATCACATTAAAGTTATGCCATCAAGTTTTAGACGCCCCAATCGTTGGGAAAAAAAAGTATTGACTAATTACCTTGTCTATGTCGGTTATTATTTAATAAACCTCTACAAAGTGAGCCCTCAGCCCCCCTACGCTCCAGTAAATAAAAATCAAGTTTATTCAGCCTCTCCTTATAAGTCAATTCATCAAGACCCAGTGGCATCCTAGTAAATCTTTTCTGCACTCTTTCTAGTTTTAGTCTATGTACTCTAAGAATGATATGCTTGTCTGTTGTAGCGTGTAAGAAACAACACTTTTCAATGTATCCCAAGCATGTGACAATAATAAATCAAATCAAATCTAAGTACTCGAAGGTCGGTGGTGTTGTGGATGGTCTGGAGGGATGTCAAAAGTTGCAGCAGGACATCGACAGGATGCAAGACTGGGCGGAGAAGTGGCAGATGGACTTCAACGTGGATAAATGTGTTGTGGTCCATTTTGGCAGATCCAACGGGATGAATGAGTACACTATCAAAGGTAGGAGTCTCAGCTGTGTGGAAGAGCAGAGTGATCTTGGGGTCCGGGTCCATAAGACTCTCAAATCGGCCTCCCAGGTGGAGGATGTGGTTAAGAAAGCTTACGGTGTACTGGCCTTCATTCATCGAGGGATTGAGTTCAGGAGTCAGGAGGTAATGCTGCAGCTTTATAGGACCCTTGTCAGACCACACTTGGAGTACTGTGCGCAGTTCTGGTCGCCTCACTATAGGAAGGACGTGGAAGCTATTGAAAGGGTGCAGAGGAGATTTACAAGGATGTTGCCTGGATTGGGAGGCATGCCTTATGAAGACAGGTTGAGGGAGCTGGAACTGTTCTCCCTGGAGAGACGAAGGTTGAGAGGCGACCTGATAGAGGTTTACAAGATGTTGAGAGGATTAGATAGGGTGGACTCTCAGAGACTATTTCCCAGGGCTGAAATGGTCGCGACGAGAGGGCACAGATTTAAGGTGCAGGGAAGCAAGTACAGAGGGGATGCTAGGGGCATGTTTTTCACTCAGAGGGTGGTGAGTGAATGGAATCGGCTGCCGTCGGTGGTGGTCGAGGCGAACTCGCTGGGGTCTTTTAAAAGACTTCTGGATGAGTATATGGGATCCAATGGGATTGGGGGTTATAGATAGGTCTATGGCTGGGTAGGTTTTGATGTGTTCGGCACAACTTGTGGGCCGAAGGGCCTGTTTGTGCTGTAGTGTTCTATGTTCTATGTAATCTATGAACAGTATTCTTTATCTTTCAAATGCGCAAGAAACAGCACTTTCTACATTATCCCAAAACATGTGACAATAATAAATCAAATCAAGTCAAATCAAGTTGATGGAGACTGATACTTAACTGTCATTCATGCCGTCATTGTTACTTTTTCAAATCTATTTAAATTGATGCCCTCCTCAGCCCATCGATCCCACTTCCATACAATCATGGGTGATTAATAATGATTTTTAGAATTACTGACATCATGTTGCAAACGTTAATGCACTTGTATTGAGAAGGCATCCTGGAACAAAGTGAGGTAAATTAATTCATCTCCCTTCTGGCAAAGATGTCAATTTCACCTCTTGTCTATGGTCAGTTTGTGAGGTGCCTGCAGTATATAACTGATCTCACCTTCATTCCCAGATTCACTTCCTGAAAAGGATGGCGGGAGTGAATAATAAACTTTAAAAGAGAAATCACTTCTAAACATGAAGGAGAACACCTGAAGGAAGTTTGGGCTAAATGGACATCGCTGTTTTGAAGGGCGAGTCTCAGCATGAGCTGAATGAAATCTTTCTGCTTGCATTGCTCAAAGATTCTTACCTATATTTAGGAACATAAAGCGAAACGGGTAAGTGCGTATTAACACGAACCTACCCTGGACAGGTGCAACCCAATGCAGTCTGACATATTTTAACAATTGGGCGCATACAAACGCTAAGATATATATTGATACACAAACACTCGGACACTTAAACATAGAGAAACACAGACAAACAGACTCAGATATTTCTCTATATGCATACATTTGCAGACACATGTTTAGATATTTTCAATACATGCATATAGACAGACATGCTCAGATATATATCGATACACACAAATAGACACACCTGCACTTAGTTATCTATTTATGCTCACACCTTGACATGCACTCGACGCAGATATTTACTTAGACAAGACATAGACACGCACATCAGATATTTATCTATAAGCACGTGCAAGCTCAAATATATATCTATACATACGTGCTTATTATAAACTCACACTCAGATATTTATCTATATACACATATTTAGATATATAACTACATGGACAGACGTTCAATTATACACACACGTTTTGTAGTCTGAGATCACCTACCAACAGACTCAAGAACAACTTCTTCCCTGCTGCCATTAGAGTTTTGAATAGACCTACCTTATAACAAGCTAATCTTTCTTTAAACGCTAGCTATGACTGTAACACTACATACTGCACCCCTTCCTTTCATTCTCCCCTACGGAGTCGATGAAGATCATCTTTTGTCTGTAGAGTACTCAAGAAACTGTACTTTTCACTGTAATGTAATACGCGTTCAATAATAAATCAAATGAAATGAAACACACATACGCTCAGGGATATACTTGCGCGAACACAGATACACACAAGCACGCATACACACACACACACAAACACGCACACACACAGAAGCACACGCAAACATACAGATGCGCACACACACACACACAGGCACACAGGGGCACGCGCACACACACATACACACACACACTCACTCACACACACATACACACAAACACACAAATCACACACAGACACACACACACAAACACACTCACATATGCATTTACACATCCAAACATACATATCCCCAGATGGCTGGGATCTACTGAATTAATCCGATTGTCTGTAAATGTGAATTGAATCCTTCGATGTACAGAGTAACATCTCACCTTTCCGTTTTTCTGTTGTTTTGACCTTCCACACACTCTTGGTCCAGTATTTCCCTGGAGTCCCCAGTTGAACAATACAACTACAGACAGCGCCGCTTCTCCAAGTGGCCCCCGACACCATGACATGACTTCTGATGCTGTAGGCCCCGTCCTCCTCCATTGTCCGTGGATCACTCGATCCTTCTGTGACCAGACCAGAAATATTCCAGAAAATAGAAATCTGGTTAGAAGAAACTCCACTGACCAAACACACTAAGGGCACGGTATCATTCACATCCAGCTCAGCCGGCGGGACAAATATCTGCACTGCCGTCTTGTTGGTAAAACTGCCTGGACAGAAATCGGGATATAGTTAACGATTTATTAACACCAAATGGCATTGCTGTGCGCAATCTTAATTCATTTCACTTGCTCTCTTACCTCCAACCAGTAGTGTGGGTCCATTCTGGAGCGGTGCATAGCTATACTCATCAGCACAGTAGTAGGAACCCGAGTCATTCGCCTGGACATTGCGAATTTCCAGTATCAATTCATGTTTGCCATTGCCTTTTTTAGAAACAAACTTACAATCGTCCCCCTGACAGGGTGGGATATCGATTAGTTTCGGCACTTCACCAACATTTTGTTTGTACCAGAAATAGCTGGCCACGAATACCACCTGGGATGTCTGGTGACAGGTTAAATCCACCGTCTGGCCGACTTCGGCTGTCACTGTGAAGGGCCTTTGAGATAGAGAGGACTCGGAATCTGTAACTAGAGAGATTATTCACACATTTTCACATATTTCAACATAGAAAGTTGCCGTTTCAAAAAAAAAATAAGAATAATCTCATTATTATCTTCAGTTATATTTCTGGAGATTATATCCCAAATTGTGTTTTCTACGCTTGAAAGGAGGAAGCTGAAAATCCCTTGTACCAATCACTAAGTCGTATTTGCAATGTTGTAGCCGGGCGGCATGTGTTTGGCACCATGGGCTCACAGAGCTGAGGACCCGGGTTCAATTCCTGGCTTGGGTCAGTGTCTGTGCACGTTCTCCCCGTGCCTGCATGGGCATTTCCTCCCACTCATCGGAAGATGTGCTGTTTCGGTGCATTGGCCGTGCTAAATTCTGCCTCTGTGTCCCCGCACTGGCGCAGGAGTGTGGCGACTGGGGTCTTTTCACGGTAACTTCATTGCAGTGTCGGTGCAAAAAGTAAAGATTACTCGTCACAGGTAAGGCTCACATTAACACTGGAATGTGAAATTCCCCTGGAAGCCGATTTGTGACACTAATGCTTAAAAAATTAACTTGGCTGCTGCCATTTTCAATGTCTCACCTGGCAAATACTCACCATGACCCCACAGCGCATGGAGAATGAATATCAGGGATAAAGATTGCTGGGGCATCTTGCACAGATGAGCAATATCTCCCTGTTTCCACACTCACACCAGTTTGTTTTTGCTGAGAGGTCCGAGGACTGACCTGGTCTCAGACCCAGTTAATTGTTGCACTTTATGATTGGGTGGAAACTGTGACAAGAGACAATGGAAAGTGTGACATAGTACTGATGAAATTGCGCTGCTGAATGTCACGTGCATTTGTCGCACTGTGATCGCCGCCGACGTGTCACAGGGTCAAGTGATAGAATATTCACACAGAGCTTGACTGGTTTGACACACCGAGGGGACCACAAGATAATCATTGTGCGGATATGTGCAGAAAATGTGAGTTACAGTTTAATTTATTCTCAGGATATGCAATACGGCGGTTTCGTTGAGAAGGATGAGGGCGGTGATCTCACTGTAACTTAGAGAACACTGAAAGGCCTTGTAGAGTGGGCATGGAGAAGATCTTCAGAATAGAATAGAATAGAATAATTACAGTGCAGAAGGAGGCCATTTTAGCACTTAGAGATTCCACTGACAATGACCCCAGACAGGCGATATATCCGTAACGTATCTTACATTCTGAGCACCCCCCCCACACCCACCTCCCAACACTAAGGGATAATTTAGCATGGCCAATCCAACAAACCCATACATCTTTGGGTTGTGGGAGGAAGCTGGAGTGTCGACAGGAATCCCACGCCGACACTGGGAGATTGTGCAAACTCAACACAGTCACGCAAGGCCAGAATTGAACCCGAGCCCCTAAGAGCTCTGAAATAGTAGTGCTAACCGCTTTGCCACCGTCCTTTAGTTGGAGAGACTCTGCACAGACTCAGAGTAAAGGGTTGACCCTTTCGCACCGAGAAGAGAAGGGATTCCTTCAGCCAGAGAGACGTTAATATGTGGAATTCATTGCCACAAAAGGCTGTGAAGGCCAAGTCATTGAGCATAGTTAAAACAGAGATAGATAGGCTCCTGGTTGGCAAGTGGTTCAAAGGTTTCGAGGATAAGGCGGGAGAATGGGGTTGAGAAGCATATCAGCCATGATCGAATGCCGCAGCAGACTCGATGGGCAGAATGGCGTAATTATGGTCCTTTATCCTTATGGGCGCATTGCTCGGCGACATGTATGATTGATTGGTGGCATTGAGTTGCCATTGTAGAATGTATTGTCTATATTATAGAAGTGTACAACACTTCGATGTTGTGCTGAGCATGACGGAAGTTAAACTTATCCCTTTTGCCTGACCTTGATCCATATCCCTCTGTATCTTGCATATTCATGTCCTTATCTAAAAGCCCCTGAAACGCCCCTCTCACGCCTGCCTCCAACACCACCTCAGACAGCGAGTTCCAGACTACTACCACTCTATGTAAACAATTTGCTCCTCACATTTCCTTTGAACTTTCCCCTCCGATTTAAGTACATGCCCCTTAGCAACGGGGAGGAATTTGAAATTTCACAGTAAGTTTTTTGCAGTGTTAATATGAGCCTTACTTCTGACTAATACATTGCATTTAAACTTGAAAAGGTTGACCCATATCCTCACCTTTGATCCCTGGTTCGTGACACAATCTGCTTGCACAGAAACGGGGAAAGATTTGGATGGACTGTGTGTGAATAAATTTGAAACGCAGTGGAAGCTTTAGTGAGTTATTTCGATGCTCCCCTGATGTAGAGAACACACTGTCCGTTGATTGCCAGAATACTTCACTTGTGAATTAATTTGCCTATCTTTGACTTATCTTCCAAATTGGGCGTTGAATAAACACACGGACATGATGTCACATTCACCAGGATAGTATACATAAGATCATTCACGCAATAGGCTAGTTTTTGTTCATTGTATCAAAACTGGGAGCAGGCAGTCTGCTGTTTGCGGTTTCAAGTTGAGAGGTCCTCCCCAGGCAGTTCTGTGCGTGCAGTGCCTCAACTTTGAAAACAAGCAATTCACTGACAGCTTCTGGCTTGAAAACATTTCCATCAGTGATGTAAAGTGGATAGAATCTTGGCTCGCGACTTGCACCCCTCGATACCGCAGAACATGCAAGCCGTCCTTGTGTGGGTAGAAGCTAGGAGCCGTGGACAGAGACAATGCGCCTCTTTGCTGTCACACCAATCCCTCTGTTATAGGGTCGACTGACTCGCTTCATTTTCATTCTAGGTCATGCACTTATGGAGGACAGTTCAGGCACTCAGCTACCAGTAGTCGGAAGCCAAACTACAAATTCATTCTACAAATCTTTTCATATTACAGGAGAAGCGATGGCTGAGTGGCATTATCGCTGGACTATTAATCCAAATACTCAACTGCTGTTCTGCCGACCCTGGTTCTAATCCTGCCACAATAGCTGGAGGAATGTGAATTCAGTAGAAGATATGTGGAATTCAAAGTCTACTGATGACCACATAACTATTTTCTATGATCTGGGAACCCCCCCCCCCCCCAAACTTCCTCAATACCCTTTAACGAAGGGAATCTGCTCCCCTTATCTATTCTGGCCTACACGTGACTCCGGATACACAGCAATGTTGTTGACTCTTAACTGCCCCCGGGCAACTAGGGATAGGCAAAAATTGCTGGACAGCCAGCGATGTCCAAGCGATGTGATCCTTTTGTGGCAACGCGCGTTTGCCCTTATTGTCCTGACGATTATGTGATATTGTTTCCTGAGGGTTCTTAGAGAATTTACACGTTTCACCGAATTCACTGCAGAACTAGGTCATGTTTCCAATGAGAGAATCCAATGAACATCTAATTTGCCCCATTAACAGTTCCAAATGTTTTGTCTGTTAGAATGATGCATAATGACCCTTTGCAATAACTGCCACGTTGATCAGGATTCTACTCTTTATTCTCATTGGGATTTGAAGTCTTAAGACAGCTGATAAGACGAGGGCTGATGTTTAGCAGGCACATTTTAAAATTAATGGTTTGTTTTAATTTGCATTGGCTTGAAACATCACTTGTAGTTCGTTGGTTTTCCCCTACCCCAACCGGAAATCTGAGTGAACAGCTCCCTCAAGGCAAAATGAGTGAATGATCCATTTAATAATATTGACCGGTAACTTCATCACTCTTTTGGTCGAGAACTTCACCTTTTTGGTTTCCAGATCATCAGTAATCTGTCCTGGCCCCTTCATGCCGAAGATATGCTTAGGGAAACTCACCAATGCCTCTAGTTTCTCAGATGGCTAAGGAAATTCGACGTTTCTGCGGATAAAACACATCCTTTCCGGATGTCACACAAGTTGGTACGGCTCCTGCTCTGACCAACACTGCAAAAACTACAAATGGTTGTGAATGAGTTCATCTGTATTTCACTGTTGTCAAATTATTTAATCAAATCTGATGAACTCATTTATCTGTCATATTGGCACTTCCTGGAATAGGCTGGGGTGCATTATCCACTGGACACTTCTAATTGAAGTTTGTTACAAGAGATTCACGCTTGCATTTTTCACTGATGTGCTGGGTTTCCCGTCATTGAGCTTAGAAACATGATTGGAGCTTCCTAATCTGTTAAATGTCGCAGTTAATACCTCCATTTGCTACTGAATGGAGCATAGAACATAGACCATAGAACACTACAGCACAAACAGGCCCTTCGCCCCACAACTTGTGCCGAACACATCAAAACCTACCCAGCCATAGACCTATCTATAACCCCCAATCCCATTGGATCCCATATACTCATCCAGAAGTCTTTTAAAATACCCCAGCGAGTTCGCCTCGACCACCACCGACGGCAGCCGATTCCATTCACTCACCACCCTCTGAGTGAAAAACTTTCCCCTAGCATCCCCTCTGTACTTGCTTCCCTGCACCTTAAATCTGTGCCCTCTCGTCGCGACCATTTCAGCCCTGGGAAATAGTCTCTGAGAGTCCACACTATCTATTCCTCTCAACATCTTGTAAACCTCTTTCAGGTCGCCTCTCAATCTTCGTCTCTCCAGGGAGAACAGTCCCAGCTCCCTCAACCTGTCTTCATAAGGCATGCCTCCCAACCCAGGCAACATCCTTGTAAATCTCCTCTGCACCCTTTCAATAGCTTCCACGTCCTTTCTATAGTGAGGCGACCAGAACTGCGCACAGTACTCCAAGTGTGGTCTGACAAGGGTCCTATAAAGCTGCAGCATTACCTCCTGACTCCTGAACTCAATCCCTCGATGAATGAAGGCCAGTACACCGTAAGCTTTCTTAACCACATCCTCCACCTGGGAGGCCGATTTGAGAGTCTTATGGACCCGGACCCCAAGATCCCTCTGCTCTTCCACACAGCTAAGACTCCTACCTTTGATAGTGTACACATTCATCCCGTTGGATCTGCCAAAATGGACCATAACACATTTATCCGCGTTGAAGTCCATCTGCCAATTCTTCGCCCAGTCTTGCATCCTGTCGATGTCCTGCTGCAACTTCTGACATCCCTCCAGACCATCCACAACACCACCGACCTTCGTGTCATCGGCGAACTTACTACCCATCCCTCCACTTCCTCATCCAGGTCATTTATGAAAATGACAAACAGCAAGGGTCCTAGAACAGATCCTTGGGGTACTCCACTGGTGACTGACCTCCATGCAGAAAAAGAACCATCCACAACCACCCTCTGCCTTCTGCAGGCAAGCCAGTTCCGGATCCACAAGGCCAAAGCCCCTTGGATCCCATGGCCTCTCACCTTCTCAAGAAGTCTTGCATGTGGAGCAGGACAGCAGTTGACAGTGATTTGCTTTAGTTCTGTCTATCGCATGCTGCATTCGCCGTTTGTCACGCAAGTCTTCGTGTGCTGTACCTTAACGACGTTTCATTCTTTTTTAAGGTTCTGTCCCAGTCAGTACATTGTTCAAGTGAATTTCAAGATGGAGGAATATTGATGCATGAGCTGAGGCGGACAGTATGAGGCAAATAGCAGAACGTTTTCTTGTCCATGGATGTGCTGTTGGCAAGTAACGTGCTCCAGAGATGTTGGGAACTCAGTGCATAAATCTGCGATTCCATCCGTGTTCAGCCTTTGTAGTACTGTAGCGCCACCTCAGGGATGGTGTTGGTAATGTCTAAGATTTCCTCGACCGGATCTGATTTCCTGAGTTTGCTGATTTCCTGAGCATGCCGATTTACAGCTTTTTGTTTTCCTATTCGGGGGTAGGGGGTCGGCCGAGATGGCTGGGGGAGGGGTAGTAGGGAGGGGTCAGGAAAGGTATAGGTACAGAATGTATTTCCTCTAAACTTAGAAGAGAACACTCCCCCTCCCCCAGATGTTATTAAGGTGGACTTTGAAGTGTGAACTTTGCATTTTTTTCTGCTGTTGTTTTTGGTGTCTCTATCAATATGGGGCGATTTTTCCTGATCTATTCTTATTGCACCATTTTTATATCATGAGGTGACAGAAAAACTATCTCAAAGTTCCGGAATCATAAGTGGCCAATGTCAGACTGGGCGCAGAGTGCCCATTTCATACCCTAAATGTTTCTTTATGGCGATCGATCACGGTTTCGGAGTCTGTATAACCGGGAGATAGTTTTGGACTGTAACTACAATTACTTCTGTTATCAATTGAAATTTAATTCCACATTTTCCGAATTCTATTGTATATCCCAAACGGATTTGTCTGGATATTTCGAAGGATGTGACCACCGGTGGACTGTGTCCCTGTTTTTCAATTCAAGTGGTGTATCTTCTTTTAAATGACATTTTGATTTACATATTAATGTCATGGTTTTTCATGTGAAATATTTCATGACCAATATTCATCCCAGATTGCCTACAATCCACGTGCCAGTTTCATGTTCTATGCACAACAAATGAACTGATATGAGGCTGATTTGACACCTACATATATACATCAGCGGGGGTGAATAAGGAGACACTTGAAACGTTTTTCTTCATTGAACAAAGACCGATATGAAGACAAGAAGGAGGCTAGAAGTTAAGTGGATTATCTAAGATTCCCAAACGGATCCACTGCAGTCACGGACAGGAACTAAACGGTCAATCTAAATATCAAAGAATCTCAACAAACAACTAAACAATGTTAAGATAATGAGTTTTTATTAGTGCTATCGATAATAATAATTACAGAAAGACATGATTGATTTCAATTTTTTTGGTCCTTTCCACGGACGGGCGAGTTTGAGAATCCCTGGGTCTTTACATGAACACTGGATGGCTTGTGGTAATATTACGGGATTTATTTTATAGATTAATTTGCTATAGGATCTGCACCCTAAAGTGCTTGTGTTTCCCTCGCGCCTGCTGTCCTTGCCCTTCGTGTTAATCAAAGGACAAGGGTAACAGAGGGATGAAAATTGCTTTCAATGGGGAAAATTGCTGCAGTGCATCTTGCCCGTGGTACTCACAGCTGTCACTGTGCATTGGTGGAAGAGGGAGTGAATGTGAATTGTGTGTGAAACAATCAAGTGGGGCTGCTTTACTCACCTGACCAATCCTTTACATTGCCCATGTCTTGTTGCATGCTGGGACGGAAGGTCTCAGTAACGGAGGAGTTTGGAACAGAACATAGTGTATCGATATTTAGCCTGTAGGTGACAATTCGAAGTGGAACAATCTTCGGTTGATCTGGACTCAAGAGTTAAAAGTACAGACAGAGAGATGGTTGCCTTTGGATTTGGGTTACGATTCAATAGCTCCAAATGGAATCCTGCCAAGGTCAGTTCAATCAAGTTGGACAGGTATTGGAGAAGGGCGGTATTGTCAACCCTGCTGCTGGCTACATGTGGAGAATGATGTGGAAGGAGAGATTATTGGAGTCACTATCCCAAATGACATGTGAGGCCTTGAAATGGACCGTGGCCTGTGAAGGCAACTGATTGGAGGGAGGCAGAAATGGAATTATGGTGAAGCTGAGTGTGGAAATGAAATCTTACAGCATATTGGAGGACGTTGGCGAGGAAAGGGATGTTGGAAATGGGATGTGAACTGGAAAGGACAAAGGTTTTAAGAGTCTAATTCTGGATTGAGGTGAGAACAGCGTCTTTGCAGTGAGGGTTAATTACCAAGGAGACGGATCTACTTACAATATAGGCTCAGTAAGAAGTCTCACAACACCAGATTAAAGTCAAACAAGTTTATTTGGTAGCACAAGCTACGAGCTTCAGGAGCACTGCCCCTTCATCAGGTAAATGGGAGTTCCGTTCACAATCAGGGCTTATAAAGACACAAACTCAATTTACAAAGTAATGGTTGGATTGCGAGACTTTATTTATAATCAAGTATCGAAGGCGCAGGCAATGTGAGTGGAGAGAGGTTTAAGCGCAGGTTAAAAAGGTGTATATTGTCTCCAGCCAGGACAGTTGGTGAGATTTTGCAAGCCCAGGCAATTCGTAGGGAGTTACAGATGGTGCATACTCAATCTCACATGAAACTCTTCCCACTAACAGATCCACTGGAACAAAACTTGTTGTTGTGCCTGTTGTTCTCCCGCAATCGAGCATAAAACGTGCCAGTCCAGTACAAAGAACAACAACAAAGAACAACACAGCACCGGAAACTTCGGCCCAACGAGCGCGCGCCGCCGTCCTAACGTCTTAATGACATATAGGGACCAATTTGTTACCCAATCAGCTTAAGAGAACATTTTTGGGATGTGGGACGAAACCGGAGCACCCGGAGAAAACCCACGCAATCACGGGGAGAACGCGCAAATTCCCACAGACACAGGCCCAAATCCATGTCTCTGCACAGCAACAGCGATAGTCCCTGAGCTGTCATGGTGCCCATCAGATGGTCCAGTTTAAGCATACACTACCGACGTGAAGCACTAGGCCACTCCTGAAGCAACATCCAAGAGCAGCTCTCGCATGACCTGCCGCATGCATGCCCTTGTTGGTCAACAAGGTGAATCGAACATCCTGTGGAAACAAATATGATATTTAAACAGTCCTACTATATCCCTCTATCTGCAGACCGTTCATGTGGCTGTCCAAGAGACCCTTAAACAACCCTAGCGTGCCTGCTCCCACCACCTTACTCGGTAGTGCATTCCACACCCCCACTACTCTTTGTGTGAAAAACTGCCCTCTAATATTCGTCTTATACATAGCCCCCCTCACCCTAAGGCCGTGACCCCTCGTTCTATCCTTTTCTAATGGTGGAAAAAGCTTACCACCATTTACTCTATCTATACCCCTCATAATCTTATATACCTCTAATAGATCCCCTCTCAGCCGACGTCTTTCAAGGGAAAACAACCCCAGTGCGTTCAATCTTTCCTCGTAAGACAGCCTTTCCATACCAGGCAGCATGCTGGTAAATCTCCTCTGCACTCTCTCCAGGGCCTCCACATTTTTCCGGTAGTACGGCGACCAGAACTGGATGCAGTACTCCAAGTGAGGCCTAACCAACGTTCTATACAATTGCAACATTAGACTTCTACTCTTGTATTCTATACCTCTTCCTATGAAGGCTAACATACCATACGCTTTCTTTATCACATTCTCCACTTGTACTGACACCTTCAGAGACTTGTGAACCTGCACCCCCAGGTCTCTCTGCATCTCTATACTCCGGATAGTTTTACCTTTTATCCTATAACTCCCCGCTACATTTTTCCGGCCAAAATGCATCACCTCGCATGTATCCGGATTAAATTCCACTTGCCATCTATCTGCCCAATCTACCAGCCTATCTATTGTCCTGTTGGATTGGCTGGCACTGCTCCTCATTCCTGCCAATCCAAGCATCTTAGTGTCATCAGCAAATTTGCTGATCACAGCACCTACCCCCTCTTCCAAGTCATTTATATAAACCACAAATAGAAGAGATCCTAGTACTGAGCCCTGTGGCACGCCGCTAGTGACACACCTCCAGTTGGAAAAAGAGCCTTCCACTACTACCCGCTGTCTCCTCCTCCCAAGCCAGTTCTCAACCCATCAACATACCTGGCCCTGTATCCCATGCGCCTTCACCTTTTCTATCAGCCTACCATGAGGAAACTTGTCAAACGCCTTACTGAAATCCATGTAGACGACATCAACGTCTTGTCCTTCACCAACTGTTTTTGTCACCTCTTCAAAAAATTCCACTAGATTTGTAAGGCACGACCTCCCCTTAACGAAGCCATGCTGCGTATCCCTGATCAGATCGCAGCGCTCCAGATGTTCATACATCCTGTCCCTGAGGATCCTCTCCATTAGCTTACCAGTCTCCTAAGCATGCCGCCAGTTGCTTTGTCATACAATCATTGAAGTCATGAACGGTACGTTCCACTAGCCTATGGTTGAAAAGTGATCAGGTGCTGCTAAAATATGTTGGTAACCTTTGGAGAGCATGCATTGTTAGAAATTAGCGCCAGTAAAGTCCTCGCCGTTTGTAGGAAAACAGTCATCCTGGTATTCCTTCTACACTGGTACCTTGGTATGCCATAATATCTAGATCAATGTCTGAAAAGTAGTGTAGCCCTCTCGGTGCATCTGCAATCCATTTAAGTAGAAGTGCACCACGATTAAACCCGAGGAACTCATTAATGCCCATAGGCACTCATGGCCCTTCCAAGGCACTCCCAGATGTGTAGGAAAGCTAAGGGAGGGCGTATTTGATTTTCCTGGCACCGATCACATTGGTTCACCAACTGTGATAACAACATCTGGAAGATATCTCGGACGAAGCTCCAAACCAGCGCGTTTTTTCAAATAATCTCAGGGAGACCCTTATTTCGTTGACTTGGAGGCCGTGCGGAGGGCGGAAAAATAATCGGACAGCCGAGGAGTGACCCCGTCCTCCGCATGAAGTAAGCTTCCTTAATGAGGTATGTTTTCATGTTTCCAAGGATGGTCCTTCGGATCCGCCATGCAGGATCACTGACTAATTTTAGGTCAGATAGAATCATTAGAGACGTTAATTTGCACTCTGGCCACTGGAAAGGTCCCCAAAATATTGAGAGCCTTCATTATCCCCTTTTAATGCTGGTAAGTGAGCCAGGCTTGTGGCAACCAGAGATGTTGCAATGCATCAACATTAACTATCTGGATTCCGGATCGCTGTTCCTGAAGATATTTGCAGGCTGACAATAAAGTCGAGCTATATCGGGACAGAGACTTTGGGGAGAAAGGGAGGTGGGACTGGTGGTAGGTGGAGAAAGAATGTGGAATTGCCTTATCCACTTGTAGAGGCTTAATAGGTATTACAAAGAACAAAGAACAACACCACACGGAAAACACCCAACAAGCCCGCACCACCATTTTAACATTGCGAGTGCACACGTCTACCTAAACCTTTGTCTACACCTATTGGGGAATATTTAGGGAAGACTAATTTAGGGACAATTTGATAACACCAATTGTGTTTATGTTTGGTAGCTAATTAAATAAACAATCTGAAACTGTTGATGGAAGTTCTGGACACCAAATTCAGCCTCGGCTCTGACAAAGGGTTATTCAGAACCCACAGCTCAGAAACGTTGTTCCTATTGTCTCTCCACTGATGCTCTCAGACCTGCTGAGATTTTCCAGAATTTCCTGCTTCTATTTCAGATTCCAGCACTAAATTGCTTTCAGCCAATTTATTAGAAGTGGCTTTACAACTCTAATCGGCTCTCGGAATCTGTATTGTTGGCTTATTATTCCATCACCTTTTGAAAATTCATTCTGTTGGCTATTTATAGCTGAAATCACAACCACACCCATTTGCTCAAATCTAGAATTACTAATTTTCCCAGTCTGCTCAGATGCAGACGTGGCGGGTCATGGTCACAAAGCCCTATCATTGCAGATGTCACCATTACAGATGCCAGATCAGTCTTCTCGAAGGTGTACCTACGGAAAGCGATGGGCTGGGATGGGGTACCAGGATGAGCACTCAGATCCTGTGCAGATCAGCTGGCGGGAATATTCACAGACATCTTCAGTCTCTCTTTCCAACAGCCTGAAGTCCCTATCTGCTTCAACAATATCATCACCAACCCACTACCAAAGTAAAGCCTTAATAAAGCGTGAGGTCCCTATCTACTTCTAGAAGACAATCACCAACCCACTGCCAAAGTGTGCCTTAATAGCTATCGTCATGTGGCTCTGACATCCATCACTATGAAGATCTTTGAAAGGCTAGTCATGACATAATCAATTCCAGCCTCCCAGACTGCCTGTATCGACGACTTTTTGCCTATCACTGCAACCGCTCCGCAGCAGACGTTATCTCTCTAGCCCTGCACTCAATTCTGGAACACAGAGGTAACAAAGGCACCTACGCCAGGCTCCTTTTTTATTGACTATAGCTAACCGTCAACACCATTATTCCTACCAAGCACATCTCCAATCTCAATGGCTTGGGCCACGCCCCCTTCCTCTGCCCCTGGATCCTGAACTTACTAATCCACAGACCACAATCAGTAAGAATAGGCAACAATGCTTGCTGTGATGATCCTCAACACAGGTGCCCCATACGACTGTCTTCTCAGCCCCCAACTATACTCCTTATAAACCTATGACTGTCTGGCCAAATTCCCCTCCAGCTCCATTTTTCGAGTTTGCTGATGACATCACGGTCGTCAGTCAGACCTCAAACAATGACGAGACAGGATTGTAGGAATGATATCGAGACTCTGGTGAACTGATGCGGCAATAATTATCTCTCCCTCACTGTCAGCAAAACGAAGAAGATTGTCATTGACTTCAGGAAGTGTAGCAGAGAACATGCCCCAGTCTATATCAGTGGGAACGAATTTAAACGAGTCAAGATCATTCCTGATATTGCTTTTCTGCTACCATCAGACTTTGAATGGACCTATCTTGCATTCAGTTGATAGTTGATCTTTCTCTACACCCTAACTCTGACTGTAACACTGCAATCTCACCCTCTACTTTCTTTCTCTAGTGCTTTGTATGTAGAGCGCATATGAAACAATATCTTTCACTGTATACTCATACATGTGACAATGATAAATCCAATCAACACATAGACCCGCACACAGCTAGAATCTCTCTGTCTCTCTCACTCATACAAAGGCGCACACACAGCCGAAATCTCTCTGCCTCCCTCACATACACACGCACAGACGCACACACAAGCAGAATTTCTCTCGCACACAGGCGTAACCAGGGTCTTTCTCGCTCTCTGAATCACAAGCACACACGTGTAAACGGGCGAACACACACACACCTTTAGCAATGTACCTTCTGTTGGATACTGTCAGAATAACACAACCAAGTATACGCGTGCGCGCGCGCACACACACACACACACACACGCACACACAGAAATAACCTTTATCGTTCTCTCTCCCCATCACGCAAACATAGTTTTATCAATCTACCCTTTGCTTGATTATGTTAGAATCACAAACCCCCGCAGACACAGAGACAGCCACAATTTATCTGTCTATCTGCCTGTCTTTTTCTTTCACAGACACATGTACACACAAAGAAACACACAGGCCTTTACCAATCTACCCTTTGCTGGAAAATGTCAGAATAACACACAAATACATACACAAAATATGCACACACATAGCAACATCTCTCTCTCTCTCATTCTCTGTCACAGACACACACACACACACACACAGACACACACACACACAAAACATAAACACGCATGTACCAATCCAGCCTTTCCTGATAATATCAGAATCACATACCCACGCAGACACACAGATAGCCAGAATTCCTCTCAACCTTTCTCTCTGTTTCTCTTACCCTCTCGTACACAAAAGTACACACACCTTAACCAATCTACCCTCTGCTGGGTAACGTCAGAATCACACACACACACACACACACACACACACACACACACACGTTTAACACTCTTCCCACTACTGGATGATGTCAGGAACGGACACTTACAAATCCACAATCTCTGCTGGGACTGTCAGAATTTCATTGGACGCGACATTACCGGAACCAACTTTGTTTAAGATTATTTCGTTGTGTGTTGAGTGTATCACACGCGTTTCACATCACATTGAAAGTAAGATTTTAGTCTCCACTCGCAGTGGTTCCATTCTTATTGAATACGTTTGTGATTCGCCTCTATTTTATTAGCAGCGTTTTCAATACAGCAACACCCACCTCTCAATAAAGAGTCCGGTGCTGCAACCCCGCCTTAAACCTGTAAAACATTTCATATTAGGGAAATATATAAATATAGAAATTAGATTCCTATCTGTTTATTCATTGGGTATCAAACACGTATCTGCTTTCACGAGGGATGATGATTAATAAGAAAATAATTAAATTTGGATTAAATAAGATTACTTTTCAAATTGAAATATCTAGTCAGTAAACAGAACTATTTGGCTGTTAGACATGACCAATCAATCCAAGTAGGATTGATACAAATATACATACACACATACATACACATTTGATGTCTTTCTCTCTCCCTCTCTTTCTCTCTGTTTCTCACTCTCACTCTCTCTCTCCCTCTCTCTCTCTCTCCCACACACACACAGTCAGAAACATACTGACAAGAAAATATTAGACTAGAGAGGCATCGGTGTCAGCACAGACTTGGTGGACCAAAGGTTTTGTTTCTGTATTGTAATATTCTTTGTTCTTTGCTCACACTCATGCTCACAAATACACTGATACACACATATTCACACACACACACACACACACACACACTTCTGTATCCTGTAAGTCTCTGCCGTCCCATGTTGAAAGGGAAATGTTCCCAATTCCTCACAGTTCATTGCTTCAAAAAAAATGGAAAACGGTTTTCTGGCTCCTCTAGCGGTGAGAGGATTTGCTCTGTATGGGTATTACTGAAAAAAAAAACTTCTTGCGGGTTCGGAGGGTCAAGCTAACTTCTTGTTGTTTTGAATAACAGCGTCTCCTAATGACGCACACAAACACACACATACAAATGCATACACCGACACATGCTCTCTCTCTCTCAGTGACACACACACACACACACATACACAGTCTCTCTCTCACACACACACAGCCACAGACACTCACAAACACTTGCACATACACTTATACATTCACACACACGCATTCATACAGACACACACACACCCACAAATATACATACACACATATATACACATATGATGTCTTTCTCTCTCCCTCTCTCTCTCTCTCTCTCTCTCTCTCTCTCTCTCTCTCACACACACACACACACACACACACACACACAGTCAGAAACATACTGACAAGAAAATATTAGACGAGAGAGGAATCAGTGTCAGCACAGACTTGGTGGGCCGAAGGGTTTGTTTCTGTATTGTAATATTCTTTGTTCTTTGTTCACACTCATGCACATAAATACACTGATACACACATGTACACACACACACACACAAAGACTCTCTCTCTCTCTCTCACACACACACACACACTGTTAAACATATATAAACGCATACATACACACTCATGCACTTAAACACATTCTCAAACGCACTGACATTCTGACGTGCACACACACACACTCATACATGTATACACACTCATGCCCACACTTATAGACACTCAGACAAAAAACAGACATACACTCGCGCACATACACACAGATAAATTCATACACTGACACACACTCACACTTACATATTAAGCTGATTCACTGACACACACACTTACTCACACTTCCTCACATATAAACACACTCTCTCATACACTGATATACACTCGAACACTTACACTTGATGTCTGCGAAATGTCACATAGAATCCCTCAGTTTATTAATTGAAGCATTTAGTCTTAAATCAATCAAGTTTGGATAAGCACTTATGAAACATTGCTTGCATATATTTTCCACGTTTCCTTCAGTTCCAAACACCAAAGTTCTGGAATGATATTAGCATTTTCGGAAAACTCCTGAACATATTAAAGGAGAGCAATGCCAGTCAAAGTAGAGCGTTTGGGGAAGTCGATATTGAGTTGACATTGCTCTCCAGAGAAACTTGGGTGGAAATATGAAAGAGATGTGTAACACCATGGAAGCGGTGTTTGAGGGAGGGAATATTTGATTGTAAAATGCTCGACATAAGGATACCGAGCGGCTAACATTTTAATGTAAGTTTTAAGGATGAAATGGGCATTTAAATAATGTAGTAATGATAGTTTCAAAATGAATGGCTGATCACCCTGCTAGAATTAAATTGTATAACTCAAGGACTGATTGTGTCAGTAAGTTAGCTAAAACAAATATAACCGGAATGATAGGCAGTGGAACAGCTTGATCTTGAGTTTGGACACAGCTCGGCACAACATCGAATGGCCGAAGGGCCTGTACTGTGCTGTACTGTTTTATGGTCTACGTAACTTAAACTTGGGATGATTATGAAATCGGGCATTGATTAAAGGGACAAATAATGTAATTTTGTATTGGGTACAGAGACTCCAACCTGGGAATTCTGCCGGAATATCGATTTCAGATAATGTTCTTTCAGGATTAACTGCCAATATTCAATTGGATGTCCAAAACTAGGGTAGATCCAGTTAAGTTTGGGGCACATTTAATCTTGCAGATTGCATATTCATGCAGCAGAAATCTCAAACCAGTTGCTCACATTCCTGTTCTGCCCTTAATACCATCTCCAACGCAAACAAACACACCCTAAAAACGTTCCTGTGAATTAGCTGAAGAGCCGCCGGAAACATATTTGTTCCAAATCCTTATAGAAACCGAATTACACAGGTAACATTTGGTATTGAAGACCTTCTTCTATATTTAGTTAACTCGGATATTGATACATTTTTAACTATTTCTTGCACAATTACAGTAGTAAATGCAGAATAGAATTTTAAAACCCGCTATCAGAAATTAGAAGCATTGAGAGGTGAAATTGCATTGCAGGCGATATTCCATCTTATAATGGTGGACATTAAGAGAAAGTTCATTTCCGCTTTGGTCGCCATCATAATATTGAGCCCCCAGTCCGTCCGAATTCGTACCGGCCGCACTTTCGGAATTCTCCTTGCAAAAATAAGAATGTTTCAACGACACTATAAAACCCGGAAACACACGGTGAGTTCTCTGTGTCCCTCTCTTTTCTCGCCAGTTAAGGTTTTGGATCCTCGTTAAAGGCCAGGCGAGCGTAAAGTGTCTGTGGATGAAAAGTGATCTGTTAGCGTGATACACACCATTATTATAGTGACAGGTGAGACCATTGAGTCCCCCCACTCCTCCGCGTCCCCTCCACTGCATTCAATCGGTTCATGGCTGCAAGGTAACTCAACTCACAGTCACCCACTAATATTGAATAATCCTTAATCCCTCCCTAATGTAAATCTAACTGTCGCATCTCCAGAGTTCCAATTGCCCAATGCTCTATGTAGCTTTTTAGTGACCAGAATTCCGCCTCGCGTTCTGTGAAGATTTATTATTGTCACATATATGAGTATGCATTAATATGTAATGATTCTTGCCCAGTGTACAGACAAAGTTTATCGTGTGTGGAGAATGAAAGGAGAAGGTGCAGATTATAGTGTTACAGTGATAGAGAGGCTTGAAGAGAAAGTTCAACGTAATATGAGACAGGTCAATTCTAATGTCTGATGGCAGCAGGGAAGGAGCTATCCTTGTGTGACCTCAGAATTATATCTCTTTTTCCCCGAAGGAAGAAGGTGGAGAAATAAAGCGTATCCGGGATCCTTGTTAATGGTGGCTGTTTATATAGAAACATAGAAGATTGCAGCAGGGAGAGGTCATTTGGCCCTTTGAGTCTGCTCCAGCATTCATTATGATCATGATTGATCGTCCAGCCCAATCGTCTAATCCTACTTTCTCCCCATAAACTTCGCTCCCAAGTGCTATATCCAGTCGCCTGTTGAACATATTGAATGTTTTGGCATCAACTACTTCCTGTGATAATGAATTCCACAGGCTCACCGAGTGAAGAAATGTCTCCTCACCTCCGTCCTAAATGGTCTATCCCAAAACCTCAAACTGTGGCCCCTGATTCTGGACTCCCTCCACTATCGGGAACATCCTTCCTGTATTTACTCTGTTTAGCCCTGATAGAATTTTAGAAGTCTCTATGAAATCACCCCCCATTCGTCTGAACTGCAGTGAAAACAACTTCAAACTAGTCAATCTCTCCTCATACATGAATCCCGCCATTCCTGGAGTGAGCCTGGTAAACCTTCGCTGCACTCCCTCCAGAGCCAGAATTTCATTCCAAAGTGAGTGCATTTGGTATGTCTCCTGGTCTGCCCAAGACTACAAGAATTGGAAAGTCCCATTATTCAAATCAGCCTCCCCTCCATTGAGTCTGTCTACACGTCCTGTTGCCTCGGGGAAAGGCAGCCAACATAATTAAGGACCTCGCCCACCCTCCCACACGCACCCCGGACATTCTGTCTTCCACCTTCTTCCATTGGGAAAAAGATACAAAAGTCTGAGTTCAAGTACCAACCCACTCAAGAACAGGTTCTTCTGTGCTGCTGTCAAACTTCTGAAGGGATCTACCTCGCACAAAGTTGATCTTTCTATCTTTCTCTAAATTCTGGGTATGATTGTAGCACTATATTCTCCACTTTCTCCTTTACTTCTCAATGAACGGTATGCTTTCTCTATGTAGTGCGCAAGAAGCAATACTTTTCACTGTATCCCATACATGTGACAGTAATAATCCAAACCTATGTACTCAATGAACGGTATGCTTTGTTTTGCGAGCAAGAAACAATACTTTTCACTGTACTCTGATGCATGTGAGAATAATAAACCAAACCTATGTACTCAATGAACGGTATGCTTTGTCTGTATAGCGCGCAACAACAACGCTTTTCACTGAATCCCAAAACATGTGCCAATAATAAATCTAATCTATGTACTCTGTGAATGGTATGCTTTGGCTGTGTAGTGTGCAAAAAACAATACTTTTCACTGTCTCCCAACGCACGTGCGGTTCCTGATAGAAAGGGGGATTTAAACTGAAATTTAAAATGGATTAATTTTACACCGAACCCGCTCAGAATTATCAATAAGTCGGTGATAAATGTGTGGATTGAGAGCGCCGCGGAGTAACAGATTCCCCCCAAAATGTCTACCTCTCTGCCGGTTCCTGCAGATCCTTCTTCCGGCCACAAGGGCCAATCCCAGAAGGAGAAGTGCTGCGACCGACAAACCCCCGGAAAACACTAAATCACAGGTGAGCGAGAACGGAGAATCTGCAAAAAAAAACTAAACTTTCAGTCAGCAGAAATCAAGTGTGGAAATAATTGAACAAACAAGGATGTTGTTCAATTTAACTGTCCAATTTAACCGAAAAATGAGAAAAAAATTGCACACTTTCCCTTCATGTAATAGAGTTGCATTTTTACAATAGAACACGAGGCGCGGCAGAAAGAGATAGTGACAGAAAGACTGAACACTTTTTGAATAGGGCACACAGAGAGATGGAGGAAGAGAGTGGAAGATTCAGGCAGAGAATAATCATGTCACCCTATAATGCAGAAGAAGACCATTCGGGCCATCGAGTCATGGCTGAGGGTCTGGAGCAGGGGGCAGGGCTTCAAGTTCATAGATCATTAGGACCTCTTTTGGGGCAGGTGTGACTTGTACAGTAAGGACGGGTGGCACTTGAACCCTAGAGGGACTAATATCTTGGCAGGTAGACTAGCTAGGGCTACTGGGGGATCTTTAAACTAGAAAAGCTGGGGGGGAGGGGTGGGAATACCGATGGGACGGTGAATAAGGAGGTTCGTTCCCAGGTAGGGAAGGACTGTAGGCACTCTGAAAGGGGGGTTAGGCAAGTGGTGGAAAAGTGAAATATCCTGACTGAGGGGCTGAGGTGTGTCTATTTTAACGCCAGGAGTAAATAAGGTAGATGAGCTCAGGGCGTGGATTGCTGCTTGGGAATGTGATGTGGTGGCCATTACAGAGACTTGGTTGTCTCAGGGACAGGACTGGGTACTCCAGGTGCCAGGATTCAGGTGCTTCAGGAGGGACAGGGTTAGGGGCAAAAGAGGAGGTGGTGTGGCACTGTTGATCATGGACAATGTCATGGCTGTAGAGAAGGTGGAAGACGTGGAGGGATTGTCTACGGAGTCTCTGTGGGTGTAAGTTAGGAACAGCAAAGGCTCGATAACTTTGCTGGGTGTATTCTATAGGACGCCCAATAGCGACAGGGAACTTGAGGTGCAGATAGGGAAACAGATCCTAGACAGATGTAGAAATAATAGGGTTGTCGCGATGGGAGATTTCAATTTCCCAAACATCGACTGGAATATCCCAAGGGGTTTGGATGGTGTGGAGTTTGTAAGGTGTGTTCAGGAAGGTTTCCTGACACAGTACGTGGAAAAGCCTACGAGAGGAGAGTCTGTACTTGACCTGGTGCTAGCTAATGAGTCCGGGGAGGTGTCGGATCTCACGGTAGGTGAGCATCTTGGGAATGGAGATCATAATTCTGTCTCTTTCACGATAGCGATGGAAAGAGATAGGATCAGGCAGGCTAGGAAGGTGTATGTCTGGAGTAAGGGGAAATATGACAACATTATGCACTTTGGCAGGAACAATAAATGTGTAGAGTATAGGGCTAATGGTAGGGCTCTTAATAGTGTTGAGGAACAGAAGGATCTTGGTGTATGTGTCAATAGATCCCTGAAAGTAGGCAGTCAAGTGGATAAAGTTGTTAAGAAGGCATATGGAGTCTTAGCTTTTATTGGTAGGGGGATTGAATTTAGGAGCCGCAGCATCATGTTGCAACTGTACAAAACTCTAGTGCGGCCGCACTTGGAGTATTGTGTGCAGTTCTGGTCCCCACATTATAAGAAAGATGTGGAGGCATTGGAGAGGGTACAGAGGAGGTTTACCAGGATGTTGCCTGGTATGGAGGGCAGGTCCTATGAAGAGAGGTTGAAGGATTTGAGGTTGTTTTCGTTAGAAAGGAGGCGGCTAAGAGGGGATCTTATTGAAGCATATAAGATGATTAGAGGTTTAGATAGGGTGGACAGTGATAGCCTTTTTCCTAGGATGGAGAAAGCTAGCACGAGGGGACACAGCTTTAAATTAAGGGGTATGAGTTATAGGACGGATATCAGAGGTAGGTTCTTTACTCAAAGAGTGATTAGGGAGTGGAATGCCCTGCCTGCAGCTGTTGTAGATGCGCCAAGTTTGGTGGCGTTTAAGAGGTTAATTGATAAGTATATGGAAGAGAAGGGAATGGTTTAGTTTGGAGGGGCATTGCTTTTTATTTTGGTCGGCACAACATCGAAGGCCGAAGGGCCTGTTCTGTGCTGTAATGTTCTATGTTCTATGTTCTATTAGGCAGGTAATTGGACGCATAAACTGGAAGGAGGTGTTCTTGGGGAAGATTACAGAAGGAAAGTGGCGGTTTTTCAAGGAATGTTTGTCTGGGGCACTGCAAGACAACGTCCCGAGGAGTCAAGGAGGTTCTGGTAGGACGCGAGAACCGTGGTGCACGAAGGTAGTGGTGAACCGAGTTAGGAAGGAAAAAAAGGTATATAAAAGATTCAGAGAGCTAGGGGATGTTAGGGATCCAGAGGAGTATAAGGTGTGTAGAAGGGAACTTAAAAAGGAAATTGGGAGAGCCAGAAGGGGTCATGAGAAGGCCTTGGCAGGTAAAATTAAGGAGAATCCCAAGGCCTTCTACAAATATGTGAAAAGTAAAAGGATGAGAAGAGAAGGGATAGGGCCTACAAATGGTGAAGGGAGAAAAGTCTGTGTGAATCCGGAAGAAATGGCAGAAGTATAACGAATATTTTGCCTCGGTATTCACAGTGGAAAATGAACTGGGAGATTGCACTGCAGGTTTGAGGCAAATGGAAAAGATTGAGCATGTGGATATTAGGAAAGAGGATGTGTTAGACCTGTTAAATTGTACCAAGATAGACAAGTCGCCAAGACTGGATGGGATGTATCCCAGGTTATTGTGGGAGGTGAGGGAAGTGGTTGCAGAGCCCCAGGCGATGATCTTTGCGTCGTCCATGGAAACGGGAGAGATTCTGGAGGATTGGAGGATTGCGGATGTGGTTCCTATCTTTAAGAAAGGGAACAGGGATAGTCCAGGAAATTACCGACCGGTGAGTTTGACTTCAGTGGTTGGTAAGCTGATGGAAAGGCTTCTGACGGATAAGATATATGAACATTTGGAGAAGTTTGGACTGATAGGAAATAGTCAGCATGGTTTTGTCAAGGGCAGGTCATGCCTTACAAGCCTAGTTGAGTTCTTCGAAAGTGTGACTGAACACATTGACGAAGGAAGGGCGGTGGACGTAGTGTACATGGACTTTAGTAAGGCGTTTGATAAGGTCCCACATGCAAGGTTTCTGGAGAAGGTGAGAGGGCATGGGATCCAAGGGGCTTTGGCCTTGTGGATCCAGAACTGGCTTGCCTGCAGAAGGGAGAGAGTGGTTGTGGATGGGTCTTGTTCTGCATGGAGGTCGGTAACCAGTGGAGTGTCCCAGGGATCTGTTCTGAGACCCCTGCTGTTTGTTATTTTCATAAATGACCTGGATGAGGAAGTAGAGGGATAGGTTAGCAAGTTCGCCGACGATACAAAGATCGGTGGTGTTGTGGATGGTCTGGAGGGATGGCAAAAGTTGCAGCGGGACATAGACAGGATGCAAGACTGGGCGGAGAAGTGGCAGATGGACTTCAACGCAGATAAACGTGTATTGGTCCATTTTGGCAGGAATAATGGGATGAATGAGTACAATATAAGGGGTAGGAGTCTTAGCTGTGTTGTAGAGCAGAAGGATCTCGGCGTCCGGGTCCAGAAGACCCTTAAGTTGGCCTCGCAGGTGGAGGAAGTGGTCAAGAAGGCGTATGGTGTACTGACCTTCATTAATCGAGGAATAAAGTTCAGGAGTCAGGAGGTAATGATGCAGCTCTATAAGATTGTTGTCAGACCCCAGTTGGAGTATTGTGCGCAGTTCTGGTCGCCTCATTATAGGAAGGATGTAGAGGCTATTGAGAGAGTTCGGAGGAGATTTACAAGGATGCTACCTGGATTATGAAGATAGGTTGAGGGAGCTGGGACTCTTCTCACTGGAGCGACGCAGGTTGAGAGGCGACCTGATAGAGGTTTATAAAATGTTGAGAGGGATAGATAGGGTGGACTCTCAGAGACTATTTCCCCGAGCTGAAATGGTCACTACGAGAGGACACAGATTTAAGGTGCAGGGAAGCAAATACAAAGGAGATGTCAGGGGTAGGTTTTTCACTCAGAGGGTGGTGAGTGAATGGAACCGACTGTCGTCGGAGGTTATTGAGGCAAACTCACTGGGGTCTTTAAAGAGACTTCTGGATGAGTATATGGAAACGAATAGGATAGGGGGTTATAGATAGGCCTGTAGATTGGTCGTTGTGATAAGCGCAACTCATGGGCCGAAGAGCCTGTTTGTGCTGTATTGTTCTATGTTCTTTTTTCTATGAGTCTGCGCCACCCTATCCCCGTCACCTCACGTATTTACTCTGCTAATTCTTCTGACTCTCGGCTCAATTGAGCATGGTCAATCCACTTAACCCGCACATCTTTGGACACTAAAGGGCAATTTGTCATAGCTAATCTAACTAACCTACATATCTCCGATATTAAGGAACATTTTCCCATGGCTTATCCACCTAACTTACACATTCTTTGACATTAAGGGCAATTTACAATGGTTGATCCACCTAGCCTTCAGATCCTTTGACACTAAGGAGCAATTTACCATAGCTGGTCCGCTTAGCCGACACATCCTTTGGCAATAAGGGACACTTTAGTATTGCCAATCCACCTAACCCGCATATCTTTGGACACAAAGGTGCAATTTAGCAATGGTCAATCCACTTACCCCCCACATCTTTGGACACTAAGGGGCAATTTAGCATGGCCAATCCACCTAACCTGCACATCTTTGGAACTTGTGGGAAAACAGGAGCACCCGCGGGAAGGCCGATGTAATTGAATGGGGGTGAATTACAGGGAGGCGAAGGGATGAACAAATGGTTTACTGCTGTGCTGAGATAGAGACCAATATTGGGGATATAATCACACATTTCAATTTTAAACACTGACAGATTGGTCCCTGACCTTCAGATGCGTCATGATGTTTTAGCCAGATACTAAAAGGGGAAGAGGAGAAGAGGCCATTCGGCCTATCTCATCTATTCTGCCATCCAACATCACCATCCCTCACCATGTTTACAAACTTCACTTCTCCGTCCTTTCTCTTACTCATTAATCTGTCCGTTCTCACAAATGTGCTTCGGTGATTGAACATCCACGGTTCGTAACGGTAGCGAAGAAGAGGCAAAATATCAGAAAATCGAACTGGGAGGATTATGATAGGACAGTTCTGATTTAGACATTCATGGATGCCCGCAGAGACATTTGTAATTTACAAAGTTAGGCTGCTTTTAGTAAAGTGCCCCGTTATTATTAAATGGATTGAAAAATAGTCATTGTGAATAGCTACCTTTCTGAGATGAGAAACTGTCACTGAGAATACTGTCACTGGAGTTGACCCGAACAGTGCAGGTACAGCGAGCACCGCTTCTCCAAGTTTCCGCCGAGAGACTGATGTAACTCCTGACGGTGTAGGTCCCGTCTGGCTCCAGTGTCCCCGAATCGGTCCGTCCCTCGGTATCCCGCCCCAAAACATTCCAGCGGACAGGAGAAGAATCGGGAGACACCCCTCTGACCAGGCACATCAAAGGGACCCTTTCCATGGCAGGAATCTCATCCAGCGGTGGGGTGAGGAGGAATATGGAGGGAGAACCCGCTAAATCTGGCAAATGAAACGGAGAACATTGATTAACTGTGGAACAGGACACTTGCTCTGAGATACCCACTGCAATAGATTATTAATGAAATTTACCTGTAATCACTAATTTGGAGCCATTTCCGAATATTTGAACCCTGTTCTGGTAATTGCGCTTTGCACAGTAATACATCCCGGAGTCATTTATTTGGGAATCCGTAATGATTAGTGAATAAAGACGCCCATTTTCAGAAATCTGGCTGGAAAATCTCCCGTCAGCTTGGCTGTTCTTGTATGCTGTGTAAACGAAATCCATGCTGTTTTTCCCCCTCTGTCTGTACCAGAAGACAGAGCCAAAAGCTTGACCCTGGATGCGGCACCTGAGATTAACAGGACTTCCCGCAGGGAGCTTCTGAACCGGCGGAGACTGGGACACGGTGACCTGAGACATTGTAACTGGGAAAGAGAAATGGAGAGCACAACAGTCACCTCAGGTAATGGAGCATTCCCTGAATCCTTACACTTCAGAAAGAGGCCATTTGGTCCATCGAGTTTGCACTGATCACAATCCCTCCTATCCCTATTCCCGCAATATTCACACTGCTAATGCCCTGTTGCGAAGGGGCAATTTAGAACAAAGAACAAAGTAGCACGGGAAACAGGCCCTTCGGCCCAACGAGCCCGCGCCGCCACCCCGATGTTTCCACCTCTACCCGTGATCCCCGTCCATGTTTATAGATCTATGGATTAAAAACAAAATTTGAGACAATTTAGGGAGAACTTGTTTTGCCAATCCCTTGTTGGACAACAAGGTGGACCAAAGCACCCGTAGGATAAAAACAAGTACATCAATATCATCATCTATTTACACACTTCCCAGGGACTCCAAAGGCTCATGATCCCTTTTTTAAATCAGTTTTCTATACCCCTCCATTCCCATTCTGTTCATGTGCCCATCTAAGTATCTCTTAAATAACTCCAGAGTACCTGCCTCTACCACTTTATTTGGCAGCGCATTCCATACCCCCATCACCCTCTGTGTGAAAAAACTCCCGCTGGCATGCAAATTATACATTACCCCCCCCTCACCCTTAGCCCGTGACTCCTCGTGCTATTCGAGTCCATCCTAGGAAAAAGCTTAACCCTGTTTACTCTATCTATACCCCTCATAATCTTGTACACCTCTATTAGATCTCCTCTAAGTCTATAGCATGGCTATTCAAACTAATCCGCGCATCTTTAGACTTTTGGGGAAGAGGAGCATCCGGAGTAAACACACGCAGACACGGGTTAAACGTGCAAGCCTGGCACTGTGATGTGACAGTGTTAATGCACCGCTGATATCTTAGAGCACTTTCTAATTTTGCTTCGATTCTTCCCCTCCTCCGTTGACTTTGGGAGCTAAAACTTGTTCAGAAATGTACAACTGACTCTGAAGTTCTACTTGAAAATCTTTCTCCCAAGTCGCCAATATTGTTAAGGGAGCCCGTTACATAGCATATCTCAGGAGAAATGGCAAATCGGATTAACTCCATTCCAATCATTGTTATGAATCGACGTTGCATTTTCTCAGCAACATTTGATTCATTGTTAAGTTAAACTTGCACGCTAGATCACAACTTACAGAACTGATGAAGCTCGGGGTGAGGGGACTTTCGGCCCTTCCAATTTGAGTTGAATTTGTGAAAGATGTCACTAATATTATTGAATTTCACGCCTTTATATTTGTATCCACTTCACCCATTTTGAAAGTTCCATTTCCCCCGTTTGAAAGTTCCTGTTGGATCTGCTTCCTCCGCCCTTTGAGACAAAACTTTCCAGATCACAACAACTCAGATGGGTTAAAAAATCCTCTAATCTCCCTCTACTTTTACCAAATTCATATTCCCTTGGTTCCAGAAACTCTTGCCAACGGAATCAATTTCTGCCTCTTCGCTCTGTCCAAATCCTTCTCCACTCTATCTGAATATAATGAGGATATCTCACCCTGGAAGAGATGGAACAATGCACAGATACCAAGGAAACCCATTCTCCTTGAGCAAGACTGTGAGACTCTGAGCCCCTGACCTAAGGTTCACTGAGAACTCGCTCTTGTTCTCTCTGTGTGGGGGTGGAGTGGAATGCACGCACTATGTACATGAATGAAAACACGACAGGGGTTTGAAAATAGAACCGAGGTAGAGAGCTCCCTGCGGTTTTCCTGTTTACTACAGGTCCAGTGCTGGCGAGCATTCGGCATGTTCTCCAAATTGCCTCAAATGTCTCACTCTCATCAATTATACCAGACATGGAGTGCAGAGCACCGCTCTTCCGAATTTGGTAAGGATTCCCAGGTAGTGGAAAAGGTGCAGTTAACATTTCACAACGAATGATACCAGAAATGAGGGCGTGCAACTGTCAGTGAGTCTTGAAGAGGTTGGAGCTCTTTATCTCTGAAAGAAAAATTGAAAATCGAGAGCTGATCTACTGAAATATTTACAATTATGAAATGGTTCAACAAGGCAGAAGTAGGATTCCAAAATATTGCAGAATGAATTTGTCGCAAGCAGGAATTCAGCACAAAAATGTAAATTGGAAGAATGGGGGGAATATAGAACTCGATTGCAAAGGGAATGCTTTTGATTTGATTTGATTTGATTTGATTTATTATTGTCACATGTATTGGGATGCTGTGAAATGTACTGTTTCTTGCGCTCTGCACAGACAAAGCCTACCGTTCAGAGAGTACAAAGATTTGATTATTGTCACACGTATTGGGATATAGTGAAAAGCATTGTTTCTTGTGCGCTGCACAGACAAAGCATACCATTTATAGATTGCACAGATTTGATTTATTATTGTCACATCTATTGCAGTAAAAAGTATACCTTCTTGCATGCGTACATGGGCAAAACATATCGTTCATAGAGTATATAGATTTGATTTAGTACGGTCACATGTATTGGGATACTGTGAAAAGTATTGATTCTTACTCACTATACAGACAAAGTATACCATTCATAGATGCATAGATTTGGACAAGTTGGACAAGTTAACTTGTTAACAAGTTAACAAGTTAACTTGGACAAGTTGCAGAGCTGGGCCGAGAGGTGGCAAATGGAGTTTAATGTGGAAAAGTGTGAGGTAATGCACTTTGGCAGGAACAATAAATGTGTAGAGTATAGGGCTAATGGTAGGGCTCTTAATAGTGTTGAGGAAAAGAAGGATCTTGGTGTATGTGTCAATAGATCCCTGAAAGTAGGCAGGCAAGTGGATAAAGTTGTTAAGAAGGCTTATGGAGTCTTAGCTTTTATTGGTAGGGGGATTGAATTTAGGAGCCGCAGCATCATGTTGCAACTGTACAAAACTCTAGTGCGGCCGCACTTGGAGTATTGTGTGCAGTTCTGGTCCCACATTATAAGAAAGATGTGGAGGCATTGGAGAGGGTACAGAGGAGGTTTACCAGGATGTTGCATGGTATGGAGGGCAGGTCCTATGAAGAGAGGCTGAAGAATTTGAGGTTGTTTTCGTTAGAAAGGAGGCGGCTAAGAGGGGATCTTATTGAAGCATATAAGATGATTAGAGGTTTAGATAGGGTGGACAGTGATAGCCTTTTTCCTAGGATGGAGCAAGCTAGCACGAGGGGACACAGCTTTAAATTAAGGGGTATGAGTTATAGGACGGATATCAGAGGTAGGTTCTTTACTCAAAGCGTGATTAGGGAGTGGAATGCCCTGCCTGCAGCTGTTGTAGATGCGCCAAGTTTGGTTGCGTTTAAGAGGTTAATTGATAAGTATATGGAAGAGAAGGGAATGGTTTAGTTTGGAGGGGCATTGCTTTTTATTTTGGTCGGCACAACATCGAAGGCCGAAGGGCCTGTTCTGTGCTGTAATGTTCTATGTTCTATGTTCTATTTGATTTGTTTTTGTCACATGTATTGGCATACAGTGAAAAGTATTGTTCTTTGCGCGGTATGCAGACAAAGCACACGATTCATAGAGTACATTAATTTAATGTATTATTGTGACATGTACTGGGATACAGTGAAAAGTAATATTTCTTGCGCGCTATACAGACAGAGCATACCGTTGGTGAAAGGTGATAGCAGTGTCAGAATCATCGCCAGGCTGTAGAGAAAGTTCAATTTAATGCAGTGTGGGCCCATTTTTCGTTGGATAGTAATTCACGTGACAATAATAAATCAAACTAAATCAAATTAAAATCTACCAATTATTAAAAAATCGCACTCTTAAAGTCATTCTGATTATGGCGTTAGTTGCCCGATTTTCCTCCTCACGTCCACTTGAGACGAATGACAAAGATGTATTTTAACTGGGCAGCTGGATAGACACCAATGAGAGAAAGGAGTAGAAGGACATGCTGATGGAATGATAGAAAGAAGGAATGGGGTACCTCTGGAGCATTGACAGCAGCTGATAGGCCGAATGGTGCAAAACTGTTCTGTGCTTTTAATGTAATTGTGTCAGAAAAACATGAAATCAAAGCCACCCTTTGATACTCTGATATGTGAACGGTTATTGCTGCCTCTATGCTTTACCTGGGCTGCAAAAAGGGCCCACATAATAATGGTCCACATTATTTCAGAGAGATTACAGTCGCCTAGCTTAATGTCAAGCCTGGCACGAACACAGGATGCCCGCAGGTTCTTGGTAGTCGATGATATGTCTTTACTAGTGCACTTACTATTGAAATGTAGGAGATTCAGTCAGGATCATGCGAAACGGGATGCTGAAAATTGACAATTGATAAAGCTTGGATAAATTAACTTGTAGAACGATAAAACTCCGATAATACAGAAGGAGGGCCATTCATCCCATTCAGTCTGCACAACCAGCAAACCCACTCGGGCGCAATCGCCGTGACCCCACATAGTTAGCCTGCTAATTCCCCTGACACTAAAAGACAATTTAGCATGGCCGATCTACCAAACCTGCACATCTTTATCCACTAAGGCGCAATTTAGCATGGTCAATCCGGCATCCTGAACATTTTTGGAAATTAGGGCCAATTTAGCGTGGCCAATCAACTAAGCATGGCCAATCAGACAACTGGCACATACTTGGCCACTTAAGGGCAATTTTGCACGAGCAATCCAGAATATCTGTACATCTTTGGACATTAGGCCGAAAAGAGGTGTTTAAAATTATGAAGGGCATTGTTAGGGTGAACTGTGGAAAGGTTTTTCCCAAGTCGGAGGTGACGAGCACAAGGGGTCACAAGTTCAAGCTCAGGGGAAGGGGGATGGCAAGGTTCAGCACAGATGTCAAGGGGACGAATCGTACACAGGGTGTGGTGGGGGCCTGGAATGCACTGCCAAGCAAGGTGGTTGAGGCGGACACGCTGGGATCGTTTAAGACTTATCCAGATAGCCACATGACCAGACTGGGAATAGCGGGTTAAAAACAAATTGTCTAATTGGGCGCATGAACAGCGCAGGTTTGGATGGCCGAAGGGCCTGTTCCTGTGTTGTACTGTTCTTTGTTCTAAGGGGCAATTAAGCATGGTCAATCCACCTAACTAGCACATTGTAGGACGTTGGCATTTAAACTTACAGTGTTCTAATTTACAGATCCTGTCCCAGGTGCCCCAATCGTCATTTCTATTAATTTCTGTTGCTTCTTTTGACAAATCCTCTTAAATCAATGCCATGCAACTTTCGGTATTTTGCCTTTTCATAAATATGGTATTCGTTCTTTTTTTTTACAGAAATGACAAATGCTGATAGAACACAGAAAAAGACAAGGCTCTAAACTCAAAACCAAATAAAAGTAACAGGATTTGTTCTATTTAAGCTAATCTACGTCCTTTATCTGAATATAGGCTTTCTTAATATAGAGAGAGTAACACTGTTTATTTATTATTGTGCTTCTAGAAAGCCAGCATACCCTTTATTGTGAAAAAAAACTTCGTTAACATGACAGACAAGCCTATTTAAATAGCAGCTGCCTTGTCACTTGTTCTCTACACAGCTTAGTAGTGCACTTGCTTTCGACTGTATGACGATCAATTGACATTCTTGATTAACCATTTACCAAGTGGTGGTAGTTATAGGACGGATGTCAGAGTTAGGTTCTCTACTCACAGGGTAGTTAGGGTGTGGAACGCCCTGTCTGCGGCAGTTGTCGACTCGCCAACTTTAAGGGCGTTCAAATGGCCAGTGGATAGACATATGAATAACATTGGAATAGTTTAAGTTAGAGGGTCATTAGATGGTTCCACTGGTCTGCGCAAGATCGAGGGCCGAGGAGCCTGTACTACGCTATAATGTTATACATTCTATGTACTATGTCCTACGATCTATTACTGATTAATCTGAGTACTTGGGCACAGTACATTTGGTCCCCAACTCCTAATAATCTACCATTGATTCCTAGAACGATAAAGTTGCCCTGTGATGTGAGACTGAAAAAAATATGTAGAACGGGAAAATGAGACTTCAACGCATTGAAAGACAATATTTTGAAGGATAGTGACGTGCCAGATCCGAAAGACTTTGATTCCCCCTTGGCTGGAAAGTATGTCACATAACCTCAGGGTAAAGGAATTGCCATTTCAGAATGCGAGGAGAAGAATTTTCTGCCCCTAGAGGATAATGCATCTTTGGGCTCTCCCCAAGTGACCTGTCGATGTTCAGTCACTCAAAACACGGTCCCTGGAGAAGTGAGACAGCGGTGCTATCCACTGTGTCACCATGCCGCCCAGGAACTTAGTCAATGGACTAAAAGTCAACGGTGACTGGCACAAGCAGGATCAACGGATGTAATGTTGTTACTGGAAAATAAGGGCTCAAACTATGGATCAAACACCTCGGCTCAAAATTCAAATGCGTAAAATGTATATTGTGTAAAAAGTATTTTGAATCGGAGCTATTCGCTCTGTTATGAAACAAGAAACTAGTTCGTATTTTGAAGTCACGAATATTAGAGGAACATTTATTCAAATGTTCCAATTAGACATCCCAGTAGAATCAGCTGCTTAAGTGAAACAAAGCCCTAATTAGAATCCGGTTTAGAGCACGGTTTTCCGTGATACTAACTGTAAAGCGTCAACATGCACCACCCTAACAGACTGAAGACACTTATAAACTGCCAGTGGATCAACTCTTTCGTTTTTGGGAGTTCGAGTTGGTCCAATGAGATTATTAAAACAATAAATTCGATACTCCAGTTTCCCTACAACACTCTATAGCAATTATTCCAACAGGGAACGTTCAAAAGAATGAGGAGGAACAGAGCTGGATGACCAGAGCTAGATCCATATATCTTAATGTGAAGGCCCTGGTAGAACGAATTAGTGCCACAACAGGTTTGGAGGTGAACAGAGAGGGCGCTCCTTCCGGAATGGTTGAAATGCTCTGCAAAAAAAGCTATGACCTTTAAAGTCAAGGAAAATAGAGATTTTCAGCAGAGAACGGGGCTTGGCAGCAGATAGAGAAAGACAGAGAGGCGTTGTCTGTGGCCACGCTTGCATGGTGTGACCTTAAGAGAGACGCCTCGCTCACAGCCCTTTCGGGGACTGTGCAAAAGCAGCAATCGCTGGTCAGATTCTGACCACGTTGAGACAGAAAGTTGTCCAAGACTTCAGCTCAGTGTGGTTTTTAGCTTGTTTACAGTTGAGATGCTACGCCTACCCAACTGCCTCCAGAGATCAGAAGCTGAGACACAATGTAAAACCGCAGACAGTTGGTCATTCGAGATAGGTTTAGCTGCACAGAGAACCTGCTGATCTACAGTTAAGTTGTATTACAGGAAACTATTCAAAAGAATATTTGTCACAGTTTGGAAGCATTGCTAGTGTTGATTATAATTTGCAGAACCCCCCTCTGATTCACAACAGACGCACTCATTTCAACTGCAGGTCAGAGGAACTGCAGTTTGTACATTCTACACTGAAGCAGCAAATCACTGAGATTTCCAACATAATTTCAGTCAAATTACATATAATTCATAGAATATTTTCACTTCTCTTTCTTCGGCAGAAATCATGTGCAATCTCTTTACAGAATGAATTAGATTGAACACAATTACATTACTACTGGCACACACCCTAACCTACACATCTTTGGACATCATCATTTTTGAAACAACAATGTACTTCATTCTTGCTAAGGAATACACATCCTGCGAATGAATTGAAATTTAGATGAAATAGAAAACATATCACCACACAATTAATGTACTGTAACACTCCCTGAAGACATGCTGCCTGTTCATCGCTATGACGCACAGTCGATGACCACACTATGTCAAGTGAATGTGGAATTCACCAGCACACTGCACCAAACTTGTGTCATAGTTTCCATCGCACGGCCCGTCATAAATTCCACTGTATCTGAAAGAGACAGAGCTCTCTGGGTTTGAGCTAAGGTGAACCTGCAGCCATTAACCCGACAGAAACAAACAGGTCCACAAAACATGTAGAAATAGCACGTAAAGATATCCAAAGAATTGTTATATGCAAGGTTCATTTTCTTGCTGTTGCAGGTTTATGTTGAGTAAAAGAGGTAAGAACTGTCTGCTAGAATCAGTATTAGAACACAGAACATAGAACATTACAGCGCAGAACAGGCCCTTCGGCCTTCGATGTTGCGCCAACCATTATAGAAAAGCAATGACCCTCCAAACTAAACCATTCCCTTCTCTTCCATAAACTTATCAACTAACCTCTTAAAAGCCACCAAACTTGGCGCATCTACAACTGACGCAGGCAGGGCATTCCACTCCCTAACCACCCTCTGGGTAAAGAACCTACCTCTGATATCCGTCCAATAACTATCACTCCTTAATTTAAAGCTGTGTCCCATCGTGCTAGCTTTCTCCATCCTGGGAAAAAGGCTATCAATGTCCACCCTATCTAAACCTCTAATCATCTTATATGCTTCGATAAGGTCTCCTCTTAGCCGCCTCCTATCTAACGAAAACAACCTCAAATCCCTCAGCCTCTCTTCATAAGACCTGCCCTCCATACCAGGCAACATCCTGGTAAACCTCCTCTGTACCCTCTCCAATGCCTCCACATCTTTCGTATAATGTGGGGACCAGAACTGCACACAATACTCCAAGTGCGGACTGTCAGGCAAGGAGGAAATGGTCGAGTAAGGGAACCTTGCTGTACGAAAAAAGTTGTTTCGCTGGTTAAAAGGAAAAAGGAGGCTTATGTCAGGATGAGGCTTGAAGGCTCGGTTAGTGCAATGGATAGCTATAGATTAGCCAGGAGGGAGCGAAAGAGTGAGTTGAGGAGAGCTAAGAGGGAACACGAGAAGACTTTGGCTGATAGGATTAAGGAGAATCCTAAAGCTTTCTTTAGATATGTTAAGAGTAGAAGATTGGTTAGGGCAAGATTAGGGCCAGTCATAGACAGCAGTGGGAAGTTGTGCGTGGAGCCTGAAGAGATTGGAGAGGCACTGAACAAATATTTCTCTTTGGTATTCACGCAGGGAGATGTAAATGTAGTTGTGGAGAACACTGAGGTACAGGGCTGCAAACTGGAAAGTATTGAAGTAGATAGGGAGGATGTGCTAGATATTCTTGAGGGTTTGAAGTTAGATAAGTCCCCTGGGCCGGACGGGATTTACCCTAGGATTCTCTGGGAGGCAAGAGGAGATTGCAGAGCCTCTGGCTCTGATCTTCAGGTCCTCGTTGGTTACGGGTGTGGTTCCGGAGGACTGGAGGATAGCGAATGTGGTCCCATTGTTTAAGAAGGGGAAGAGAGAACTTCCTGGGAATTATAGGCCAGTGAGTCTTACTTCTGTGGTGGGCAAGGTATTGGAGAGAATTATTAGGGATAGGCTTTATAGTTATTTAGAGAGAAATGAATTGATTGGGGATAGTCAGCATGGTTTCGTGAAGGGTAGGTCATGCCTTACTAACCTCATTGAGTTTTTTGAGAAAGTGACCAGAGAGGTGGATGGGGGTAAGGCTGTTGATGTAGTATATATGGACTTTAGTAAGGCGTTTGATAAGGTGGCCCATGGAAGACTTCTACAGAAAATGCAGATGTGTGGAATAGAGGGTGATTTAGCTAATTGGATTAGGAATTGGCTGGCAGATAGAAGACAGAGGGTGGTGGTTGATGGGAGTTATTCATCGTGGAGTTCGGTGACGAGTGGTGTGCCTCAGGGGTCTGTTTTGGGGCCCCTGCTGTTTGTAATTTTTATAAATGATCTGGATGAGGATATTGAAGGATGGATTAGTAAGTTTGCGGATGACACTAAAGTCGGTGGAGTGGTAGATAGTGAAGAGGGGTGTTATAGTTTGCAGAGAGACTTGGATAAGTTGCAGAGCTGGGCTGAGAGGTGGCAAGTGGAGTTTAATGTGGAAAAGTGTGAGGTAATGCACTTTGGCAGGAATAATATATGTGTAGAGTATAGGGCTAATGGTAGGATTCTTAATAGTGTTGATGAACAGAGGGATCTTGGTGTATTTGTGCATAGATCCCTGAAAGTAAGCAGTCAAGTCGATAAGGTTGTTAAGAAGGCATGCGGAGTCTTAGCTTTTATTGGTAGGGGGATTGAATTTCGGAACCCCAACGTCATGTTGCAACTGTACAATAGTACACTAAAAACTGTAAAAACTGTGACCCCATGTTCAGATGAAAGGAACTACTCTGTTCATGCGAGTTTGCTTTGTTTTCCTCACATAAATGTTCAGTAAAGGTTCAGTAATGCCCTTTAGGAAGGAAGTTTCCCTTCCTTATCTGCTTTGCCCGACGTGTGGACACTTGAGCCAGAGTAATGTGATTGATTTTTAACGGCCCTCCAAAAGCAACTAGGGATGGCCAAAAAATGGTGGCCCAGCCAGCAACACCCGTGTCTCAAAAATGAACATTCAAAAAAGCTTGTGATGGCTTCATTTCACTTTTACATAGTAAAATATGATTTTATTTGAACCCTACATATCAGAGCAATTGGTTCACTGCACTGTGTTTTCAAAGAGCCAGTTTTTCCCTAAATCCTTCGCTCCTTTTCTCTATTTCCCTCCCTAACTTCCTTTTGTTTCAAAGGGTATTTGATAGTAAGCAAGGTGGCTTTGGAATAGAGACACATGTCAGCCAGGCCAGGTGAGAACGATAGATTTCTTTCCCGAAACCAGTTGCATTTTACGACAATCCTCATTGGTTTAATGGTCATCATTTGACTTCTAAACTCTGATTTCTATTGGAGACAAGATCCCGGTTGAGGTCATCCTCATGAAAGGGGAACTTGGCTATGATTTTGTGTTTGGCGAGTATGCATTTTCTTGTATCTTGAACACCGCCTTGGAGACCGCTTACCCGTCACTATGCATCGCTCCACACACATTGCCTGCACCAGTAAAGACTTGATTAACTGTAAAGACTCGCATTCCAACCATTGTCTTGCAACTGTGTCTCTATCTATATAGACCATGCTTGTGAACCCACCTTTCCTCTCACCTGAAAAAGGAGCAGTGTTTCAAAGGTTCTTGATTCCAAATAAATCTGCTGGACTTTATCCTGCTGTTGTGAGATTTCTTACTGCCCTACACAATATTGAAGATTCATTTCCATGGCAACGTTGTTATCATTGTATTAACATAGAATTCTACAGTGCAGAAAGAGGCCCTTCGGCCCATTTAGTTTGCACCGAACACAATCCTACCCAGTCCCTACCCCTTATCCCTATACATTATACCCACTAATCCCTCTAACCTACACATCCCTAGGCGCCAAGGAGCAATTTCGTAGCGTGGCCAATCAACCTGACCCACATATCTGTGGATTGTGGGAGAAACCGGAGCACCCGGAGGAAACCCACACAGATACAGGGAGAATGTACAAACTCTACACAGAAAATGATCCGAACAGAGAATCGAACCCAGAACCCTGGAGCTGTAAAGCAACAGTGCTAACCACTGTGCTACCGTGTCGCCCTACCAGAATGGTAGGATGCGATCTTTATGGAGTTTTGCCTTTTTCTCTAATTTATAATTCAGATGTTACTACTTCTAAGTTTGTGAAGCTTTGCAAGAAAGTTTCCAGTTAGCGATCAAAGGTTTCTCTGCACATGGTTACACTGCGTAGGAGTCACATCAGTCTAACTGTTTAGTCTTCAATCAAGAGGAGCAATCGGATTTGATTCAATTTGTAGTTTTACCTATTTTGTAAGTTCCATCTCCCAGACACTGGCAAAATGGGTTGCCGATTTAATAGATCTCCCATTTGACTATCCCATTCTTTTTAACGAGAACTTTGTTTATAGTATAAATATAAATGCTGGATAAAATGAGCCGTTCAGCCAGTCCGTGGAGACATAAACGCATTTTCACAGACATTCTCACTCTTCACCATGGCGCTCAGTGTATACCAATAATTGAGCAAAGATCCTTCGACAGCACTTTCCAAACTCTCGACCACTGCCTTGTAGAAGGACTAGAGCAGCTTATGCACGAGAACACCACCATCAGCAAGTTCCCCTTCGAGCCACTCACCATCCTGCCTTGGAAATATATTGGCCGTCACTAGGCCAACATCCTGGAATTCACTCCCTAACGGCCAGTTTGTCAAACCATAGTAGGTGGACTGAAGTCTTTCAAGAAGTCAGCTCGCGTCATGAGGACCACTGAGGATGGGGAACGAATTCTGACCATCCAGCGACCACCATATCCCAGGAATGAATTTAAAAAAAAGATCATTTTAGATTCATGTGAGTTGTGCAGAATTTGAACTTTGGTGTTGGGTTCGCTCAAACACATCTCAGTTTAGCATGAAGATCTTGGAATGAAAAAGGGATACATTGCGAGAACGCGTTACGCAGAGTAATCTTATTCCTTCCAGCGGATAAGATGATGAGATGGTCTAATCGCCTTGTTTAAGTTTGAAAAATAATTTGATGAGTTGATGCAGCGAAAGTGTCCTCGTAAGGGGGCGGAGTAGGGGGAGGTTTCCATAACATGGGGTCAGAGCTTTTAAGTTACTGCCAGAGTGTTTAGGGGTGATGTCAGGGTGCACTTTGCCAGTGTGGACTGGTACTGTGGATCACTGTCCCCCAAGAAGATCTTGATGCCAGGATAAATGTCATTTTGTTGGATTATGTTATAGGGCCCCGTGTTCAATTCCGACTCTGGCACATGGCAAAAGACAAACATAACAGAAAACACTTGCAATTAAATTCTAATGTATAATTAAAACCAGTTGGTGTAAAAAAAAGTCTGTGTTGACAAGTCACTCAGCTAGTTGAAAGGTAAATAAGGATGGCCAAAACATACTGGCGAACCGGTGACGCCGCCATCCCACGAATGAACTAATTGAAGAAATAGTGAAGTTTCTCCTTTGGAAAGAAAAGGGCCTAAAGCTTCCAATGTTTGCAATATCGAAATTGCAACGGATATACATCATCACCTCAATGAAACGTCCTTTGAATTTCACTTTCATAATGAACTATTTATTTTATTCAGAAGGCCAATGTCATTTACATCAATTGATGTATCGATTCATCAACTGATTTTGTTTATGCTTCACGCTGCCTCCGAAAAATAGCGAGGTTATCCAAGGACCCCACTTACCACGGACAAACTCTCTTCCACCTTCTTCCATCAGTAAAAAAATACAGAAGATCATGTACCAACCAACTTAAGAACAGCATCTTCCCTGCTGCCAACAGGCTTTTGAATGAACATACTATTATTACGTGTTGTTTCTCTACACCTATGACTGTAACAATGCATTCTGCACCCTCTCCTAACCTTCTCCCCTATGTACTCTCTGAAATGTATGTTTTGTCAGCAAGAAGAAATAATTTTCAGTGTATCCCAATCCATGTAACAATAATAAATCAAATCAAACCAAATTTAATCAAACATCTCCAAAAAACAATTCTCTCTTCCCATGATCTCTTCATTAAAAAATACACATTATTTCCAGGACAACAGGCCACTGTCACAGTGTTAGTAAACTACACCAGCCTCCTCCGATCCACATTCTGCCCATCCCCCCACAACATGTTCTATTGTTATCTCCCTCCTGTGTTGATCCAATTTCCCCCTAAATGAGTATCTGATATTCTACTTAACCAAACCCTGTTGTACGGAGTTCCACATTCTATGCTATTTCTGGGAAAGGTATTTCTCTTGAACTTAACATTGGATCCATGAGGGAATAACGAGTGCTGGGAGTCCAATGTTCTTGTGTCCCCTCACTTTCTATACGTATACCCTTTTGAATCTTTCATACATTCCAAGATCTATTTTAGGTCACCCCGCACGCCCCCACCCCCAAGTCGAACAAAGAACAAAGAACAACACAACACAGCACGGGATACAGGCCGTTCGGCCCAACGAGCCCGCGCCGCCATTTTAACATTGTGAGTGCCCTCTTCGACCTATGACCTTTGTCTACGCTTACTGGACTTCACAATAAAGGAATCATAACCAGATTGAGGGATGACTAATTTAGGGACAATTTGCTCATGCTCATGCTAATATCATAACATTACATGACTACATTACTGATATCAATATAGTCAAGTTGTTGCCCACAGTTAAACGTTACCCATCCCTTCTATATAGGCATACTGTAACCTGGTAATCGAGATCCAATGAACACATTTGGACAGTTTGGACTCACAAATGCAATGTTTGATTTTGGAAACATTGTGTAACGTATTGGTTCTTTGGATGCTCTCCTTTCTGCTCAAACCCAAATGAAAATGCACAATGCATTACAAAAAAATACATAAGATTGAAATATGTACGTCGAGACTCTGCAGCAATTAGATAGGACCAAATGTCAGAGTTCTCTTGACATGGTGCAAGTTCCATGAGGCGTTAAGAATGCCCAGTAGGTGGTAAGCCGTGCCCCTTTACTCCTTGTTATTGATAACGCAGCCAGAAACGAAATTTGGCATGGCAGTCCTTTGGGCAGACTCCACCAACGCCCTTGCTTTTTAAGGAGGCTAAGGAAATTCGGCAAGTCCGCTTTGACTTTAATCAAATGTTAATGATGCAGTGCAATAAAGCATCTTTTCCGGATGGTTCAAATCTTAGTCTGGTTCCTGCCCCTACCAAGATCGCAAGGCACTACTACCAAAGATGATATATTAAGCCCAGTCCAATGCACAAAGCAACATCTTTTCCAAGGCAGCGGAAGACACTTTTCCAAGACACTTTCGGCTGATTTGGAAAATCAGCCAGCAGAAGCAAAGATCCTTTGTACCCTGGACATACACTTTTCTACCTCCTCCTGTCGGAAAAATAGATACAAATGTCTGAGGTCACTGACCGAGAACAGTTTCTTCCCTGCTGCCGTCAGACTTTTGACCTCTATTATATTAAGTTCATCTTTCCCTGCGCCTCAGCTACGACTGTAACATTACACTGTGCACTCTCCTTTCATTCTCTATAAACGGTATGCTTTGGCTGCATTGCGTGCAAGAAACAATCCTTTTCACTGTATACAAATACATATGACAGTAATAAATCAAATCATACATTCAGGCTTTCTTCAAATCAAGAGGAAACAGATGAAACGATCTTAACTGCGTCATATCCCGGAAACAGATCGTGAGATCTTAGTTGTAGATGCTCCCGTTGCCACCGTTTATGCCAATAGATAACTCCTCCATGCCAACCAGCCCATGTGACAATGCACCTTGTATGTTCATCCAAGCGACAGAGTCCGGATTGCTGGGGTCTGTGGCAAAACTGCGTGATACAGAATACCTGAAAGAGACAAGGTTATCGCTGCCTTTTCTGCTACTGCAGGAAAGAGCATTATTCCTCTGAAGGATGGCAACAAAAAAATATGACATACACCATCCTTTCATCAACAAATCACACTGAGTTCAAATGTTGATGGCTAGATTTGAACCAATAACCGGAACAAGGGAAGAAGAGGAACAATGCCAAGCAATGAAGGGTAATGTGTTTTGCTAATTGCAGCACAACAGCTGCGATTGCAAAGTTGGAAAGGAAAAAAAAATAGAACGAGGGGCACCGTAGTATTACCCAGCTAATACATCATAGAACGCTCGAGTGCAGGAAGAGTTCCTTCAGCCCATTGAGTCTGTACCGAACACAATCCCACCCAGGCCCTATCGCCATTTATTATACCCACCAATCCTCTAAACTACACCTAAGGGGCAATTTGTTAGCATGGCCAATCAACCTAACGAGCACATCTTTGGACTGTGGGACTGATACGAGGAGAACGTGCAAACTCCACACAGACTGTGACCCGAGCCGGGGATCGAACCCAGGACCCTGGAGCTGTAGAAGCAGCAGTGCTAAGCACTGTGCTACTGTACTGCCCAAACTCTCGCCTTTTCCCTGTAATATTTGATTCTCTTATCAATCAAAAACGCATCAATCTGTTAAATATTTGTTAAAGACCTGACCTCCAGAGTCTTCTGCGGCAATGAATTCCACAGATACACCACTCTCTGGCTGAAGACATTGCTCCTCATCTCATATCTTAATACACTCGCATGAGTGCCTTTTCCGAGTCTTTATGTCGCTCGTCGACGTTTTGGTCTACCACTAGCAGAGCCTCAGCCGGGGTCTTCTTGATCTTGAGTTACCACTAGCAGAGCCCCAGCCGGGGTCTGCTTGATCTTACCAATTGTGGCACGCAGAACCCCAGCCGGGGCCTGCTTGATCCTTATCTGTGGCTCGCAGAGCTCCAGCCGGGGTCTACTTGATGTCAATTGTGGCTCGGTTGGATACCCTGCTAAGAGTGTTAATTCGCTGGGTAGTGAGCTGGTACTGTCCTCCCTGATCTTATTGGGCATTTAGAGCCTATTTGTCGGTACTTTGTGATCAGTGCTCGGCTCTCTTGCATGAGGAGGTAATTTAGAAATTTAAGGGATAAGTTTAGACCGAAATCAGGGAAGCCAGATTAGGTGACGTGACAATTTTGTCATAGCCAATTAACCTAGTTAACACATTTTTGGGAATGTGGGAGGAAACCGGAGTACCCGGGGAAAACCCACGCAAACACGGGGAGAAAGTGCAAACTCCCCCAGCCACAAGGCCCAGGTCGGGAACCGACCCTGGGTCCAAGTAGCCGGCCAACCAACAGTGCTACTCACTGGGCTGACGTGTTGCCCATACGTACCGCGACACCTAGGGTGGATATCGGTGTCATTGCCATCCTCTGGTAGTGATCATCAGAGACGAGACGGGGCACAACGTCCCTTCTCCGCGTCACTCCAGGCTCGGTTCGTTCGTCTCACCCTCTGTACCGAATCGTGTGGGTAGGGGTTCGCAGGTGCTTCTACTACCTAGACAGCCGTGACCGCATCCGCCAGCGGTTCACCAACTATCCCCGGGACAAGCCAGAACTTGTCGAGACTTTTTTCTTTGACTGATTACCGGGTTTAGGCATATAAGCGTGTTGGCTGTTCTCTGCCAGTCAAATTCCTCCAGACCTTCTCCTGCCGGCTGGAAGGCCTGTGTTCCCTGCGGGACCATCGGTAAGGGATGACTCACTGTGGTCTAGAACGCCAAGAATACCACAGCTACGCAATACACACCACAGTCCACTCCAGCGGTACCACACTTGGATGGCAGCAGTCCAAGTTGTCGAAAGTAGTGGTCATGGACCTGGCATGCATCGCCCCCGCTATTTGTTTCTCGACCAGTCACGGAATACCCTCTCTTGTGCCCAAGGAGACGGTACCAGGTGGCTCCCGTGGAAGGGATTGACTCACTGTGGGTAGAAACCAGAAGACCCGCACAGTTACGGGAGTGGCTTTTAACGCCTTTTTTTCGGCTTACCAATCCATCTATCCACCTGTCTGTAATTGCAGCCTGGCAGGGCATCCAGACATACAACTACTCCGCGTCGATTCTGGGACAGCTGCTTTAGCCGCCACCACGATAGAGGGGCGGTGACGTTGCCTGGCGGGACTGACGTGGAGGCGCAGCTCACTGTGCAGCAGAAACGACAAGACACGCACAGCTAAAGTAACCAAGAAACCTCAAGAGAGTCCCCCCAAGAGAGTCCTCCCCTTAAGAGAGTCATAGTTACTCCCGCCATTAAGAAATGCCCAGTTACTCCGAGAGGTGCCCTCGGATCCTAGTCATTGCCGCTAATGGAAGCATCTTCTATACGCCACTCGATCCAGGCGTTTTAGTATTCTGCAAATTTCAATAAGATCCCCTCACCCTTCTAAACTCCATTGAGTACAAACCCATTGCCCTCAAACGCTCCTCATATTGTCCGGTAGATGTAACCTTCCAGTTCTCCCAGGACCTCTGTAAATCTCACCTATCCCTTTATTAATAAAGCCTTCTTCTGCAATGTAGGGATTCTATGTATCTTAAACCTTTTCAATAAAGTTACATCCTTCAAGTAATTAGATGACTTCAACTCCACAGAGTATGCATGTTGTGGAGACCTGAGTGACCTGCATTCAGCTCCACTCTTAGAACACCCACTCAAGCCCTCTTCTCCCTCAGACCCACAACACAGGACCATTTTCCCTCGCATCTTCCAGTTCATCTCTTTCCCTACTCAGATCTCGTACTCAGCCCTCTTCCGGCCCATGTCTATCCACACCATCCAGTTTGTACGGTGAGGCCTTTGCCCTTTGTCCTCCCTATTTGTACCATCCCCTTCTGTCCCCATCATTCCTGCCTTCACACCACCTGCAGAATCCTTTTGGATTTGTGGAAAGTGGCAAAGGCCAAAATGGTCTTTCAGTCAGAGGTGTGAACCTCCGGGGAAGTTGGGCTCCAGTGAATGAATGACACTGGCATTGTTTAGAATCCGAACTTCCAACATGCTCTTTGCTAAGACTGAGCAAATTTCAAGGGGCGTTAATGTCCAATGAGATCTGGATAAGAAAGGAAGGAACAGCTGGCATGATGAGATAGGAGCACCATCCTTTATCTAGCTTTCTCTGTGTGTCTCAGGGCTGCGGCAGGTACTAATATGGATAACCTGGAAACATTTCTTCCAGTGGGTGCTGTGGAGTCTGACCCTTGCATAAACTTACCCTTCCCATTCCTGCCCCTGATCTGATGCAGGACTGCGAATGAAGGGAGTTCCGGGAGGTGTTCCAACATCCAACACACAGTTAGAGTTTGATCAGTGTGACGTTAGTGTTCCTTTAAGAAAAGATTTTTTTATTTAAATCATGATCTCTGCAGTTCTCACAGTTAGTGTTTCTCAGCTCGCTGCCTTAGGTGATGTTATTGGTGGGAGGAGAGAAAAAAGTGTGCCGATCAGGTGACAAGGACTGGTTTTAAATTGTTTTGGCTGCTGTGTTATAAGCATAGCCAAATGAAGTCTCTCTGTCTTCTGTTTTATTTTATTTATTGGTCAATAGAAACATTTGATGCAGCGTTATAATTGAAGAGGAATTGATTTTATTTACGTAAAAGAATTTTCAAACAATTAACAATCGCATCAGTAACTTGAGTTACAGAATATGCCATTGAAGATTAAGAGAATAAAAAGAAGGAATTACTTAGCGTGTTACTTCATACTTGCAAGACCTTAATAATGTAGAATATCTTCCAGAATGCTGAAGAAACTCATTACACATCTGACAACATGAGCCAGTCTTTCTAGTCTGTGGCCAGTATGCGAGGAATTTTTAGCAGTTTGACGGGGATGTACTTGCTCCCATGTTGATTTCCACAGGGCAGGACATACATTGGTGATTCCAGTCTCCTGTATAATACATCACAGACAAAACTCCCCGATTCTCATTTCCCGATCTTCTTTTTTGACCTTTTTTCCAATGCAGCCAAATCCAGGGAGGCGTAGAGAGGTCCACCCTGAGACTGGGAAATATATTCAACAGAAACGATTAAAATAAAGGTCTGTTTCCCAGAAGTCATTTGAATGTATTTTATTGCAAGTGCTTCATTGCACTCACCTGTATTCTACGCTGCGTTTTCAAGTTCGTCGCTGTTTGACCGTGATCCCCTGTGTGTTAAGAGTTAAACTATGAATTGAAATGTCACCCAAGCTGTAGAATCTATAAGTATATAGAAACATCGCGCGCTAATGACAGCCTGTATATCAACAGTTTGAAGTCTATTTAATAGAGTCACAAGTAGGCTTATATTAACTCTGCAAGGAAGTTACTGTAAGAATTTCCTCCTCGTCACATCCCGGTGCTGGTTTAGATGCACTGATGGAGAATTTAGCATCGCCAACGCATCTAAATAGCACATCGTTTGGACTGTGGGTGGAGCACCCGGAAGAAACACCCGCACACAGGGAGAACATACAAACTCGGCATAGACAGATGCCCAAGCCAGGAACCGAACCAAGGTCCCTGATGTTGCGGGAGAGCAGTGCGAACCACTGTGCCACCGTGCCGCTGCAATAGGTTGCTGGGCTACAATCATTAACATACAGCCCACCTAAATTTCGTCAACACGATAGATATTCCACAATTCTTCACATTAGATATGACATTGTAGGTGAAGGGGACCAAAGGATGAGGGGAGAAGGCGCGGTCAGGCTATTGAATTGGGTGATCAGCCATGATCATGGTGAATGGCGAAGTAGGAGCAAAGGACAGGCTGGTGCCTTCCTGCTCTTATTTTGAATGTGTCTATGCCAAGTGGCCAATGGATGAATGAGGGAGATCTCACACCATTATCTGTGTCTTGTTGTCCACCACAGGGCGGCACCGTAGCACAGTGGTTAGCACTGCTGCTTCACAGCCCCAGGGACCTGAGTTCGATTCCTTGGATTACTGCCTGTGAAGAGTTTGCACAACCCCCTCTTGTTTGCGTGGGTTTCCTCCGTGTGCTCTGTTTTCCTTCCACAGTCCAACGATATGCGGCCTAGGTTGATTGGCCGTGCTAGACTTCCTCCTTAGTGTCCCAAGATGCGTATATTAGACTGGATAGCGGGCGAATATTGGGGTAGGAGCTGAGTGGAATGGTGTTCAGTACAGACTCGGTGGACCAAATGACCTCTTTCTGTACTGTAGGGTTTCTATGATCTGTGTCAACATCAACAATTTCCCCATTTATGAAACCAACCGCTGCAAGATTGATTGTTGCTTTTGCTGAAGATAAGGAACGCACGCCGTGGACAGAAATAGCAAGTGCACACATTATGGTTAATCCAACTAAACAAAGGAGAGGACAGCCATTGCCTGGTTCATTCCTCGGGCCAATGCTTTGACCAATCAGTGAAACGACCTCTTTTAACTATCTAGCAGGAAGTTAATAAGGCAAATGTCATGTTGTCATTGATAGACTGAGGATTTGAGAACAGGAATGAGACATTTTACTACAATTGTACAGGGCGTTGGTGAGAAGCGATATATGGAGTTTTGGAATCCTTATCTGAGGAATGATGTCCTTACTATAGAGGGTGACTGTTTATCAACTGATTTCTGGTTGGTGGGTCTGTTTTTTAACGAGAGACTAAGTCGATACGATTGTATTGACTGGAGATAAGAAGATTGAGAGGGGACTTCAAGGAACCTTATAAAATTCTGAAAGAACTCGATAGGGTAGATTGAGAAGCAATGTTGCCGATAGTTAAGGTGTCCAGAACAAGGGATAATAGTTTGAGGTTATAGGGGAAACCTTTTAGATGTAAAATGAGGAGAAATGTCTTCCCCTAGAGGGTGGTGAATATATGGATTCATACCACAGAATATAGTTGAGGCCAAAACGTTATGTGATTTCCGGAAAAAAATAAATACAGTTCTTGGGATTAAAGTGATCAAATGGTATGGGGGAAAGGAGGATCAGATTGTTGAATTTGATTATCAGTCATTGTCATAATGAATAGCGAGCAGGTTCGAAGGGCCGAATGGCATACTCCTTCTTCTAGATTCCATGTTAACAAATGTCGGCAGATAATTGGCAATTATCAGTTAACTGGAGCACTCTCCATAAAAATGCTGCAACCAATCAAAATCATTTTGCAAAACAGGTAAATTGTCTTTTCAGGAAGAATGCATAACTGTTTCCATTATATATGCTACTCTTGTGTTATTTTTTGTGCGAATGAATACAAGGCCAAACGCCTCGATGATATGTTTTTGTTTGACAAAGCTCAAGTACTCCATTTATTCAAATTTTCTGTCAAACATGCCTCAGCAGTTAACCGTCAGTACAAAACAACTGGTGCATGCACCATAGAAACGCCTCTAATAATCAATTTCCACTTCATTTTTTTTTAAATTCTGACATTTAAATTGACCAACATTTCACAGAAACCTACCCATTTGTTGTTCCTTACGTCCCTCTCGATGCCTTCTCTTGCTGAAGCTAAAATTGAATGTTGCAAAAGAACGCCAAACAAATGTTATATCTGGGCTATCAAATCTCAGATGCATGCACATTTTTGAAAGTAGGATTGTCCAATGGTCTGATATAAATCATAGAAAATAGAGGCACACATCGTGGAATCAGTTTTCGGATTGAAATAGGTCTGACAAAATATAAGACAGAGAAAGACGGGACAATGAACAATGTTGAAATTTACACACTGTTCTCGTACTCACGTGTCATTCTGGGATCCTATTTCTCTGTTTTCTAAAATAGAAGAGCGTACGATTAGCTAATTAAAAACTGCAAAGAGGAAATCATATTGAGGAAAAAAGATATTAAAGTGTCTCAGATAACCATTAATCCTCGCCTGATCTGCCGTGTTTACAAATCCAAATGGAAATAAGGACTGACAGCAGAATCAATATGACCAGGACAGTGATTCCAACAGGAACCGTCTCTCTGCACCACTCTATAGAGAAAAAAAACACACTTAAAAACTGCCATCGGTCACATCATTCTTTTCCGGGGTTCTCCGAACAAGTTAAACGTGCAGAGTCAGCAAAATGGGGAGTGAATGTGGAAAATGAAACATAGCTGGTGGGATGGAAAGTGGAGAATGAACACGCAAAATGGAATTGATGAGACAATATTTGCCTGTGGAGAGCAATTAGATGACAGCACTGTCAGAGTTGTCCTAAATTCACAGTGTATCAGATTGTATTAGACCATAAGATCAGGAGACAGCATCAGAATTAGGTCTCTCTGCCTTTGATTCTGCACCACCATTCCATTATAGCTGACATGTTTCTCACCCCCATTCTCCTGCCTTTTCCCCATAACCCCGATCCCCTTATTAATCAAGAAACTACCTATCTTTGTTTTAAAGATACTCAATGACATGGTTTCTTCAGCGTTCTGCGGCAAAGAGTTCTACCGACTCTCCACCCTCTGCTGATTCCTCCTCATCTCTCTTTTAGAGGATCTCAATACACGAGACAATAATAAATCAAATCAAGTCATATAATTATTGAGTTTACAGTATGGAAACAGGCCCTTTGGCCCAATTTCTCCATGCCATCTTTTTTTCTTAATCCCTAAGCTCGTCCCACTTGCCCGCATGTGGCCCATCTCCCTCTATACCCATCGTATGCATGTAACTACCTAAATGTTTTTTCAAGGATAAAATTGTACCCCCTCTAATACTACATCTGGCAGTTTGTTCCAGATACTTACCATCCTCTGTTTGAAAAAAAATGCGCCCCCTGATATTTTTGTATCTCTGCCCTATCACATTAAAGTTATGCCATCAAGTTTTAGACGCCCCAATCGTTGGGAAAAAAAAGTATTGACTAATTACCTTGTCTATGTCGGTTATTATTTAATAAACCTCTACAAAGTGAGCCCTCAGCCCCCCTACGCTCCAGTAAATAAAAATCAAGTTTATTCAGCCTCTCCTTATAAGTCAATTCATCAAGACCCAGTGGCATCCTAGTAAATCTTTTCTGCACTCTTTCTAGTTTTAGTCTATGTACTCTAAGAATGATATGCTTGTCTGTTGTAGCGTGTAAGAAACAACACTTTTCAATGTATCCCAAGCATGTGACAATAATAAATCAAATCAAATCTAAGTACTCGAAGGTCGGTGGTGTTGTGGATGGTCTGGAGGGATGTCAAAAGTTGCAGCAGGACATCGACAGGATGCAAGACTGGGCGGAGAAGTGGCAGATGGACTTCAACGTGGATAAATGTGTTGTGGTCCATTTTGGCAGATCCAACGGGATGAATGAGTACACTATCAAAGGTAGGAGTCTCAGCTGTGTGGAAGAGCAGAGTGATCTTGGGGTCCGGGTCCATAAGACTCTCAAATCGGCCTCCCAGGTGGAGGATGTGGTTAAGAAAGCTTACGGTGTACTGGCCTTCATTCATCGAGGGATTGAGTTCAGGAGTCAGGAGGTAATGCTGCAGCTTTATAGGACCCTTGTCAGACCACACTTGGAGTACTGTGCGCAGTTCTGGTCGCCTCACTATAGGAAGGACGTGGAAGCTATTGAAAGGGTGCAGAGGAGATTTACAAGGATGTTGCCTGGATTGGGAGGCATGCCTTATGAAGACAGGTTGAGGGAGCTGGAACTGTTCTCCCTGGAGAGACGAAGGTTGAGAGGCGACCTGATAGAGGTTTACAAGATGTTGAGAGGATTAGATAGGGTGGACTCTCAGAGACTATTTCCCAGGGCTGAAATGGTCGCGACGAGAGGGCACAGATTTAAGGTGCAGGGAAGCAAGTACAGAGGGGATGCTAGGGGCATGTTTTTCACTCAGAGGGTGGTGAGTGAATGGAATCGGCTGCCGTCGGTGGTGGTCGAGGCGAACTCGCTGGGGTCTTTTAAAAGACTTCTGGATGAGTATATGGGATCCAATGGGATTGGGGGTTATAGATAGGTCTATGGCTGGGTAGGTTTTGATGTGTTCGGCACAACTTGTGGGCCGAAGGGCCTGTTTGTGCTGTAGTGTTCTATGTTCTATGTAATCTATGAACAGTATTCTTTATCTTTCAAATGCGCAAGAAACAGCACTTTCTACATTATCCCAAAACATGTGACAATAATAAATCAAATCAAGTCAAATCAAGTTGATGGAGACTGATACTTAACTGTCATTCATGCCGTCATTGTTACTTTTTCAAATCTATTTAAATTGATGCCCTCCTCAGCCCATCGATCCCACTTCCATACAATCATGGGTGATTAATAATGATTTTTAGAATTACTGACATCATGTTGCAAACGTTAATGCACTTGTATTGAGAAGGCATCCTGGAACAAAGTGAGGTAAATTAATTCATCTCCCTTCTGGCAAAGATGTCAATTTCACCTCTTGTCTATGGTCAGTTTGTGAGGTGCCTGCAGTATATAACTGATCTCACCTTCATTCCCAGATTCACTTCCTGAAAAGGATGGCGGGAGTGAATAATAAACTTTAAAAGAGAAATCACTTCTAAACATGAAGGAGAACACCTGAAGGAAGTTTGGGCTAAATGGACATCGCTGTTTTGAAGGGCGAGTCTCAGCATGAGCTGAATGAAATCTTTCTGCTTGCATTGCTCAAAGATTCTTACCTATATTTAGGAACATAAAGCGAAACGGGTAAGTGCGTATTAACACGAACCTACCCTGGACAGGTGCAACCCAATGCAGTCTGACATATTTTAACAATTGGGCGCATACAAACGCTAAGATATATATTGATACACAAACACTCGGACACTTAAACATAGAGAAACACAGACAAACAGACTCAGATATTTCTCTATATGCATACATTTGCAGACACATGTTTAGATATTTTCAATACATGCATATAGACAGACATGCTCAGATATATATCGATACACACAAATAGACACACCTGCACTTAGTTATCTATTTATGCTCACACCTTGACATGCACTCGACGCAGATATTTACTTAGACAAGACATAGACACGCACATCAGATATTTATCTATAAGCACGTGCAAGCTCAAATATATATCTATACATACGTGCTTATTATAAACTCACACTCAGATATTTATCTATATACACATATTTAGATATATAACTACATGGACAGACGTTCAATTATACACACACGTTTTGTAGTCTGAGATCACCTACCAACAGACTCAAGAACAACTTCTTCCCTGCTGCCATTAGAGTTTTGAATAGACCTACCTTATAACAAGCTAATCTTTCTTTAAACGCTAGCTATGACTGTAACACTACATACTGCACCCCTTCCTTTCATTCTCCCCTACGGAGTCGATGAAGATCATCTTTTGTCTGTAGAGTACTCAAGAAACTGTACTTTTCACTGTAATGTAATACGCGTTCAATAATAAATCAAATGAAATGAAACACACATACGCTCAGGGATATACTTGCGCGAACACAGATACACACAAGCACGCATACACACACACACACAAACACGCACACACACAGAAGCACACGCAAACATACAGATGCGCACACACACACACACAGGCACACAGGGGCACGCGCACACACACATACACACACACACTCACTCACACACACATACACACAAACACACAAATCACACACAGACACACACACACAAACACACTCACATATGCATTTACACATCCAAACATACATATCCCCAGATGGCTGGGATCTACTGAATTAATCCGATTGTCTGTAAATGTGAATTGAATCCTTCGATGTACAGAGTAACATCTCACCTTTCCGTTTTTCTGTTGTTTTGACCTTCCACACACTCTTGGTCCAGTATTTCCCTGGAGTCCCCAGTTGAACAATACAACTACAGACAGCGCCGCTTCTCCAAGTGGCCCCCGACACCATGACATGACTTCTGATGCTGTAGGCCCCGTCCTCCTCCATTGTCCGTGGATCACTCGATCCTTCTGTGACCAGACCAGAAATATTCCAGAAAATAGAAATCTGGTTAGAAGAAACTCCACTGACCAAACACACTAAGGGCACGGTATCATTCACATCCAGCTCAGCCGGCGGGACAAATATCTGCACTGCCGTCTTGTTGGTAAAACTGCCTGGACAGAAATCGGGATATAGTTAACGATTTATTAACACCAAATGGCATTGCTGTGCGCAATCTTAATTCATTTCACTTGCTCTCTTACCTCCAACCAGTAGTGTGGGTCCATTCTGGAGCGGTGCATAGCTATACTCATCAGCACAGTAGTAGGAACCCGAGTCATTCGCCTGGACATTGCGAATTTCCAGTATCAATTCATGTTTGCCATTGCCTTTTTTAGAAACAAACTTACAATCGTCCCCCTGACAGGGTGGGATATCGATTAGTTTCGGCACTTCACCAACATTTTGTTTGTACCAGAAATAGCTGGCCACGAATACCACCTGGGATGTCTGGTGACAGGTTAAATCCACCGTCTGGCCGACTTCGGCTGTCACTGTGAAGGGCCTTTGAGATAGAGAGGACTCGGAATCTGTAACTAGAGAGATTATTCACACATTTTCACATATTTCAACATAGAAAGTTGCCGTTTCAAAAAAAAAATAAGAATAATCTCATTATTATCTTCAGTTATATTTCTGGAGATTATATCCCAAATTGTGTTTTCTACGCTTGAAAGGAGGAAGCTGAAAATCCCTTGTACCAATCACTAAGTCGTATTTGCAATGTTGTAGCCGGGCGGCATGTGTTTGGCACCATGGGCTCACAGAGCTGAGGACCCGGGTTCAATTCCTGGCTTGGGTCAGTGTCTGTGCACGTTCTCCCCGTGCCTGCATGGGCATTTCCTCCCACTCATCGGAAGATGTGCTGTTTCGGTGCATTGGCCGTGCTAAATTCTGCCTCTGTGTCCCCGCACTGGCGCAGGAGTGTGGCGACTGGGGTCTTTTCACGGTAACTTCATTGCAGTGTCGGTGCAAAAAGTAAAGATTACTCGTCACAGGTAAGGCTCACATTAACACTGGAATGTGAAATTCCCCTGGAAGCCGATTTGTGACACTAATGCTTAAAAAATTAACTTGGCTGCTGCCATTTTCAATGTCTCACCTGGCAAATACTCACCATGACCCCACAGCGCATGGAGAATGAATATCAGGGATAAAGATTGCTGGGGCATCTTGCACAGATGAGCAATATCTCCCTGTTTCCACACTCACACCAGTTTGTTTTTGCTGAGAGGTCCGAGGACTGACCTGGTCTCAGACCCAGTTAATTGTTGCACTTTATGATTGGGTGGAAACTGTGACAAGAGACAATGGAAAGTGTGACATAGTACTGATGAAATTGCGCTGCTGAATGTCACGTGCATTTGTCGCACTGTGATCGCCGCCGACGTGTCACAGGGTCAAGTGATAGAATATTCACACAGAGCTTGACTGGTTTGACACACCGAGGGGACCACAAGATAATCATTGTGCGGATATGTGCAGAAAATGTGAGTTACAGTTTAATTTATTCTCAGGATATGCAATACGGCGGTTTCGTTGAGAAGGATGAGGGCGGTGATCTCACTGTAACTTAGAGAACACTGAAAGGCCTTGTAGAGTGGGCATGGAGAAGATCTTCAGAATAGAATAGAATAGAATAATTACAGTGCAGAAGGAGGCCATTTTAGCACTTAGAGATTCCACTGACAATGACCCCAGACAGGCGATATATCCGTAACGTATCTTACATTCTGAGCACCCCCCCCACACCCACCTCCCAACACTAAGGGATAATTTAGCATGGCCAATCCAACAAACCCATACATCTTTGGGTTGTGGGAGGAAGCTGGAGTGTCGACAGGAATCCCACGCCGACACTGGGAGATTGTGCAAACTCAACACAGTCACGCAAGGCCAGAATTGAACCCGAGCCCCTAAGAGCTCTGAAATAGTAGTGCTAACCGCTTTGCCACCGTCCTTTAGTTGGAGAGACTCTGCACAGACTCAGAGTAAAGGGTTGACCCTTTCGCACCGAGAAGAGAAGGGATTCCTTCAGCCAGAGAGACGTTAATATGTGGAATTCATTGCCACAAAAGGCTGTGAAGGCCAAGTCATTGAGCATAGTTAAAACAGAGATAGATAGGCTCCTGGTTGGCAAGTGGTTCAAAGGTTTCGAGGATAAGGCGGGAGAATGGGGTTGAGAAGCATATCAGCCATGATCGAATGCCGCAGCAGACTCGATGGGCAGAATGGCGTAATTATGGTCCTTTATCCTTATGGGCGCATTGCTCGGCGACATGTATGATTGATTGGTGGCATTGAGTTGCCATTGTAGAATGTATTGTCTATATTATAGAAGTGTACAACACTTCGATGTTGTGCTGAGCATGACGGAAGTTAAACTTATCCCTTTTGCCTGACCTTGATCCATATCCCTCTGTATCTTGCATATTCATGTCCTTATCTAAAAGCCCCTGAAACGCCCCTCTCACGCCTGCCTCCAACACCACCTCAGACAGCGAGTTCCAGACTACTACCACTCTATGTAAACAATTTGCTCCTCACATTTCCTTTGAACTTTCCCCTCCGATTTAAGTACATGCCCCTTAGCAACGGGGAGGAATTTGAAATTTCACAGTAAGTTTTTTGCAGTGTTAATATGAGCCTTACTTCTGACTAATACATTGCATTTAAACTTGAAAAGGTTGACCCATATCCTCACCTTTGATCCCTGGTTCGTGACACAATCTGCTTGCACAGAAACGGGGAAAGATTTGGATGGACTGTGTGTGAATAAATTTGAAACGCAGTGGAAGCTTTAGTGAGTTATTTCGATGCTCCCCTGATGTAGAGAACACACTGTCCGTTGATTGCCAGAATACTTCACTTGTGAATTAATTTGCCTATCTTTGACTTATCTTCCAAATTGGGCGTTGAATAAACACACGGACATGATGTCACATTCACCAGGATAGTATACATAAGATCATTCACGCAATAGGCTAGTTTTTGTTCATTGTATCAAAACTGGGAGCAGGCAGTCTGCTGTTTGCGGTTTCAAGTTGAGAGGTCCTCCCCAGGCAGTTCTGTGCGTGCAGTGCCTCAACTTTGAAAACAAGCAATTCACTGACAGCTTCTGGCTTGAAAACATTTCCATCAGTGATGTAAAGTGGATAGAATCTTGGCTCGCGACTTGCACCCCTCGATACCGCAGAACATGCAAGCCGTCCTTGTGTGGGTAGAAGCTAGGAGCCGTGGACAGAGACAATGCGCCTCTTTGCTGTCACACCAATCCCTCTGTTATAGGGTCGACTGACTCGCTTCATTTTCATTCTAGGTCATGCACTTATGGAGGACAGTTCAGGCACTCAGCTACCAGTAGTCGGAAGCCAAACTACAAATTCATTCTACAAATCTTTTCATATTACAGGAGAAGCGATGGCTGAGTGGCATTATCGCTGGACTATTAATCCAAATACTCAACTGCTGTTCTGCCGACCCTGGTTCTAATCCTGCCACAATAGCTGGAGGAATGTGAATTCAGTAGAAGATATGTGGAATTCAAAGTCTACTGATGACCACATAACTATTTTCTATGATCTGGGAACCCCCCCCCCCCCCAAACTTCCTCAATACCCTTTAACGAAGGGAATCTGCTCCCCTTATCTATTCTGGCCTACACGTGACTCCGGATACACAGCAATGTTGTTGACTCTTAACTGCCCCCGGGCAACTAGGGATAGGCAAAAATTGCTGGACAGCCAGCGATGTCCAAGCGATGTGATCCTTTTGTGGCAACGCGCGTTTGCCCTTATTGTCCTGACGATTATGTGATATTGTTTCCTGAGGGTTCTTAGAGAATTTACACGTTTCACCGAATTCACTGCAGAACTAGGTCATGTTTCCAATGAGAGAATCCAATGAACATCTAATTTGCCCCATTAACAGTTCCAAATGTTTTGTCTGTTAGAATGATGCATAATGACCCTTTGCAATAACTGCCACGTTGATCAGGATTCTACTCTTTATTCTCATTGGGATTTGAAGTCTTAAGACAGCTGATAAGACGAGGGCTGATGTTTAGCAGGCACATTTTAAAATTAATGGTTTGTTTTAATTTGCATTGGCTTGAAACATCACTTGTAGTTCGTTGGTTTTCCCCTACCCCAACCGGAAATCTGAGTGAACAGCTCCCTCAAGGCAAAATGAGTGAATGATCCATTTAATAATATTGACCGGTAACTTCATCACTCTTTTGGTCGAGAACTTCACCTTTTTGGTTTCCAGATCATCAGTAATCTGTCCTGGCCCCTTCATGCCGAAGATATGCTTAGGGAAACTCACCAATGCCTCTAGTTTCTCAGATGGCTAAGGAAATTCGACGTTTCTGCGGATAAAACACATCCTTTCCGGATGTCACACAAGTTGGTACGGCTCCTGCTCTGACCAACACTGCAAAAACTACAAATGGTTGTGAATGAGTTCATCTGTATTTCACTGTTGTCAAATTATTTAATCAAATCTGATGAACTCATTTATCTGTCATATTGGCACTTCCTGGAATAGGCTGGGGTGCATTATCCACTGGACACTTCTAATTGAAGTTTGTTACAAGAGATTCACGCTTGCATTTTTCACTGATGTGCTGGGTTTCCCGTCATTGAGCTTAGAAACATGATTGGAGCTTCCTAATCTGTTAAATGTCGCAGTTAATACCTCCATTTGCTACTGAATGGAGCATAGAACATAGACCATAGAACACTACAGCACAAACAGGCCCTTCGCCCCACAACTTGTGCCGAACACATCAAAACCTACCCAGCCATAGACCTATCTATAACCCCCAATCCCATTGGATCCCATATACTCATCCAGAAGTCTTTTAAAATACCCCAGCGAGTTCGCCTCGACCACCACCGACGGCAGCCGATTCCATTCACTCACCACCCTCTGAGTGAAAAACTTTCCCCTAGCATCCCCTCTGTACTTGCTTCCCTGCACCTTAAATCTGTGCCCTCTCGTCGCGACCATTTCAGCCCTGGGAAATAGTCTCTGAGAGTCCACACTATCTATTCCTCTCAACATCTTGTAAACCTCTTTCAGGTCGCCTCTCAATCTTCGTCTCTCCAGGGAGAACAGTCCCAGCTCCCTCAACCTGTCTTCATAAGGCATGCCTCCCAACCCAGGCAACATCCTTGTAAATCTCCTCTGCACCCTTTCAATAGCTTCCACGTCCTTTCTATAGTGAGGCGACCAGAACTGCGCACAGTACTCCAAGTGTGGTCTGACAAGGGTCCTATAAAGCTGCAGCATTACCTCCTGACTCCTGAACTCAATCCCTCGATGAATGAAGGCCAGTACACCGTAAGCTTTCTTAACCACATCCTCCACCTGGGAGGCCGATTTGAGAGTCTTATGGACCCGGACCCCAAGATCCCTCTGCTCTTCCACACAGCTAAGACTCCTACCTTTGATAGTGTACACATTCATCCCGTTGGATCTGCCAAAATGGACCATAACACATTTATCCGCGTTGAAGTCCATCTGCCAATTCTTCGCCCAGTCTTGCATCCTGTCGATGTCCTGCTGCAACTTCTGACATCCCTCCAGACCATCCACAACACCACCGACCTTCGTGTCATCGGCGAACTTACTACCCATCCCTCCACTTCCTCATCCAGGTCATTTATGAAAATGACAAACAGCAAGGGTCCTAGAACAGATCCTTGGGGTACTCCACTGGTGACTGACCTCCATGCAGAAAAAGAACCATCCACAACCACCCTCTGCCTTCTGCAGGCAAGCCAGTTCCGGATCCACAAGGCCAAAGCCCCTTGGATCCCATGGCCTCTCACCTTCTCAAGAAGTCTTGCATGTGGAGCAGGACAGCAGTTGACAGTGATTTGCTTTAGTTCTGTCTATCGCATGCTGCATTCGCCGTTTGTCACGCAAGTCTTCGTGTGCTGTACCTTAACGACGTTTCATTCTTTTTTAAGGTTCTGTCCCAGTCAGTACATTGTTCAAGTGAATTTCAAGATGGAGGAATATTGATGCATGAGCTGAGGCGGACAGTATGAGGCAAATAGCAGAACGTTTTCTTGTCCATGGATGTGCTGTTGGCAAGTAACGTGCTCCAGAGATGTTGGGAACTCAGTGCATAAATCTGCGATTCCATCCGTGTTCAGCCTTTGTAGTACTGTAGCGCCACCTCAGGGATGGTGTTGGTAATGTCTAAGATTTCCTCGACCGGATCTGATTTCCTGAGTTTGCTGATTTCCTGAGCATGCCGATTTACAGCTTTTTGTTTTCCTATTCGGGGGTAGGGGGTCGGCCGAGATGGCTGGGGGAGGGGTAGTAGGGAGGGGTCAGGAAAGGTATAGGTACAGAATGTATTTCCTCTAAACTTAGAAGAGAACACTCCCCCTCCCCCAGATGTTATTAAGGTGGACTTTGAAGTGTGAACTTTGCATTTTTTTCTGCTGTTGTTTTTGGTGTCTCTATCAATATGGGGCGATTTTTCCTGATCTATTCTTATTGCACCATTTTTATATCATGAGGTGACAGAAAAACTATCTCAAAGTTCCGGAATCATAAGTGGCCAATGTCAGACTGGGCGCAGAGTGCCCATTTCATACCCTAAATGTTTCTTTATGGCGATCGATCACGGTTTCGGAGTCTGTATAACCGGGAGATAGTTTTGGACTGTAACTACAATTACTTCTGTTATCAATTGAAATTTAATTCCACATTTTCCGAATTCTATTGTATATCCCAAACGGATTTGTCTGGATATTTCGAAGGATGTGACCACCGGTGGACTGTGTCCCTGTTTTTCAATTCAAGTGGTGTATCTTCTTTTAAATGACATTTTGATTTACATATTAATGTCATGGTTTTTCATGTGAAATATTTCATGACCAATATTCATCCCAGATTGCCTACAATCCACGTGCCAGTTTCATGTTCTATGCACAACAAATGAACTGATATGAGGCTGATTTGACACCTACATATATACATCAGCGGGGGTGAATAAGGAGACACTTGAAACGTTTTTCTTCATTGAACAAAGACCGATATGAAGACAAGAAGGAGGCTAGAAGTTAAGTGGATTATCTAAGATTCCCAAACGGATCCACTGCAGTCACGGACAGGAACTAAACGGTCAATCTAAATATCAAAGAATCTCAACAAACAACTAAACAATGTTAAGATAATGAGTTTTTATTAGTGCTATCGATAATAATAATTACAGAAAGACATGATTGATTTCAATTTTTTTGGTCCTTTCCACGGACGGGCGAGTTTGAGAATCCCTGGGTCTTTACATGAACACTGGATGGCTTGTGGTAATATTACGGGATTTATTTTATAGATTAATTTGCTATAGGATCTGCACCCTAAAGTGCTTGTGTTTCCCTCGCGCCTGCTGTCCTTGCCCTTCGTGTTAATCAAAGGACAAGGGTAACAGAGGGATGAAAATTGCTTTCAATGGGGAAAATTGCTGCAGTGCATCTTGCCCGTGGTACTCACAGCTGTCACTGTGCATTGGTGGAAGAGGGAGTGAATGTGAATTGTGTGTGAAACAATCAAGTGGGGCTGCTTTACTCACCTGACCAATCCTTTACATTGCCCATGTCTTGTTGCATGCTGGGACGGAAGGTCTCAGTAACGGAGGAGTTTGGAACAGAACATAGTGTATCGATATTTAGCCTGTAGGTGACAATTCGAAGTGGAACAATCTTCGGTTGATCTGGACTCAAGAGTTAAAAGTACAGACAGAGAGATGGTTGCCTTTGGATTTGGGTTACGATTCAATAGCTCCAAATGGAATCCTGCCAAGGTCAGTTCAATCAAGTTGGACAGGTATTGGAGAAGGGCGGTATTGTCAACCCTGCTGCTGGCTACATGTGGAGAATGATGTGGAAGGAGAGATTATTGGAGTCACTATCCCAAATGACATGTGAGGCCTTGAAATGGACCGTGGCCTGTGAAGGCAACTGATTGGAGGGAGGCAGAAATGGAATTATGGTGAAGCTGAGTGTGGAAATGAAATCTTACAGCATATTGGAGGACGTTGGCGAGGAAAGGGATGTTGGAAATGGGATGTGAACTGGAAAGGACAAAGGTTTTAAGAGTCTAATTCTGGATTGAGGTGAGAACAGCGTCTTTGCAGTGAGGGTTAATTACCAAGGAGACGGATCTACTTACAATATAGGCTCAGTAAGAAGTCTCACAACACCAGATTAAAGTCAAACAAGTTTATTTGGTAGCACAAGCTACGAGCTTCAGGAGCACTGCCCCTTCATCAGGTAAATGGGAGTTCCGTTCACAATCAGGGCTTATAAAGACACAAACTCAATTTACAAAGTAATGGTTGGATTGCGAGACTTTATTTATAATCAAGTATCGAAGGCGCAGGCAATGTGAGTGGAGAGAGGTTTAAGCGCAGGTTAAAAAGGTGTATATTGTCTCCAGCCAGGACAGTTGGTGAGATTTTGCAAGCCCAGGCAATTCGTAGGGAGTTACAGATGGTGCATACTCAATCTCACATGAAACTCTTCCCACTAACAGATCCACTGGAACAAAACTTGTTGTTGTGCCTGTTGTTCTCCCGCAATCGAGCATAAAACGTGCCAGTCCAGTACAAAGAACAACAACAAAGAACAACACAGCACCGGAAACTTCGGCCCAACGAGCGCGCGCCGCCGTCCTAACGTCTTAATGACATATAGGGACCAATTTGTTACCCAATCAGCTTAAGAGAACATTTTTGGGATGTGGGACGAAACCGGAGCACCCGGAGAAAACCCACGCAATCACGGGGAGAACGCGCAAATTCCCACAGACACAGGCCCAAATCCATGTCTCTGCACAGCAACAGCGATAGTCCCTGAGCTGTCATGGTGCCCATCAGATGGTCCAGTTTAAGCATACACTACCGACGTGAAGCACTAGGCCACTCCTGAAGCAACATCCAAGAGCAGCTCTCGCATGACCTGCCGCATGCATGCCCTTGTTGGTCAACAAGGTGAATCGAACATCCTGTGGAAACAAATATGATATTTAAACAGTCCTACTATATCCCTCTATCTGCAGACCGTTCATGTGGCTGTCCAAGAGACCCTTAAACAACCCTAGCGTGCCTGCTCCCACCACCTTACTCGGTAGTGCATTCCACACCCCCACTACTCTTTGTGTGAAAAACTGCCCTCTAATATTCGTCTTATACATAGCCCCCCTCACCCTAAGGCCGTGACCCCTCGTTCTATCCTTTTCTAATGGTGGAAAAAGCTTACCACCATTTACTCTATCTATACCCCTCATAATCTTATATACCTCTAATAGATCCCCTCTCAGCCGACGTCTTTCAAGGGAAAACAACCCCAGTGCGTTCAATCTTTCCTCGTAAGACAGCCTTTCCATACCAGGCAGCATGCTGGTAAATCTCCTCTGCACTCTCTCCAGGGCCTCCACATTTTTCCGGTAGTACGGCGACCAGAACTGGATGCAGTACTCCAAGTGAGGCCTAACCAACGTTCTATACAATTGCAACATTAGACTTCTACTCTTGTATTCTATACCTCTTCCTATGAAGGCTAACATACCATACGCTTTCTTTATCACATTCTCCACTTGTACTGACACCTTCAGAGACTTGTGAACCTGCACCCCCAGGTCTCTCTGCATCTCTATACTCCGGATAGTTTTACCTTTTATCCTATAACTCCCCGCTACATTTTTCCGGCCAAAATGCATCACCTCGCATGTATCCGGATTAAATTCCACTTGCCATCTATCTGCCCAATCTACCAGCCTATCTATTGTCCTGTTGGATTGGCTGGCACTGCTCCTCATTCCTGCCAATCCAAGCATCTTAGTGTCATCAGCAAATTTGCTGATCACAGCACCTACCCCCTCTTCCAAGTCATTTATATAAACCACAAATAGAAGAGATCCTAGTACTGAGCCCTGTGGCACGCCGCTAGTGACACACCTCCAGTTGGAAAAAGAGCCTTCCACTACTACCCGCTGTCTCCTCCTCCCAAGCCAGTTCTCAACCCATCAACATACCTGGCCCTGTATCCCATGCGCCTTCACCTTTTCTATCAGCCTACCATGAGGAAACTTGTCAAACGCCTTACTGAAATCCATGTAGACGACATCAACGTCTTGTCCTTCACCAACTGTTTTTGTCACCTCTTCAAAAAATTCCACTAGATTTGTAAGGCACGACCTCCCCTTAACGAAGCCATGCTGCGTATCCCTGATCAGATCGCAGCGCTCCAGATGTTCATACATCCTGTCCCTGAGGATCCTCTCCATTAGCTTACCAGTCTCCTAAGCATGCCGCCAGTTGCTTTGTCATACAATCATTGAAGTCATGAACGGTACGTTCCACTAGCCTATGGTTGAAAAGTGATCAGGTGCTGCTAAAATATGTTGGTAACCTTTGGAGAGCATGCATTGTTAGAAATTAGCGCCAGTAAAGTCCTCGCCGTTTGTAGGAAAACAGTCATCCTGGTATTCCTTCTACACTGGTACCTTGGTATGCCATAATATCTAGATCAATGTCTGAAAAGTAGTGTAGCCCTCTCGGTGCATCTGCAATCCATTTAAGTAGAAGTGCACCACGATTAAACCCGAGGAACTCATTAATGCCCATAGGCACTCATGGCCCTTCCAAGGCACTCCCAGATGTGTAGGAAAGCTAAGGGAGGGCGTATTTGATTTTCCTGGCACCGATCACATTGGTTCACCAACTGTGATAACAACATCTGGAAGATATCTCGGACGAAGCTCCAAACCAGCGCGTTTTTTCAAATAATCTCAGGGAGACCCTTATTTCGTTGACTTGGAGGCCGTGCGGAGGGCGGAAAAATAATCGGACAGCCGAGGAGTGACCCCGTCCTCCGCATGAAGTAAGCTTCCTTAATGAGGTATGTTTTCATGTTTCCAAGGATGGTCCTTCGGATCCGCCATGCAGGATCACTGACTAATTTTAGGTCAGATAGAATCATTAGAGACGTTAATTTGCACTCTGGCCACTGGAAAGGTCCCCAAAATATTGAGAGCCTTCATTATCCCCTTTTAATGCTGGTAAGTGAGCCAGGCTTGTGGCAACCAGAGATGTTGCAATGCATCAACATTAACTATCTGGATTCCGGATCGCTGTTCCTGAAGATATTTGCAGGCTGACAATAAAGTCGAGCTATATCGGGACAGAGACTTTGGGGAGAAAGGGAGGTGGGACTGGTGGTAGGTGGAGAAAGAATGTGGAATTGCCTTATCCACTTGTAGAGGCTTAATAGGTATTACAAAGAACAAAGAACAACACCACACGGAAAACACCCAACAAGCCCGCACCACCATTTTAACATTGCGAGTGCACACGTCTACCTAAACCTTTGTCTACACCTATTGGGGAATATTTAGGGAAGACTAATTTAGGGACAATTTGATAACACCAATTGTGTTTATGTTTGGTAGCTAATTAAATAAACAATCTGAAACTGTTGATGGAAGTTCTGGACACCAAATTCAGCCTCGGCTCTGACAAAGGGTTATTCAGAACCCACAGCTCAGAAACGTTGTTCCTATTGTCTCTCCACTGATGCTCTCAGACCTGCTGAGATTTTCCAGAATTTCCTGCTTCTATTTCAGATTCCAGCACTAAATTGCTTTCAGCCAATTTATTAGAAGTGGCTTTACAACTCTAATCGGCTCTCGGAATCTGTATTGTTGGCTTATTATTCCATCACCTTTTGAAAATTCATTCTGTTGGCTATTTATAGCTGAAATCACAACCACACCCATTTGCTCAAATCTAGAATTACTAATTTTCCCAGTCTGCTCAGATGCAGACGTGGCGGGTCATGGTCACAAAGCCCTATCATTGCAGATGTCACCATTACAGATGCCAGATCAGTCTTCTCGAAGGTGTACCTACGGAAAGCGATGGGCTGGGATGGGGTACCAGGATGAGCACTCAGATCCTGTGCAGATCAGCTGGCGGGAATATTCACAGACATCTTCAGTCTCTCTTTCCAACAGCCTGAAGTCCCTATCTGCTTCAACAATATCATCACCAACCCACTACCAAAGTAAAGCCTTAATAAAGCGTGAGGTCCCTATCTACTTCTAGAAGACAATCACCAACCCACTGCCAAAGTGTGCCTTAATAGCTATCGTCATGTGGCTCTGACATCCATCACTATGAAGATCTTTGAAAGGCTAGTCATGACATAATCAATTCCAGCCTCCCAGACTGCCTGTATCGACGACTTTTTGCCTATCACTGCAACCGCTCCGCAGCAGACGTTATCTCTCTAGCCCTGCACTCAATTCTGGAACACAGAGGTAACAAAGGCACCTACGCCAGGCTCCTTTTTTATTGACTATAGCTAACCGTCAACACCATTATTCCTACCAAGCACATCTCCAATCTCAATGGCTTGGGCCACGCCCCCTTCCTCTGCCCCTGGATCCTGAACTTACTAATCCACAGACCACAATCAGTAAGAATAGGCAACAATGCTTGCTGTGATGATCCTCAACACAGGTGCCCCATACGACTGTCTTCTCAGCCCCCAACTATACTCCTTATAAACCTATGACTGTCTGGCCAAATTCCCCTCCAGCTCCATTTTTCGAGTTTGCTGATGACATCACGGTCGTCAGTCAGACCTCAAACAATGACGAGACAGGATTGTAGGAATGATATCGAGACTCTGGTGAACTGATGCGGCAATAATTATCTCTCCCTCACTGTCAGCAAAACGAAGAAGATTGTCATTGACTTCAGGAAGTGTAGCAGAGAACATGCCCCAGTCTATATCAGTGGGAACGAATTTAAACGAGTCAAGATCATTCCTGATATTGCTTTTCTGCTACCATCAGACTTTGAATGGACCTATCTTGCATTCAGTTGATAGTTGATCTTTCTCTACACCCTAACTCTGACTGTAACACTGCAATCTCACCCTCTACTTTCTTTCTCTAGTGCTTTGTATGTAGAGCGCATATGAAACAATATCTTTCACTGTATACTCATACATGTGACAATGATAAATCCAATCAACACATAGACCCGCACACAGCTAGAATCTCTCTGTCTCTCTCACTCATACAAAGGCGCACACACAGCCGAAATCTCTCTGCCTCCCTCACATACACACGCACAGACGCACACACAAGCAGAATTTCTCTCGCACACAGGCGTAACCAGGGTCTTTCTCGCTCTCTGAATCACAAGCACACACGTGTAAACGGGCGAACACACACACACCTTTAGCAATGTACCTTCTGTTGGATACTGTCAGAATAACACAACCAAGTATACGCGTGCGCGCGCGCACACACACACACACACACACGCACACACAGAAATAACCTTTATCGTTCTCTCTCCCCATCACGCAAACATAGTTTTATCAATCTACCCTTTGCTTGATTATGTTAGAATCACAAACCCCCGCAGACACAGAGACAGCCACAATTTATCTGTCTATCTGCCTGTCTTTTTCTTTCACAGACACATGTACACACAAAGAAACACACAGGCCTTTACCAATCTACCCTTTGCTGGAAAATGTCAGAATAACACACAAATACATACACAAAATATGCACACACATAGCAACATCTCTCTCTCTCTCATTCTCTGTCACAGACACACACACACACACACACAGACACACACACACACAAAACATAAACACGCATGTACCAATCCAGCCTTTCCTGATAATATCAGAATCACATACCCACGCAGACACACAGATAGCCAGAATTCCTCTCAACCTTTCTCTCTGTTTCTCTTACCCTCTCGTACACAAAAGTACACACACCTTAACCAATCTACCCTCTGCTGGGTAACGTCAGAATCACACACACACACACACACACACACACACACACACACACGTTTAACACTCTTCCCACTACTGGATGATGTCAGGAACGGACACTTACAAATCCACAATCTCTGCTGGGACTGTCAGAATTTCATTGGACGCGACATTACCGGAACCAACTTTGTTTAAGATTATTTCGTTGTGTGTTGAGTGTATCACACGCGTTTCACATCACATTGAAAGTAAGATTTTAGTCTCCACTCGCAGTGGTTCCATTCTTATTGAATACGTTTGTGATTCGCCTCTATTTTATTAGCAGCGTTTTCAATACAGCAACACCCACCTCTCAATAAAGAGTCCGGTGCTGCAACCCCGCCTTAAACCTGTAAAACATTTCATATTAGGGAAATATATAAATATAGAAATTAGATTCCTATCTGTTTATTCATTGGGTATCAAACACGTATCTGCTTTCACGAGGGATGATGATTAATAAGAAAATAATTAAATTTGGATTAAATAAGATTACTTTTCAAATTGAAATATCTAGTCAGTAAACAGAACTATTTGGCTGTTAGACATGACCAATCAATCCAAGTAGGATTGATACAAATATACATACACACATACATACACATTTGATGTCTTTCTCTCTCCCTCTCTTTCTCTCTGTTTCTCACTCTCACTCTCTCTCTCCCTCTCTCTCTCTCTCCCACACACACACAGTCAGAAACATACTGACAAGAAAATATTAGACTAGAGAGGCATCGGTGTCAGCACAGACTTGGTGGACCAAAGGTTTTGTTTCTGTATTGTAATATTCTTTGTTCTTTGCTCACACTCATGCTCACAAATACACTGATACACACATATTCACACACACACACACACACACACACACTTCTGTATCCTGTAAGTCTCTGCCGTCCCATGTTGAAAGGGAAATGTTCCCAATTCCTCACAGTTCATTGCTTCAAAAAAAATGGAAAACGGTTTTCTGGCTCCTCTAGCGGTGAGAGGATTTGCTCTGTATGGGTATTACTGAAAAAAAAAACTTCTTGCGGGTTCGGAGGGTCAAGCTAACTTCTTGTTGTTTTGAATAACAGCGTCTCCTAATGACGCACACAAACACACACATACAAATGCATACACCGACACATGCTCTCTCTCTCTCAGTGACACACACACACACACACATACACAGTCTCTCTCTCACACACACACAGCCACAGACACTCACAAACACTTGCACATACACTTATACATTCACACACACGCATTCATACAGACACACACACACCCACAAATATACATACACACATATATACACATATGATGTCTTTCTCTCTCCCTCTCTCTCTCTCTCTCTCTCTCTCTCTCTCTCTCTCTCACACACACACACACACACACACACACACACAGTCAGAAACATACTGACAAGAAAATATTAGACGAGAGAGGAATCAGTGTCAGCACAGACTTGGTGGGCCGAAGGGTTTGTTTCTGTATTGTAATATTCTTTGTTCTTTGTTCACACTCATGCACATAAATACACTGATACACACATGTACACACACACACACACAAAGACTCTCTCTCTCTCTCTCACACACACACACACACTGTTAAACATATATAAACGCATACATACACACTCATGCACTTAAACACATTCTCAAACGCACTGACATTCTGACGTGCACACACACACACTCATACATGTATACACACTCATGCCCACACTTATAGACACTCAGACAAAAAACAGACATACACTCGCGCACATACACACAGATAAATTCATACACTGACACACACTCACACTTACATATTAAGCTGATTCACTGACACACACACTTACTCACACTTCCTCACATATAAACACACTCTCTCATACACTGATATACACTCGAACACTTACACTTGATGTCTGCGAAATGTCACATAGAATCCCTCAGTTTATTAATTGAAGCATTTAGTCTTAAATCAATCAAGTTTGGATAAGCACTTATGAAACATTGCTTGCATATATTTTCCACGTTTCCTTCAGTTCCAAACACCAAAGTTCTGGAATGATATTAGCATTTTCGGAAAACTCCTGAACATATTAAAGGAGAGCAATGCCAGTCAAAGTAGAGCGTTTGGGGAAGTCGATATTGAGTTGACATTGCTCTCCAGAGAAACTTGGGTGGAAATATGAAAGAGATGTGTAACACCATGGAAGCGGTGTTTGAGGGAGGGAATATTTGATTGTAAAATGCTCGACATAAGGATACCGAGCGGCTAACATTTTAATGTAAGTTTTAAGGATGAAATGGGCATTTAAATAATGTAGTAATGATAGTTTCAAAATGAATGGCTGATCACCCTGCTAGAATTAAATTGTATAACTCAAGGACTGATTGTGTCAGTAAGTTAGCTAAAACAAATATAACCGGAATGATAGGCAGTGGAACAGCTTGATCTTGAGTTTGGACACAGCTCGGCACAACATCGAATGGCCGAAGGGCCTGTACTGTGCTGTACTGTTTTATGGTCTACGTAACTTAAACTTGGGATGATTATGAAATCGGGCATTGATTAAAGGGACAAATAATGTAATTTTGTATTGGGTACAGAGACTCCAACCTGGGAATTCTGCCGGAATATCGATTTCAGATAATGTTCTTTCAGGATTAACTGCCAATATTCAATTGGATGTCCAAAACTAGGGTAGATCCAGTTAAGTTTGGGGCACATTTAATCTTGCAGATTGCATATTCATGCAGCAGAAATCTCAAACCAGTTGCTCACATTCCTGTTCTGCCCTTAATACCATCTCCAACGCAAACAAACACACCCTAAAAACGTTCCTGTGAATTAGCTGAAGAGCCGCCGGAAACATATTTGTTCCAAATCCTTATAGAAACCGAATTACACAGGTAACATTTGGTATTGAAGACCTTCTTCTATATTTAGTTAACTCGGATATTGATACATTTTTAACTATTTCTTGCACAATTACAGTAGTAAATGCAGAATAGAATTTTAAAACCCGCTATCAGAAATTAGAAGCATTGAGAGGTGAAATTGCATTGCAGGCGATATTCCATCTTATAATGGTGGACATTAAGAGAAAGTTCATTTCCGCTTTGGTCGCCATCATAATATTGAGCCCCCAGTCCGTCCGAATTCGTACCGGCCGCACTTTCGGAATTCTCCTTGCAAAAATAAGAATGTTTCAACGACACTATAAAACCCGGAAACACACGGTGAGTTCTCTGTGTCCCTCTCTTTTCTCGCCAGTTAAGGTTTTGGATCCTCGTTAAAGGCCAGGCGAGCGTAAAGTGTCTGTGGATGAAAAGTGATCTGTTAGCGTGATACACACCATTATTATAGTGACAGGTGAGACCATTGAGTCCCCCCACTCCTCCGCGTCCCCTCCACTGCATTCAATCGGTTCATGGCTGCAAGGTAACTCAACTCACAGTCACCCACTAATATTGAATAATCCTTAATCCCTCCCTAATGTAAATCTAACTGTCGCATCTCCAGAGTTCCAATTGCCCAATGCTCTATGTAGCTTTTTAGTGACCAGAATTCCGCCTCGCGTTCTGTGAAGATTTATTATTGTCACATATATGAGTATGCATTAATATGTAATGATTCTTGCCCAGTGTACAGACAAAGTTTATCGTGTGTGGAGAATGAAAGGAGAAGGTGCAGATTATAGTGTTACAGTGATAGAGAGGCTTGAAGAGAAAGTTCAACGTAATATGAGACAGGTCAATTCTAATGTCTGATGGCAGCAGGGAAGGAGCTATCCTTGTGTGACCTCAGAATTATATCTCTTTTTCCCCGAAGGAAGAAGGTGGAGAAATAAAGCGTATCCGGGATCCTTGTTAATGGTGGCTGTTTATATAGAAACATAGAAGATTGCAGCAGGGAGAGGTCATTTGGCCCTTTGAGTCTGCTCCAGCATTCATTATGATCATGATTGATCGTCCAGCCCAATCGTCTAATCCTACTTTCTCCCCATAAACTTCGCTCCCAAGTGCTATATCCAGTCGCCTGTTGAACATATTGAATGTTTTGGCATCAACTACTTCCTGTGATAATGAATTCCACAGGCTCACCGAGTGAAGAAATGTCTCCTCACCTCCGTCCTAAATGGTCTATCCCAAAACCTCAAACTGTGGCCCCTGATTCTGGACTCCCTCCACTATCGGGAACATCCTTCCTGTATTTACTCTGTTTAGCCCTGATAGAATTTTAGAAGTCTCTATGAAATCACCCCCCATTCGTCTGAACTGCAGTGAAAACAACTTCAAACTAGTCAATCTCTCCTCATACATGAATCCCGCCATTCCTGGAGTGAGCCTGGTAAACCTTCGCTGCACTCCCTCCAGAGCCAGAATTTCATTCCAAAGTGAGTGCATTTGGTATGTCTCCTGGTCTGCCCAAGACTACAAGAATTGGAAAGTCCCATTATTCAAATCAGCCTCCCCTCCATTGAGTCTGTCTACACGTCCTGTTGCCTCGGGGAAAGGCAGCCAACATAATTAAGGACCTCGCCCACCCTCCCACACGCACCCCGGACATTCTGTCTTCCACCTTCTTCCATTGGGAAAAAGATACAAAAGTCTGAGTTCAAGTACCAACCCACTCAAGAACAGGTTCTTCTGTGCTGCTGTCAAACTTCTGAAGGGATCTACCTCGCACAAAGTTGATCTTTCTATCTTTCTCTAAATTCTGGGTATGATTGTAGCACTATATTCTCCACTTTCTCCTTTACTTCTCAATGAACGGTATGCTTTCTCTATGTAGTGCGCAAGAAGCAATACTTTTCACTGTATCCCATACATGTGACAGTAATAATCCAAACCTATGTACTCAATGAACGGTATGCTTTGTTTTGCGAGCAAGAAACAATACTTTTCACTGTACTCTGATGCATGTGAGAATAATAAACCAAACCTATGTACTCAATGAACGGTATGCTTTGTCTGTATAGCGCGCAACAACAACGCTTTTCACTGAATCCCAAAACATGTGCCAATAATAAATCTAATCTATGTACTCTGTGAATGGTATGCTTTGGCTGTGTAGTGTGCAAAAAACAATACTTTTCACTGTCTCCCAACGCACGTGCGGTTCCTGATAGAAAGGGGGATTTAAACTGAAATTTAAAATGGATTAATTTTACACCGAACCCGCTCAGAATTATCAATAAGTCGGTGATAAATGTGTGGATTGAGAGCGCCGCGGAGTAACAGATTCCCCCCAAAATGTCTACCTCTCTGCCGGTTCCTGCAGATCCTTCTTCCGGCCACAAGGGCCAATCCCAGAAGGAGAAGTGCTGCGACCGACAAACCCCCGGAAAACACTAAATCACAGGTGAGCGAGAACGGAGAATCTGCAAAAAAAAACTAAACTTTCAGTCAGCAGAAATCAAGTGTGGAAATAATTGAACAAACAAGGATGTTGTTCAATTTAACTGTCCAATTTAACCGAAAAATGAGAAAAAAATTGCACACTTTCCCTTCATGTAATAGAGTTGCATTTTTACAATAGAACACGAGGCGCGGCAGAAAGAGATAGTGACAGAAAGACTGAACACTTTTTGAATAGGGCACACAGAGAGATGGAGGAAGAGAGTGGAAGATTCAGGCAGAGAATAATCATGTCACCCTATAATGCAGAAGAAGACCATTCGGGCCATCGAGTCATGGCTGAGGGTCTGGAGCAGGGGGCAGGGCTTCAAGTTCATAGATCATTAGGACCTCTTTTGGGGCAGGTGTGACTTGTACAGTAAGGACGGGTGGCACTTGAACCCTAGAGGGACTAATATCTTGGCAGGTAGACTAGCTAGGGCTACTGGGGGATCTTTAAACTAGAAAAGCTGGGGGGGAGGGGTGGGAATACCGATGGGACGGTGAATAAGGAGGTTCGTTCCCAGGTAGGGAAGGACTGTAGGCACTCTGAAAGGGGGGTTAGGCAAGTGGTGGAAAAGTGAAATATCCTGACTGAGGGGCTGAGGTGTGTCTATTTTAACGCCAGGAGTAAATAAGGTAGATGAGCTCAGGGCGTGGATTGCTGCTTGGGAATGTGATGTGGTGGCCATTACAGAGACTTGGTTGTCTCAGGGACAGGACTGGGTACTCCAGGTGCCAGGATTCAGGTGCTTCAGGAGGGACAGGGTTAGGGGCAAAAGAGGAGGTGGTGTGGCACTGTTGATCATGGACAATGTCATGGCTGTAGAGAAGGTGGAAGACGTGGAGGGATTGTCTACGGAGTCTCTGTGGGTGTAAGTTAGGAACAGCAAAGGCTCGATAACTTTGCTGGGTGTATTCTATAGGACGCCCAATAGCGACAGGGAACTTGAGGTGCAGATAGGGAAACAGATCCTAGACAGATGTAGAAATAATAGGGTTGTCGCGATGGGAGATTTCAATTTCCCAAACATCGACTGGAATATCCCAAGGGGTTTGGATGGTGTGGAGTTTGTAAGGTGTGTTCAGGAAGGTTTCCTGACACAGTACGTGGAAAAGCCTACGAGAGGAGAGTCTGTACTTGACCTGGTGCTAGCTAATGAGTCCGGGGAGGTGTCGGATCTCACGGTAGGTGAGCATCTTGGGAATGGAGATCATAATTCTGTCTCTTTCACGATAGCGATGGAAAGAGATAGGATCAGGCAGGCTAGGAAGGTGTATGTCTGGAGTAAGGGGAAATATGACAACATTATGCACTTTGGCAGGAACAATAAATGTGTAGAGTATAGGGCTAATGGTAGGGCTCTTAATAGTGTTGAGGAACAGAAGGATCTTGGTGTATGTGTCAATAGATCCCTGAAAGTAGGCAGTCAAGTGGATAAAGTTGTTAAGAAGGCATATGGAGTCTTAGCTTTTATTGGTAGGGGGATTGAATTTAGGAGCCGCAGCATCATGTTGCAACTGTACAAAACTCTAGTGCGGCCGCACTTGGAGTATTGTGTGCAGTTCTGGTCCCCACATTATAAGAAAGATGTGGAGGCATTGGAGAGGGTACAGAGGAGGTTTACCAGGATGTTGCCTGGTATGGAGGGCAGGTCCTATGAAGAGAGGTTGAAGGATTTGAGGTTGTTTTCGTTAGAAAGGAGGCGGCTAAGAGGGGATCTTATTGAAGCATATAAGATGATTAGAGGTTTAGATAGGGTGGACAGTGATAGCCTTTTTCCTAGGATGGAGAAAGCTAGCACGAGGGGACACAGCTTTAAATTAAGGGGTATGAGTTATAGGACGGATATCAGAGGTAGGTTCTTTACTCAAAGAGTGATTAGGGAGTGGAATGCCCTGCCTGCAGCTGTTGTAGATGCGCCAAGTTTGGTGGCGTTTAAGAGGTTAATTGATAAGTATATGGAAGAGAAGGGAATGGTTTAGTTTGGAGGGGCATTGCTTTTTATTTTGGTCGGCACAACATCGAAGGCCGAAGGGCCTGTTCTGTGCTGTAATGTTCTATGTTCTATGTTCTATTAGGCAGGTAATTGGACGCATAAACTGGAAGGAGGTGTTCTTGGGGAAGATTACAGAAGGAAAGTGGCGGTTTTTCAAGGAATGTTTGTCTGGGGCACTGCAAGACAACGTCCCGAGGAGTCAAGGAGGTTCTGGTAGGACGCGAGAACCGTGGTGCACGAAGGTAGTGGTGAACCGAGTTAGGAAGGAAAAAAAGGTATATAAAAGATTCAGAGAGCTAGGGGATGTTAGGGATCCAGAGGAGTATAAGGTGTGTAGAAGGGAACTTAAAAAGGAAATTGGGAGAGCCAGAAGGGGTCATGAGAAGGCCTTGGCAGGTAAAATTAAGGAGAATCCCAAGGCCTTCTACAAATATGTGAAAAGTAAAAGGATGAGAAGAGAAGGGATAGGGCCTACAAATGGTGAAGGGAGAAAAGTCTGTGTGAATCCGGAAGAAATGGCAGAAGTATAACGAATATTTTGCCTCGGTATTCACAGTGGAAAATGAACTGGGAGATTGCACTGCAGGTTTGAGGCAAATGGAAAAGATTGAGCATGTGGATATTAGGAAAGAGGATGTGTTAGACCTGTTAAATTGTACCAAGATAGACAAGTCGCCAAGACTGGATGGGATGTATCCCAGGTTATTGTGGGAGGTGAGGGAAGTGGTTGCAGAGCCCCAGGCGATGATCTTTGCGTCGTCCATGGAAACGGGAGAGATTCTGGAGGATTGGAGGATTGCGGATGTGGTTCCTATCTTTAAGAAAGGGAACAGGGATAGTCCAGGAAATTACCGACCGGTGAGTTTGACTTCAGTGGTTGGTAAGCTGATGGAAAGGCTTCTGACGGATAAGATATATGAACATTTGGAGAAGTTTGGACTGATAGGAAATAGTCAGCATGGTTTTGTCAAGGGCAGGTCATGCCTTACAAGCCTAGTTGAGTTCTTCGAAAGTGTGACTGAACACATTGACGAAGGAAGGGCGGTGGACGTAGTGTACATGGACTTTAGTAAGGCGTTTGATAAGGTCCCACATGCAAGGTTTCTGGAGAAGGTGAGAGGGCATGGGATCCAAGGGGCTTTGGCCTTGTGGATCCAGAACTGGCTTGCCTGCAGAAGGGAGAGAGTGGTTGTGGATGGGTCTTGTTCTGCATGGAGGTCGGTAACCAGTGGAGTGTCCCAGGGATCTGTTCTGAGACCCCTGCTGTTTGTTATTTTCATAAATGACCTGGATGAGGAAGTAGAGGGATAGGTTAGCAAGTTCGCCGACGATACAAAGATCGGTGGTGTTGTGGATGGTCTGGAGGGATGGCAAAAGTTGCAGCGGGACATAGACAGGATGCAAGACTGGGCGGAGAAGTGGCAGATGGACTTCAACGCAGATAAACGTGTATTGGTCCATTTTGGCAGGAATAATGGGATGAATGAGTACAATATAAGGGGTAGGAGTCTTAGCTGTGTTGTAGAGCAGAAGGATCTCGGCGTCCGGGTCCAGAAGACCCTTAAGTTGGCCTCGCAGGTGGAGGAAGTGGTCAAGAAGGCGTATGGTGTACTGACCTTCATTAATCGAGGAATAAAGTTCAGGAGTCAGGAGGTAATGATGCAGCTCTATAAGATTGTTGTCAGACCCCAGTTGGAGTATTGTGCGCAGTTCTGGTCGCCTCATTATAGGAAGGATGTAGAGGCTATTGAGAGAGTTCGGAGGAGATTTACAAGGATGCTACCTGGATTATGAAGATAGGTTGAGGGAGCTGGGACTCTTCTCACTGGAGCGACGCAGGTTGAGAGGCGACCTGATAGAGGTTTATAAAATGTTGAGAGGGATAGATAGGGTGGACTCTCAGAGACTATTTCCCCGAGCTGAAATGGTCACTACGAGAGGACACAGATTTAAGGTGCAGGGAAGCAAATACAAAGGAGATGTCAGGGGTAGGTTTTTCACTCAGAGGGTGGTGAGTGAATGGAACCGACTGTCGTCGGAGGTTATTGAGGCAAACTCACTGGGGTCTTTAAAGAGACTTCTGGATGAGTATATGGAAACGAATAGGATAGGGGGTTATAGATAGGCCTGTAGATTGGTCGTTGTGATAAGCGCAACTCATGGGCCGAAGAGCCTGTTTGTGCTGTATTGTTCTATGTTCTTTTTTCTATGAGTCTGCGCCACCCTATCCCCGTCACCTCACGTATTTACTCTGCTAATTCTTCTGACTCTCGGCTCAATTGAGCATGGTCAATCCACTTAACCCGCACATCTTTGGACACTAAAGGGCAATTTGTCATAGCTAATCTAACTAACCTACATATCTCCGATATTAAGGAACATTTTCCCATGGCTTATCCACCTAACTTACACATTCTTTGACATTAAGGGCAATTTACAATGGTTGATCCACCTAGCCTTCAGATCCTTTGACACTAAGGAGCAATTTACCATAGCTGGTCCGCTTAGCCGACACATCCTTTGGCAATAAGGGACACTTTAGTATTGCCAATCCACCTAACCCGCATATCTTTGGACACAAAGGTGCAATTTAGCAATGGTCAATCCACTTACCCCCCACATCTTTGGACACTAAGGGGCAATTTAGCATGGCCAATCCACCTAACCTGCACATCTTTGGAACTTGTGGGAAAACAGGAGCACCCGCGGGAAGGCCGATGTAATTGAATGGGGGTGAATTACAGGGAGGCGAAGGGATGAACAAATGGTTTACTGCTGTGCTGAGATAGAGACCAATATTGGGGATATAATCACACATTTCAATTTTAAACACTGACAGATTGGTCCCTGACCTTCAGATGCGTCATGATGTTTTAGCCAGATACTAAAAGGGGAAGAGGAGAAGAGGCCATTCGGCCTATCTCATCTATTCTGCCATCCAACATCACCATCCCTCACCATGTTTACAAACTTCACTTCTCCGTCCTTTCTCTTACTCATTAATCTGTCCGTTCTCACAAATGTGCTTCGGTGATTGAACATCCACGGTTCGTAACGGTAGCGAAGAAGAGGCAAAATATCAGAAAATCGAACTGGGAGGATTATGATAGGACAGTTCTGATTTAGACATTCATGGATGCCCGCAGAGACATTTGTAATTTACAAAGTTAGGCTGCTTTTAGTAAAGTGCCCCGTTATTATTAAATGGATTGAAAAATAGTCATTGTGAATAGCTACCTTTCTGAGATGAGAAACTGTCACTGAGAATACTGTCACTGGAGTTGACCCGAACAGTGCAGGTACAGCGAGCACCGCTTCTCCAAGTTTCCGCCGAGAGACTGATGTAACTCCTGACGGTGTAGGTCCCGTCTGGCTCCAGTGTCCCCGAATCGGTCCGTCCCTCGGTATCCCGCCCCAAAACATTCCAGCGGACAGGAGAAGAATCGGGAGACACCCCTCTGACCAGGCACATCAAAGGGACCCTTTCCATGGCAGGAATCTCATCCAGCGGTGGGGTGAGGAGGAATATGGAGGGAGAACCCGCTAAATCTGGCAAATGAAACGGAGAACATTGATTAACTGTGGAACAGGACACTTGCTCTGAGATACCCACTGCAATAGATTATTAATGAAATTTACCTGTAATCACTAATTTGGAGCCATTTCCGAATATTTGAACCCTGTTCTGGTAATTGCGCTTTGCACAGTAATACATCCCGGAGTCATTTATTTGGGAATCCGTAATGATTAGTGAATAAAGACGCCCATTTTCAGAAATCTGGCTGGAAAATCTCCCGTCAGCTTGGCTGTTCTTGTATGCTGTGTAAACGAAATCCATGCTGTTTTTCCCCCTCTGTCTGTACCAGAAGACAGAGCCAAAAGCTTGACCCTGGATGCGGCACCTGAGATTAACAGGACTTCCCGCAGGGAGCTTCTGAACCGGCGGAGACTGGGACACGGTGACCTGAGACATTGTAACTGGGAAAGAGAAATGGAGAGCACAACAGTCACCTCAGGTAATGGAGCATTCCCTGAATCCTTACACTTCAGAAAGAGGCCATTTGGTCCATCGAGTTTGCACTGATCACAATCCCTCCTATCCCTATTCCCGCAATATTCACACTGCTAATGCCCTGTTGCGAAGGGGCAATTTAGAACAAAGAACAAAGTAGCACGGGAAACAGGCCCTTCGGCCCAACGAGCCCGCGCCGCCACCCCGATGTTTCCACCTCTACCCGTGATCCCCGTCCATGTTTATAGATCTATGGATTAAAAACAAAATTTGAGACAATTTAGGGAGAACTTGTTTTGCCAATCCCTTGTTGGACAACAAGGTGGACCAAAGCACCCGTAGGATAAAAACAAGTACATCAATATCATCATCTATTTACACACTTCCCAGGGACTCCAAAGGCTCATGATCCCTTTTTTAAATCAGTTTTCTATACCCCTCCATTCCCATTCTGTTCATGTGCCCATCTAAGTATCTCTTAAATAACTCCAGAGTACCTGCCTCTACCACTTTATTTGGCAGCGCATTCCATACCCCCATCACCCTCTGTGTGAAAAAACTCCCGCTGGCATGCAAATTATACATTACCCCCCCCTCACCCTTAGCCCGTGACTCCTCGTGCTATTCGAGTCCATCCTAGGAAAAAGCTTAACCCTGTTTACTCTATCTATACCCCTCATAATCTTGTACACCTCTATTAGATCTCCTCTAAGTCTATAGCATGGCTATTCAAACTAATCCGCGCATCTTTAGACTTTTGGGGAAGAGGAGCATCCGGAGTAAACACACGCAGACACGGGTTAAACGTGCAAGCCTGGCACTGTGATGTGACAGTGTTAATGCACCGCTGATATCTTAGAGCACTTTCTAATTTTGCTTCGATTCTTCCCCTCCTCCGTTGACTTTGGGAGCTAAAACTTGTTCAGAAATGTACAACTGACTCTGAAGTTCTACTTGAAAATCTTTCTCCCAAGTCGCCAATATTGTTAAGGGAGCCCGTTACATAGCATATCTCAGGAGAAATGGCAAATCGGATTAACTCCATTCCAATCATTGTTATGAATCGACGTTGCATTTTCTCAGCAACATTTGATTCATTGTTAAGTTAAACTTGCACGCTAGATCACAACTTACAGAACTGATGAAGCTCGGGGTGAGGGGACTTTCGGCCCTTCCAATTTGAGTTGAATTTGTGAAAGATGTCACTAATATTATTGAATTTCACGCCTTTATATTTGTATCCACTTCACCCATTTTGAAAGTTCCATTTCCCCCGTTTGAAAGTTCCTGTTGGATCTGCTTCCTCCGCCCTTTGAGACAAAACTTTCCAGATCACAACAACTCAGATGGGTTAAAAAATCCTCTAATCTCCCTCTACTTTTACCAAATTCATATTCCCTTGGTTCCAGAAACTCTTGCCAACGGAATCAATTTCTGCCTCTTCGCTCTGTCCAAATCCTTCTCCACTCTATCTGAATATAATGAGGATATCTCACCCTGGAAGAGATGGAACAATGCACAGATACCAAGGAAACCCATTCTCCTTGAGCAAGACTGTGAGACTCTGAGCCCCTGACCTAAGGTTCACTGAGAACTCGCTCTTGTTCTCTCTGTGTGGGGGTGGAGTGGAATGCACGCACTATGTACATGAATGAAAACACGACAGGGGTTTGAAAATAGAACCGAGGTAGAGAGCTCCCTGCGGTTTTCCTGTTTACTACAGGTCCAGTGCTGGCGAGCATTCGGCATGTTCTCCAAATTGCCTCAAATGTCTCACTCTCATCAATTATACCAGACATGGAGTGCAGAGCACCGCTCTTCCGAATTTGGTAAGGATTCCCAGGTAGTGGAAAAGGTGCAGTTAACATTTCACAACGAATGATACCAGAAATGAGGGCGTGCAACTGTCAGTGAGTCTTGAAGAGGTTGGAGCTCTTTATCTCTGAAAGAAAAATTGAAAATCGAGAGCTGATCTACTGAAATATTTACAATTATGAAATGGTTCAACAAGGCAGAAGTAGGATTCCAAAATATTGCAGAATGAATTGTCGCAAGCGGAATTCAGCACAAAATGTAAATTGGAAGAATGGGGGGAATATAGAACTCGATTGCAAAGGAATGCTTTTGATTTCATTTGATGATTTGATTTATTATTTCACATTAGTGGATGCTGTGAAAGTACTGTTTCTTGCGCTCCCTGCACAGACAAAGCTACCGTCAGAGAGTACAAAGATTGTGATTCTTGTCACACGTATGGGGATATAGTCGAAAAAAGCATTGTTCTGTGCGTGCCAGACAAAGCATGACATTTAGAGTTGCACAGATTTGATGTATGATGTCACATCTATTGGGTACAGTAAAAAGTATACCTTCTTGCATGCGGTTAAACGGACCAAACATATCGTTCATAGAGTATATAGATTTGATTTAGTTACTGTCACATGTAATCGGATACTGTGAAATTGACTTCGCATGTTATTTCTGCTCTTGTTTTTGGCGTTTTCATCAATGTTGGGCATTCTTCTTGATCTAGTCTTATTGCAATGTTTTTATACCATGGGATCACATAACAGCTATCTCAGAGGTCCGGAATTTTAAGTGGACAAATTCAGAGTGAGCGCAGATTGAATATTTAATTCACAAAATGAGAGGAAAATATGCAATGTTTCTTTATGACGATCGTTGACCGTTTCAGGGCCCCTATAACCAGGAAGTATTTTTGAATGATTATTCCAATTATTTCATAGAACATAGAACATAGAACATTACAGCACAGAACAGGCCCTTCGGCCTTCGATGTTGCGCCGACCAATATAAAAAGCAATGCCCCTCCAAACTAAACCATTCCCTTCTCTTCCATATACTTATCAACTAACATCTTAAACGCCACCAAACTTGGCGCATCTACAACTGCTGCAGGCAGGGCATTCCACTCCCGAACCACCCTTTGGGTAAAGAACCTGCCTCTGATATCCGTCCTATAACTATCACCCCTTAATTTAAAGCTGTGTCCCCTCGTGCTAGCTTTTTCCATCCTAGGAAAAAGGCTATCACTGTCCACCCTATCTAAACCTCTAATCATCTTATATCTTTCGATCAGGTCACCTCTTAGCCTCATCCTTTCTAACGAAAACAACCTCAAATCCCTCAGCCTCTCCTCATAAGACCTGCCCTCCATACCAGGCAACATCCTGGTAAACCTCCTCTGTACCCTCTCCAATGCCTCCACATCTTTCTTATAATGTGGGGACCAGAACTGCACACAATACTCCAAGTGCGGCCGCACTAGAGTTTTGTACAGTTGCAACATGACGTTGCGGCTCCGAAATTCAATCCCCCTACCATTATGCTTTCTGAAGTTGGTGACTATCTTCTTCCTTTTGCCGACGTTGGTAGATAAATTACCTTGCTAACTAATGTGCCAAGATGGGAGGAAAGATGTTTTCCTGAGTAGACATTCAGGGCCATTTTGCGAAACGCCTCATTGCCAGAATTTTCAAGGATGACTGCCTAGTGGTGAGAAAAGCAACAGTCACCCTCTCCCCACCCTTCCCATCCCTCCCCGTCAGATCTTTCCAATATACCTGCAGTCTCGGTCGAACAACGTGTTGCCCTTGAAGTGACAGTGCTGGGGAAAAACCCAATGTCCATTTTTTTGCAAAGAACGTTCTTAGAAAGACGTTTTTTTTTGCTCAGGTTCATCCTGTGACACGGCACTCTGGCTCTCGGGGGTGTTCCCAGGAATGCACATCAAAACAAAAATCAACTATTTCTCGCAGATTGCGAGACTTTACAGATAATCAAGTATCAAAGGTGCAGACAATGTGAGTGGAGAGAGGTTTAAGGGCAGGTTGAAGAGGTGTATATCGCCTCCAGCCGCCAGGACAGTTGATGAGATTTTGCAAGCCCAGGCAAGTCGTGGGAGTTACAGATGGTGTATGCTCAATCTCACATGAAACTCTTCCCACTAACAGGTCCACTGGAACAACAATTGTTGTTGTGTCCGTTGTTCTCCCGCAATCGAGCATAAAAAGTGCTACCCAGTCTCCTAAACATGCCACCAGTCACTTTGTCATACAATCATTGAAGTCTTGATCTGTACGTTCCACCAGCCTTTGGTTGAAAAGTGATCAGGTGTTGCTAATACGTGTTGGTAATCATTGGAGAGCATGCATTGGTAGAAATCAGCGCTAGTAAAATCCTAGCCGTTTGTGGGAAACCCCCATCCTGGTATTCCATATACACTGGCACCTTGACATGACATAATATCTAGATCAATGCCTGAGAAGTAGTGTAGCCCTTTCGGTGCACCTGCAACCCCTTTAAGTAGAAGTGCACCATAATTAAACCCAAGGAAATCATTAAAGCCCACAGGCACTGATGCCCCTTCCAGCGCACTCCCAGATGTGTAGGAAAACAAAGGGAGGGTGTATTTGATTTTCCTGGCACCGATCACATTACCTCACCAACTGTGATAACAACATCAGGAAGATATCTCGGACGATGCTTCAAACCAGCGCATTATTTCAAATAATCTCGGGGGAAACCCTTATTTCGGTGCGTCAATTTGGAGGCCATGCTGGGGGCGGAAAAATAATCGGATAGCCGAGGAGGGACCCCGTCCTCAGCACGAAGTAAGCTTCCTTAATGAGGTAGGGTTTCATGTCTTCTGAGGGTGGTCCTTCGGATCCGCCTTGCAGGATCACTGACTAATTTTATATAAGATAGAATCACTAGAGGCGTTAATTTGTACTCGTACCACTGGAAAGACCCCCAAAATATTTAGAGTATTCTTTATCCCCTTCTAATGCTGGTAAATGAGCCAGATTTGTGGCAACCAGAGATGTTGCAATGCATCAGCATTAACTATTTCGATTCCAGATCGCTGTTCTTGAAGATATTTGTAGGCTGACAATACAGTAGAGCTATATCGGGACAGAGACTTTGGGGAGAAAGGGAGGTGGGACTGGTGGTAGGTGGAGAAGGATTGTGGAATTGCCTTATCCACTTGTAGAGGCCTAATAGGTGTTGCAAAGAACAAAGAACAATACCACATGGGAAACAGGCCTTTCGGTCCAACGAACCCGTGCCGCCATTTTAACATTGTGAGGACCCTCGTCTACCTTAACCTTTGTCTACGCCTATTGGTGAAGATTGGGGAAAGACTAATTTAGGGACAATTTGATCACACCAATAGTGTTTATGTTTGGTAGCTAATTAAATAAATCATCTGAAACTGTTGATGGAAGATGTGGACACCAAGTACAGCCCCAGCTCTGACAAAGGGTTATCCAGAACTGTCAGCTCAGAAACGTTGCTCCTATTCTCTCTCCACTGATGCTGTCAGTCCTACTGAGATTTTCCAGAATTTCCTGCTTTTATTTCAGATTCCAGTACTAAATTGCTTTCAGCCAATTTATCAGAAGTGACTTTCCAACTCTCCTCGGCTCCCGGAATCTGTAGGGTTGGCTTATTTTCCCATCACCTTTTCAGAATTCATCCTGTTGGCTATTTATAGCTGAAATCGCAACCGTAGCCATTTGCTCAACTGTAGAATTACTAATTTTCTCAGTCTGCTGAGATGCAGACCTGGGGGGTCATGGTCACAATGCCCTATCATTGCAGATGTCGCCATTGTCGATTCTAGATCAGTCTTCTCGAAGGTGAACCTACCGAAAGCGATGAACTGGGATGGGGTACCAGGATGAGCACTCAGATCCTATGCAGATCAGCTGGAGGGAATATTAACAGACATCGTCAGTCTTTCTTTCCAACAGCCTGAGGTCCCTGCCTGCTTCAAGAAGAGAATCACCAACCCACTACCAAAGTAAAGCCTTAATAAAGCGTGAGGTCCCTATCTACTTCTAGAAGACAACCACCAACCCACTACCAAAGCGTGCCTTAATAGCTATCGTCAGGTGGCTCTGACATCCATCACTACGAAAATCTTTGAAAGGCTAGTCATGACATAATCAATTCCAGCCTCCCAGACTGCCGGGATCGAGGACCGTTTGCCTATCACTGCAATCGCTCCGCAGCAGACATTATCTCTCTTCCCCTGTACTCAATCCTGGAACACGGAGGTAACAAAGGCACCTATGCCAAGCTCCTTTTTATTGATTACTGCTCAGCCGTCAACACCATTCCTACCGAGCACTTCTCCAATCTCAATGGCTTGAGCCACGCCCCCTTCCTCTGCCCCTGGATCCTGAACTTACTAATCCACAGACGGCAATCAGTAAGAATAGGCAACGACGCTTGCTCTGATGATCCTCAATACAGGTGCCCCACAAGGCTGTTTTCTCAGCCCCCAACTGTACTCCCTATACGAAGAACAAAGAACAAAACAGCACGGGAAACAGGTCCTTTGGCCCAACGAGCCCTATGACTGTGGCCAAATTCCCCTCCAACTCCATTTTTCGAGTTTGTTGATGACATCACGGCCGTGAGTCGGATCTCACACAGTGACGAGACAGAGTTACAGGAATGACATAGAAACTCTGGTGAACTGATGCGGCAATAATTATCTTTCCCTCACTGTCAACAAAACGAAGAAGATTGTCATTGACTTCAGGAAGTGTAGCAGTGAACATTCCCCAGTCTATATCACTGCGGACGAACTTAAACGAGTCAAGACCATTCCTGACATAGCTTTTCTGCTACCATCAGACTTTGAATGGACCAACCTTGTATTCAGTTGATCTTTCTCTGCACCCTAGCTCTGACTGTAATGCTTCAATCTCATCCCCTCCTTTCTTTCTCCAATGCTTTTTCTGTAGAGCGCATATGAAACAATATCTTTCACTGTATACTCATACATGTGACAATAATAAATCCAATGAACACATAGACCCGCAAACAGCCAGAATCTCTCTGCCTCTCTCACTCATACGCACACACAGCCGAAATCCCCCTGCCTTCCTCACAGCACACGCACAGACGCATACATACACAAACAGAATTTCTGTCGCACACGGACAGAACCAGGGTCTTTCTCGCTCTCTCGCTCACACGCACACACGTGTAAACACGCAAACACACACACCTTTACCAATGTACCCTCTGTAGGATACTGTCAGAATAACACAACCAAGTATACACGGGAGCGCGCACACACACACACACACACACACAGCCATAATCTTTATTGTTCTCTCTCCCCATCACGCAAACATACTTTTATCAATCTACCCTTTGCTTGATAATGCTAGAATCACACATTTCCACAGACACAGAGACAGCCACAATTTATCTGTCTGTTTGTCTGTCTTTCTCTTTCACAGACACAAGTACGCACAAAGAAAAACACATGCCTTTACCAATCTACCCTCTTCTGGATAATGTCAGTATAACACCCACACACACACGCACGCACAAAACATACACACACATAGCAAAATCTCTCTCTCTCATTCTCTCTCTCACAGACACACACACACAAACACACACACAAACACACACACACACAAACACACACACACAAACACACACACACACACAAACACACACACACACAAACACACACTTTAATACTCTTACCACTACTGGATGATGTCAGGAACGGACATGTACAAATCCACAATCTCTGCTGGGACTGTCAGAATTTCATTGGATTTTACCGGAAACAACTTTACTTAAGATTATTTTGTTGTACGTTGAGTGTATCACACGCGTTTCACATCACATTGAAAGTAAGATTTCAGTCTCCACTCGCAGTGGTTCCATTCGTATTGAATCCATTTGTGATTCGCCTCTCTTTGATTAGCAGCGTTTTCAATACAGCAACACCTACCTCTCAGTAAAGAGTCCGGTGCTGCAACCCCGCCCTAAACCTGTAAAACATTTCATATTAGGGAAATATATAAATATAGAAATTAGATTCGTATCAATTTATTCATTGGGCATCAAACACATATCTGCTTTCACTGGGGATGATGATTAATAAGAAAATAATTAAAATTGGATTAAATAAGATTACTTTTCAAATTAAAGTATCCAGTCAGAAAACGGGACTGTTTGACTGTTAGAGTGGACCAATCAATCCAAGTAGACAGTTCTTCTGTATATCTATCAGTCTCTGCTGTCCCATGTTGAAAGGGAAATGTCCCAAATTCCTCACAGATCATTGCTTCAAAAAAAAAATGGAAACCGGTTTTCTGGCTCCCTACTGGTGTGAGAATTTGCTCCGTATGGGAGCTTACTGAAAAAAAAAACTTCTTGCCGTTTAGGAGGGTCAAGCTAACCTCTTGTTTTGAATTACAGCGTCTCCTAATGACGCACACAAACATACACATACAAATTCACACACTGACACATGCTCTCTCTCTCTCAGTGACACACACACACACACATATACATTCTCTCTCTCTCATACACACAGACACTCACAAACACTTGCACATACACTTATACATTCACACACACGCATTCATACAGACACACACACACACACACACACACACATACACAAACACACACGCACACACAAACACACAAATATACATACACACATACATACACATATGATGTCTTTCTCTCTCCCTCTCTTTCTCCCTTTCTCTCTCTGTCTCTTTCTCTCACACACACACATTCAGAAACATACTGACAAGAAAATATTAGATTAGAGAGGCATCAGTGTCGGCACAGACTTGGTGGGCCGAAGGGTTTGTTTCTGTACTGTAATATTCTTTGTTCACACTTATGCACACTGATACGCACATGTTCACATACGCGCGCACACACACACACACACGCGCGCACACACACACACACACTCTCTCTCTCTCTCTCTCTGTCATACTGTTAAACATATATAAACGCATACAAACACACTCATGCACTTAAACACTCTCAAACGCACTCACATTCTGAAACACACTCATACATTTGTACACTCTCATGCCCACACTTATAGACACTCAGACAAAAAACAGACATACACTCGCATATATACACACGGATAAATTCATACACTTTAACACACACACACTCACACAAACTTACATATTAAGCTGATTCACTGACACACACGCTTACACTTTCTCACATATAAACACACTCTCTCATACATTGACACACACTCGAACACTTACACTCAATGTCTGTGAAATGTCACATAGAATCCCTCAGTTTATTAATTGAGGCTTTTAGTCTTAAATCATTCAAGTTTGGATAAGCACATATGAAACATTACTTGCATATATTTCCCACGTACTCTTCAGTTCCAAACACCAAACTTCTGGAATGATATTAGCATTTTCTGAAAATTCCTGAACATATTAGAGGACAGCAATGCCAGTCAAAGTAGAACGTTTGGGGAAGTCGATATTGATTTGACATTGCTCTCCTGAGAATAGAGAAACTTGAGTGGAGATATGGAAGAGATGTGAAACATCATGGAAGCGGTGTCTGATGGAGGGGATACTTAATCGTAAGATAGCCAGCACAAGGATATCGAGCAGCTAATATTTCAATATAAGTTTTAAGGATGAAATGGGCATTTAAATAATATAGTAATGCTAGTTTCAAAATGAATGGCTAATACGCCTGCCAGTAAAAACAAATTTAACCAGAATGATAGGCAGTGGGGTAGCTTGATCTTGAGTTTGGACACAGCTCGGCACAACATCGAAGGGCCGAAGGGCCTGTACTATGCTGTACTGTTCTATATTCTATGTAACTTAAAACTTGGGATGATTGGGCATTGATTGAAGAGACAAATAATAGAATTATGTATTGGATACAGAAACTCCAACTTGGGGATTCTGCCGGATGATCGAGCCTTCCTGCAGCAGATTAACTAGTTTTGACTTCCCACAAAACGCGGAACAGATTGAAATTATTGTTATGTATTGCGAAGCAACAAGGAAGCCATTTTGTTTAAAGAGTGAACCCACTTAGCCATGTTATCAGATGGGAATATGGATTTCAGATAATATTCATTCAGGATGAACTGCCAATGTCCAATTGAATGTCCAATACTAGGGTATATCTAGTTAAGGGTTGAGACACATTTAATCTTGCAGATTTCATATTCATGCAGTCGCAAACCAGTAGTCCACATACCTGTTCAGCACTTAGCCCCATCCCCAACGCAAACAAACTCACCCTAAAAATGTCTCTATGAATCAGCTGAAGAGCCGCTGGAAACATATTTGTTCTAAACCCTTATAGAAACCGGAATCACGCTTGCTTACATTTGGTATTCAGAAGCTTTTTTCAATATTTAGGTAACTTGGACACAGATTCATTTTTAATTATTCCTTGCACAATTACAGTAGAAAATACAGACTAGAAGCTATGACGAATTAGAAGCATTGAGAGGTGAAATTGCACTGCAGGCGATATTCCATCTGAGAATCGTGGACATTAAGAGAAAGTTCATTTCCGTTTTGCTCGCCATCATAACATTGAGCCCCCAATCCACCCGAATTTGCACCGGCTCCACTTTCGGAACTCTCCTTGGAAAAAGAAGAATGTTTTTGCAACTTTGTAAATCCAGGGAACACACATCTCTCTCTCTCTCTCATTTCCCTTCTCATTTAAAGTTTTGGATCCTCGTTAAAGGCCAAGCGAGCATAAAGCGTCTGTGGATGAAAAGTGATATGTTAGCGTGATACACAGCTTTATTATAGAGACAGGTGAGACCACTGAATACCCCCAATCTTCCGCCTACCCCCACTTTATTCAATCGGTTCACGGCTGTAAGGTTACTCAACTCACAGTCACCTATCAATATTGAATAATATTAATTGAATTAATCCACTCCCTAATATAAATCTATCTGTCGCGCCTTTGGGAGTTCCAATTGCCCAATATTCTGTATAGCTTTTTAGTGACAAGAATTCGCCCCGCGTTCTGTGCAGAAGTGTTTCGAGTTGATTCATTACTGTCACATGTTAGTATGCATTGAAATATAATGATTCTAGCCTAGTACACAGATAATGTGTACCGTGCATGGAGAATGAAAGGAGAAGGTGCATATTGTAGAGTTACGGTGATAGGTAGGCTATAGAGAAAGTTCAACTTAATATGAGGTAGGTCAATTCTAATGTCTGATGGCATCAGCGAAGAAGCTGTCCTTGCGTGACCTCAGAATTATATATTTTTTTCCTGAAGGAAGAAGGTGGAAAAAAACATATTCAAGGTGCTTTGGGTCCTTGATAATGGTGGCTGTTTTGATAGAAACATAGAAGATACCAGCAGGGAGAGGTCATTTGGCCCTTTGAGTCTGCTCCAGCATTCATTATAATCATGACTGATCGTCCAGCCCAATCGTCTAATCCTAATTTCTCCCCATAACCTTCGCTCCCAATTGCTATATCCAGCCGCCCGTTGAATACATTCAATATTTTGGCATCGGCTACTTCCCGTGGTAATGAATTCCACAGGCTCACTGAGTGAAGAAATATCTCGTAACTTCCGTCCTAAATGGTCTGTCCCAAAACCTCAAACAGTGACCCCTGCTTCTGGACTCCCTCCACTATCGGGAACATCCTTCCTGTATCTACCCTGTTTAGCCCTGTTAGAATTTTATAGGTCTCTGTGAAATCCCCCCCTCATTCGTCTGAACTGCAGTGAAAGCCGCAGCATCATGTTGCAGCTGTACAAAACTCTAGTGCGGCCGCACTTGGAGTATTGTGTGCAGTTCTGGTCGCCACATTATAAGAAAGATGTGGAGGCATTGGAGAGGTACAGAGGAGGTTTACCAGGATGTTGCCTGGTATGGAGGGCAGGTCCTATGAAGAGAGGTTGAAGGATTTGAGGTTGTTTTCGTTAGAAAGGAGGCGGCTAAGAGGGGATCTTATTGAAGCATATAAGATGATTAGAGGTTTAGATAGGGTGGACAGTGATAGCCTTTTCCTAGGATGGAGAAAGCTAGCACGAGGGGACACAGCTTTAAATTAAGGGGTATGAGTTATAGGACGGATATCATAGGTAGGTTCTTTACTCAAAGAGTGATTAGGGAGTGGAATGCCCTGCCTGCAGCTGTTGTAGATGCGCCAAGTTTGTGGCGTTTAAGAGGTTAATTGATAAGTATATGGAAGAGAAGGGAATGGTTTAGTTTGGAGGGGCATTGCTTTTTATTTTGGTCGGCACAACATCGAAGGCCGAAGGGCCTGTTCTGTGCTGTATTGTTCTATGTTCTAAAACAATTTTAACCTTGTCAATCTCTCCTCATACATCAATCCCGCGATTCCTGGAATGAGCCTGGTAAACTTTCGCTGCACTCCCTCCAGAGCCAGAAAATCCTTCCAAAGTGAATGCATTTGGTATGTCTCCTGGTCTGTCCAAGACTACAAGAACTGGTCTCGTCCCATTATTCAAACTAGCCTCGTCTCTATTGACTCTGTCCTCACGTCCTGTTGCCTCGGGGAAAAACAGCCAACAGAATCACGGACTCCCCTCCCCCACGCACTCCGGACATTCTGTCTTCCACCTTCTTCCGTCGGGAAAAAGATACAAAACTCTGAGGTCAGGTACCAACCTACTCAAGAACAGGTTCTTCCCTGCTGCTGTCAGACTTCTGAATGGATCTAACTCTCACTGAGTTGATCTTTCTCTGTACCCGAGGTATGACTGTAGCACTATATTCTCCACTCTTTCCTTCCCAATGAACGGTATGCCTTCTCTGTATAGTGCGCAAGAAACAATACTTTTCACTGTATCCCAATACATGTGGCAATAATAAACCGAACCTATGTACTCAATGAATGATGTACTTTGCCTGTACAGCGCTCAAGGAATAATATTTTTCACTGTATCCCAATACATGGGACAATAATAAATCCAATCTATGTACTCTGTGAACGATATGCTTTGTGAGTATAGTGTGCAAAAACAATACTTTTCACTGTATCCCAATACAGGGATTTGAGGTTATTTTCGTTAGAAAGGAGGCGGCTAAGAGGGGACCTAATCGAAACATATAAGATGATTAGAGGTTTAGATAGGGTGGACAGTGATAGCTTTTTTCCTAGGATGGAGAAAGCTAGCACGAGGGGACACAGCTTTAAATTAAGGGGTATGAGTTATAGGACGGATATCAGAGGTAGGTTCTTTACTCAAAGAGTGATTAGGGAGTGGAATGCCCTGCCTGCAGCTGTTGTAGATGCGCCAAGTTTGTGGCGTTTAAGAGGTTAATTGATAAGTATATGGAAGAGAAGGGAATGGTTTAGTTTGGAGGGGCATTACTTTTTATATTGGTCGGCGCAACATCGAAGGCCGAAGGGCCTGTTCTGTGCTGTAGTGTTCTATGTTCTATGTTCTAATCATTAATCAAATGTACTGTACTCTACGAACAGAATGCTTTGTCTGTGTAGCGCGAAAGAAACAATTCTTTTCACTGTATCCCAATACACGTGACAATAATAAATCAAATCAAATCAAATCAAATCAAATGTTCCACGAATGAATTAAACAAAAAAGCTAACTTGAAAGAAATTATTCGGCCTCGAAGCTGTCCCTGTCCATGGAAGCCACCAGGTTTGTCGAGGTTTTCGAGAATTTTCCGTGTTAGTAATGAATTCTAAACCGCGGATTAATAATTAATGAAAAGTATCAGTGTGGTATATTAAAAAAATAATTCCATTCACTCACCTCTTTATTCTGTTTGTGTTCTCTGGATTCTCTCAGTTCCTCATCACTGTTCGCGGTTCCTGTTAGAAAGGGGGATTTAAACTGAAATTTAAATGAATTAATTTCACACTGAACCCGCTCAAAAGTGTCAATATCTCGGAAATAGATGTTTGGATTGAGAGCGCCGCGGGTAACAGATTCCCCCAACAATCACTACCTCTCTGCCGGTTCCTGCATATCCTTCTTCCGGCCGCAAGGATCAATCCCAGAAGGAGAAGTGCCGCAGCCGACAAACCCCCGGAAAACAATAAATGACAGGTGGGCGAGAACGGAGAATCTGCAAAAAAGCATTGAACTTTCAGTCAACGGAAATCAAGTGTGGAAATAATTAAACAAACAAGGATCTTGTTCAATCTAACTGTCCAATTCGACCGGAAAATGGTAAAACATTTGTACACTTTCCCTACCATGTAATAGAGTCGCACATTTACAATAGAACGCAAGGCCAGGCAAAGAGAGATACTGACAGAGAGACTGAGGACATTTTGAATAGAGCACACAGAGAGATGGAGGGAGAGAGTGGAAGATTCAGGCAGAGAATAATCATGTCATCCCAGAGTGCAGCGGAAGACCATTCGGGCCATCGAGTCTGCACCACCCTATCCCCGTCACCTCACGTATTTACTCTGCTAATCCTCCTGACTCTCGGCTCAATTTAGCATGGCCAATCCACTTATCCCGCACACTTTGGGCACTAAGGGGCAATTTAGTATGGCCAATCCACTTAACCCGCGTATCTTTGGACACTAAAGGGCAATTTGTCATAGCTAATCTAACTAACCTACATACCTTCGATACTAAGGGGCAATTCACCATGCTTATCCACCTAAGTTACACATCTTTTGACATTAAGGACAATCTACCATAGTTGATCCACCTAGCCTTCACACCGTTTGACATCAAGGAGCAATTTAACGTAGCTGGTCCACTTAACCTACACACCCGTTGACACTAAGGGGCATGTACCATGGCTGATCCACCTAACCGACACATTCTTTGGCACTAAGGGCCAATTTAGCATGGCCAATCCACCTAACCCTCACATCTTTGGACACAAAGGGGCAAATTAGCATGGCCAATCCACTTATCCCGCACATCTTTGGACACTAAGGGGCAATACAGCATAGCCAATCCACTTAACCCGCATATCTTTGGACACTAAGGGGCCATTTGGCATGGCCAATCCACCTAACCTGCACATCTTTGGAATTTGTGGGACAACAGCAGCACCCGTGGGAAGGCCAATGTAATTGAATGGGATTGAAGTACAGGGAGGCGAAGGGATGAATAAATGGTTCACTGCTGTGCTGAGATAGAGAGCGACACTCGAAATATAATCACACGTTTCAATTTTACACACTGACAGATTGGTCCCTGACCTTCGGATGCGCCATGTTGTCTTAGCCAGATACAAGAAGGGGAAGAGGATAAGAGGCCATTCGTCCTATCTCATCTATTCTGCCATCCAACATCACCATCCCTCACCATGTACATAAACTTCACTTCTCCGCTCTTCTCTTACTCATTAATCGATCCGCTCTCACAGCTGTGTTTCAGTGATTGAACATCCATGGTTCACAACGATAGCAAAGAAGAGGCAAAATATCAGAAAATGAAACGGGGAGGATTATGATAGGACAGTGCTGATTTAGATATTCATGGATGCCCGCAGAGACATTTGTAATTTACAAAGTTAGGCTGCTTTTAGTAAAGTGTCTCGTTATTATTAAATGGATTGAAAAATAGTCATTGTGAATAGCTACCTTTCTGAGATGAGAAACTGTCACTGAGAATACTGTCAGTGGAGTTGACCCTAACGGCGCAGGTACAGCGAGCACCGCTTCTCCAAGTTTCCGCCGAGAGGCTGATATAACTCCTGACGGTGTAGGTCCCGTCCGGCTCCAGTGACCCTGAATCGGTCTGTCCCTCGGTATCCCGCCCCGAAACATTCCAGCGGACAGGAAAGGAATCGGGAGACACACCTCTGACCAGGCACATCAATGGGACCCTTTCCATGGCGGGAATCTCATCCAGAGGCGGAGTGAGGAGGAATATGGAGGGAGAACCCGCTAAATCCAGCAAATGAAACGGAGAACACTCATTAATTGGTAGAACAGGACACTTTACTTGCTCTGAGATACCCACTGCAACAGAATATTAATGAGATTTACCTGTAATCACTAATTTGGAGCCATTTCCGAATATTTGGGTCATGTTCTGATAAATGCGCTTTGCACAGTAATACATCCCAGAGTCATTTATTCGGGAATCCGTAATTATTAGTGAATAAAGACGCCCATTTTCAGAAATCTGGCTGGAAAATCTCCCGTCAGCTTGGCTGTTCTTGTATGCTCTGTAAACGAAATCCATGCCGTTTCTCCCCCTCTGTCTGTACCAGTAGACATAGCCAACAGCTTGACCCTGGATGCGGCAGCTGAGATTAACAGGACTCCCCGCGGGGAGTGTCTGAACCGGCGGAAACTGGGACACGGTGACCTGAGACACTGTAACTGGGAAAGAGAAACGGAGAGCACAACAGTCACCACAGGTAATGGAGCATTCCCTGAATCCCTACAGTGCAGAAAGGGGCCAGTTGGTCCATCGAGTTTGCACTGATCACAATCCCTCCTATCCGTATTCCGGCAATATTTTCACTGCTAATCCCTGTTACCAAGGGGCAATATAGAACAAAGGTCAAAGAACAAAACAGCACGGGAAACAGAACCTTTGGCCCAACAAGCCGCGCCGCCACTCCGATGTTTCCACTTCTACCCGTTATCCCTGTCTTTGTTTATAGATCTATGGATTAAAAACCAAATGTGAGACAATTTAGGGAGAATTTGTTTTGCCAATCCCTTGTTAGACAAGTTAGACCAAATCACCCGTAGGATAAAAACAAGCACATCAATATCATCATCTATTTACACACTTCCCAGGGACTCCCAAGGCTCATGATCCCTATTTTAAATCAGTTTTCTATACCCCTACATTCCCATTCTGTTCATGTGCCCATGTAAGGTTCTCTTAAATAACTCCAGAGTGCCTGCCTCCACCACTTTACTTGGCAGCGCATTCCATACCCCCACCACCCTCTGTGTGAAAAAAAGCTCCCTCGAGCATCCAAATTATACGTTACCCCACTTACCCTTTTCCCGTGACCCCTCGTGCTATTCGAGTCCATCCTAGGAAAAAAACTTAACTCTGTTTACTGTATCTATACCTCTCATAATCTTGCACACCTCTATTAGATCTCCTCTAAGTCTATAGCGTGGCCATTCAAACTAACTCACGCATCTTTGGACTTTTGGGGGAAGAGGAGCACTCGGAGGAAACCCACGCAGACACGGGGAGAACGTGCAACTTCTGCACGGGAATCCAAGCCTGGCGCTGTGCTGTGGCAATGTTAACCCACCGCTGAGATGTTCCAGCACTTCCTAATTTTGCTTCGAGTCTTCTCCTCCTCAGTTGACTTTGGGAGCTAAAGTCTGTTCAGAAATTTATAACTGACTCTGAAGTTCTACTTGAAAATCTTTCTCTTTCATGTCGCCAATATTGTTAAGGAAGCCCATTCACACAACATAGCTCAGGAGAAATGGAAAATCAGATTAATTCCGTTCTAATCATTGTTATGAATCGACCTTGCATTTTCTCAGTAACATTTGATTCATTGTTAAGTAAAACTTGCACGCTAAATCACAACTTATAGCACTGCTGAAGCGCGGGGTGAGAGGACCTTCGGCCCTTCCAATTTGTGTTGAACTTGTGAAAGATGTCACTAATATTATTGAATTTCACCCCTTTATATTTGTATTCAGTTCGCCCATTTTGAAAGTTCCGTTTCACCCGTTTGAAAGTTCCTGTTGGATCTGCTTCCTCCACCCCTTGAGGCAAAACCTTCCAGATCACAACAGGTCAGATGGGTTAAAAAAAATCCCCTAATCTCCCTCTCTACTTTTACCAAATTCATATTCCCTTGGTTTCCAGAAACTCCTGCCAACAGAATCAATTTCTGCCTCTTCGCTCTATCCAAATCCTTCTCCACTCTATCTGAATATAATGAGGATATCTCACCCTGGAAGAGATGGAACAATGCACAGATACCGAGGAAACCCATTGTCCTTGAGCGAGACCGTGAGACTCTGAGCCCTTGGTCAAAATTTCACTGAGAACCCGCTCTTGTTCTCTCTGTGTGGGGGTGTAGTGGAATGCACGCACTGTGTACATGAATGACAACACGACAGGGGTTTGAAAATAGAACCGAGGTAGAGAGCTCTCTGCGGTTTTCCTGTTTACTACGGGTCCAGTGCTGGCGAGCATTCGGCATGTTCTCCAAATTGCCTCAAATGTCTCACTCACATCAGTTACACCGGACATGGAGTGCAGAGCACCGCTTTTCCGAATCTGGTAAGGATTCCTAGGTGGTGGAAAAGATGCAGTTAACATTTCACAACGAATGATACCAGAAATGAGAGTGTGCCACTGTCAGTGAGTCTTGAAGAGGTTGGAGCTCTTTATCTCTGAAAGAAAAATAGAAAATTGAGGGCTGATCCCCTGAAATATTTGCAATTATGAAATGGTTCAACAAGGCAGAAGTAGGATTCCAAAATATTGCAGGATGAGTTTGTCGCTTAGCAGGAATTCAGGACCAAAATGTAAGTTGGAAGAATGGGGGAAATATAGAACTCGATTGCATAGGGAATACTTTTGATTTAATTTAATTTGATTTGATTTATTATTGTCACATGTATTGGGATGCTGTGAAAAGTATTGTTTCTTGCGCTCTGCACAGACGAAGCATACCGTTCATAGAGTACATAGATTTGATTTATTATTGTCACATGTATTGGGATATAGTGAAAAGCTTTGTTTCTCGTGCGTTGCACAGACAAGCATACCATTCATAGAGTGTATAGATTTGATTTATTATTATCACATATATTGGGGCACAGTAAAAATTATACCTTCTTGCATGCGTACACAGACAAAACATACCGTTCATAGAGTATATAGATTTGATTTATTACTGGCACATGTATTGGGATACTGTGAAAAGTATTGCTTCTTGCGCACTATACAGACAAAGTATACCATTCATAGAGTGAATAGATTTGATTTGTTTTTGTCACATGTATTGGCATACAGTGAAAAGTATTGTTCTTTTCACGGTATGCAGACAAAGCACACGATTCAGAGTACATTGATTTAATGTATTATTGTGACATGTACTGGGATACAGTGAAAAGTATTAGTTCTTGCGCACTATGCAAACAAAGCATACCTTTCATAGAGAAGGAAAGGTGATGGTAGTGTCAGAATCATCGCCAGGCTGTAGAGAAAGTTCAATTTAATGCAGTGTGGGCCCATTTTTCGTTGGATAGTAATTCACGTGACAATAATAAATCAAACCAAATCAAACTAAAATCTGCCAATTAATTAAAAGTCGCACTCTTGAAGTCGTTCTGATTATGGCGTTAGTTGCCCCATTTTCCACCTCACGTCCACTTGAGACAAATGACAAAGATGTATTTTAACTGGGCAGCTGGATAGACACCAATGAGAGAAAGGAGTAGAAGGACATATTGATGGAATGATAGAAAGAAGGAATGGGGTACCTCTGGAACATTGACAGCAGCTGATAGGCCGAATGGTGTAAAACTGTTCTGTGCATTTTATGTATTTGTGTTAGAAAAACATGAAATCAAAGCCACGCTTCGATACTCTGATATGTGAACGGTTATTGCTGCCTCTATGCTTTACCTGGGTTGCAAAAGGGCATGGTCCGCAATATTTCAGATAGATTACAGTCGCCTAGCTTAATGTCAAGCCTGGCACGAACACAGGATGCCCCCAGGTTCTTGGTAGTCGGTGGGATGTCTTTACTAGTGCACTTACTATTGAAATGGAGGAGATTCAGTCAGGTTCACGCGAAACGGGATGCTGAAAATTGACAATTGATAAAGCTTGGATAAATTAACTTATAGAACCATAAAACTCCTATAATACAGAAGGAGGACCATTCATCCCATTGAGCCTGCACAACCAGCAAACCCACCCCGGCGTTATCGCCGTGACCCCACATAGTTAGCCTGCTAATTCCCCTGACACTAAAAGTCATTTTAGCATGGCCGATCTACCAAACCTGCACATCTTTATCCACTAAGGCACAATTTAGCATGGCCAATCCGGCATCCTGAACATTTTTGGAAAGTTAGGGCCAATTTAGCGTGGCCAATCAACTGAGCATAGCCAATCAGACAACCGGCACATATTTGGCCACTTAAGGGGCAATTTTGCACGACCAATCCAGAATATCTATACATCTTTGGATACTAGGCCTAATAGAGATGTTTAAAATTATGAAGGGCATTGATAGGGTGAACTGTTGAAAGGTTTTTCCCAAGTCGGAGGTGACGAGCACAAGGGGTCACAAGTTCAAGCTGAGAGGAAGGGGGACGGCAAGGTTCAACACAGATGTCAAGGGGACGAATTTTACACAGGGTGTGATGGGGGCCTGGAATGCACTGCCAAGCAAGGTGGTTGAGGCGGACACGCTGGGATCGTTTAAGACTTATCTAGATAGCCACATGACCAGACTGGGAATAGAGGGATACCAACAAATTGTCTAATTGGGCGCACAAACAGCGCAGGTTTGGATGGCTGAAGGGCCTGTTCCTGTGCTGTACTGTTCTTTGATCTAAGGGGCAATTAAGCATGATCCATCAACCTAACCAGCACATTGTTGGACGTTGGAATTTAAACTTACAGTGTTCTAATTTACAGATCCTGTCCCAGGTCCCTCAATCGCCATTTCTATTAATTTGTGTTGCTTCATTTGACAAATCCTCTTAAATCAATGCCATGCGACTCTCGGTATTTTGCCTTTTCATCAATATGGTATTCGTTCTTTTTTTACAGAAATGACAAATGATGATTGAACACAGAAACAGACAAGGTTCTAAACTCAAAAATAAATAAAAATAACAGGATTTGTTCTATTTAAGCTAATCTACGTCCTTTATCTGAATATAGGTTTTCTTAATATAGGGAGAGTAATATTGTTTATTTATTATTGTGCTTCTAGAAAGCCAGCATACCCTTTACTCTGAAAAAAACTTCCTTTGCATGAAAAACACGCCTATTTAAGTAGCAACTGCCTTGTTACTTGTTCTCTACACAGCTTAGTAGTGGCACTTGGTTTCGACTGTATGATGATCAGTTGACATTCTTGAGTAACCATTTACCAAGTGGTGGTAATTATAGGACGGAGGTAGGTTCTCTACTCACAGGGTAATAAGGGCGTGGAATGCCCTGCCTGCAGCAGTTGTGGACTCGCCAACTTTAAGGGCGTTCAAATGGCCAGTGGATAGACATATGAATAACATTGGAATAGTTTAGGTTAGCGGGTCATTAGATGGTTCCACTGGTCGCCGCAACATCGAGGGCCAAAGGGCCTGTACTACGCTGTAATGTTCTACATTCTATGTTCTATGTCCGACGTTCTATTACTGATTAATCTGTGTATTTGGGCACAGTACATTTGGTCCCCAACTCCTAATAATCTACCATTGATTCCTTGAACGATAAAGTTGCCTTGTGATGAGAGACTGAAAAAATATGTTAAATTCTCCGTAGAACAGGAAAATGAGACTTTGACGCATTGAAACACAATATTTTGAAAGATGGGTGACATGCCAGATCCGAAAGACTTTGATTCCCCCTTGGCTGGAAAATATGTCACATAACCTCAGGATAAAGAAATTGCCATTTCAGAATGAGAGGAGAAGAATTTTCTGTGCCTAGAGGATAATGGATCTTTGGGATCCACCCAAGTGACCTGTCGATATTCAGTCACTCATAGCCTGACCCCTGGTCCTGTGAGACAGCGGTGCTATCCACTGTGTCACCATGCCGCCCAGGAACGTAGTCAATGGAGTAAAAGTCAACGGTGACTGGAACAAACAGGATCAATGAATGTAATGCTATTACTGGAAAATAGGGGCTCAAACTATGGATCAAACATCTAGGCTCAAAATTCAAATGTGTAAAATGTAATTTGTGTAAAAAGTATTTTGAGTCGGAGCTATTCGCTCTGTTGTGAAACAAGAAACTAGTTAGTATTTTAAAGTCACGAATATTAGAGGAACATTTATTCAAATGTTCCAATTAGACATCCCAGTAGAATCAGCCGCTTTAGTGAAACAAAGCCCTAATAAGGATACAGTTTGGAACACGGTTTTCTGTGATATTTACAGTAAAGCGTCAACATGCACCGCCCCAACAGACCGAACACACTTATAAACTGCCAGTGGATAAAATCTTTCATTTTTGGGAGTTCGTCAGTTGATCGAGTGAGAATATTAAACCAGTAAATTCAATGTTCTAGTTTCCTTACGAGAATCTATAGCAATTATTCCAACAGGGAACGTTCAAAAGAATGAGAAGGAACCGACCTGGTAGACCAGAGCTAGATCCATATATCTTAATGTGAAGGCCCTGGTCGAACGAATTAATGCCACAACAGGTTGGGAGGTGAACAGAGAGGGCGCTCCTTCCGGAATGATTGAAATGCTCTGCAAAAAAAGCTATGACCTTTAAAGTCAAGGAAAATAGCAGTGAGATTTTCAGCAGAGAGCGGGGCTTGGCAGCAGATAGAGAAAGACAGAGAGGCGTTGGCTGTGGCCACGCTTGCATGGTGTGACTTTAAGAGAGACGCCTCACTCACAGCCCTTTTGGGGACTCTGCAAAAGCAGCAATCGCTGGTCGAGATTCTGACCACGTTGAGACAGAAAGTTGTCCGAGACTACAGTTCAATGTGGTTTTTCGTTTGTTTACAGTTGAGATGCTACGCCTACCCAACTGCCTCCAGAGATGAGAAGCTGAGACACAATGTAAAACCGCAGACAGTTGGGCATTCATAGTAGATTTAGCTGCACAGAGAACCTGCTGGTTTACAATTAAGCCATATTACAGGAACCTATTCAAAAGAATATCTGTCACAATTTGGAAGCATTGCTCGTGTTGATTACAATTTGCAGAAACCCCCTTCTGATTCTCAACAGACGCACTCGTTTCATCTGCAGGTCAGATGAACTGCAGTTTGTACATTCTACACTCAAGCAGCAAATAACTGCGATTTCCAACATAATTTCAATCAAGTCACACATAATTCATAGAATATTTTCACTTCTTTTAATCTCCCGAGAGTGGATTGGAAAGTACCTAGAGCTGGGGGTTTGGATGGGCAGGAATTTGTAAGATGTGTACTGGAAGGATCGTTGGAACAGTATGTGGCTAGCCCGACTAGAGAAGGGGCGATATTGGATTTAGTTCTGAGTAATGAGCCAGGGTAGGTGGTTGAGGCAGGCAAGGTCTTGGAAAGAATTATAAGGGATAGGATTTATAAGCATCTAGAGAGGAATAAATTGATTAGGGATAGTCAGCACGGTTTTGTGAAGGGTAGGGCGTGCCTCACAAACCTTATTGAGTTTTTTGAGGAGGTGACCAAAGAGGTAGATAAGGGTAATGCAGTTGATGTAGTGTATATGGATTTTAGCAAAGCGTTTGATAAGGTTCCCCATGGTAGGCTACTGCAGAAAGTGCAGATGCATGGGATTGAAGGTGATTTAGCAGTTTGGATTAGGAGTTGGCTAGCTGATAGAAGACAGAGGGTGGTGGTTGATGGGAAATATTCAACCTGAAGTGCAGTTACAAGTGGTGTACCTCAAGGATCTGTTTTAGGGCCACTGCTGTTTGTCATTTTTATAAATGACCTAGATGAGGGTGTAGAGGGTTGGATTAGTAAATTTGCTGACGATACCAAAGTGGGGGGAGTTGTAGACAGCGAGGATGGATGTTACAGTTTGCAGAGGGACATAGATAGGTTGCAGAGCTGGGCCGTAAGGTGGCAAATGGAATTCAATACGGATAAGTGTGAGGTGATTCACTTTGGTAGGAATAACAGGCATATGCAATATAGGGCTAATGGAAGGACCCTTAATAGTGTTGTCGAGCAGCGGGATCTTGGGGTACAAGTACATAGCTCTTTGAGAGTTGGCACCCAGGTTGATAAAGTTGTTAAGAAGGTGTACGGTGTGTTAGCTTTTATTGGTAGAGGGATTGAATTTAGGAGCCGTGAGGTTATGTTATAACTGTACAAAAATCTGGTGCAGCCGCACTTGGAGTATTGCGTACAGTTCTGGTCGCCGCATTATAAGAAAGATGTGGAAGCATTGGAAAGGGTGCAGAGGAGGTTTACCAGGATGTTGCCTGGTATGGTGGGAATGCCTTATGAGGAAAGGCTGAGGGACCTGAGGTTATTTTCATTAGAGAGAAGAAGGTTACGCGGTGACCTAATCGAGGCGTATAAGATGATCAAGGGATTGGATAGGGTGGATAGTGAGAGCCTTTTTCCTCGGATGGTGATGACCAACACGAGGGGACATAACTTTAAATTAAGAGGTGGTAGTTATAGGACGGATGTCAGAGGCAGGTTCTTTACACAGAGGGTGGTGAGGGCGTGGAATGCCCTGCCTGCAGCAGTTGTGGACTCGCCTACTTTGGGGGCATTCAAATGTTCGGTGGATAGGCATATGGATGATATTGGAATAGTTTAGGTTAGAGGGTCCACTGGCCGGCGCAACATCGAGGGCCAAAGGGCCTGTACTGCGCTGTAATGTTCTATGTTCTATGTTGATGTTGTAGTCGGGGAACATGTGGCTAACAGTCTGCATTTAGCATTCAGATGGAAAAGAATGCTTGTTGCCCTAGGGGCAGGGTGTTGAATTGGGGGAAGGCTAACTACGGTCGGATTAGGCAGGAACTTAGGGATACTGATTTGGAACGGTTGTTTGAGGGTAAGTCCACGCTAGGCATGTGTGACTCTTTGAAGGGAATACTGAAAATGTTGCAAGATAAGTATGTGCCGGCCAAGAGGAAAGATGGGAAAGGTAGGATTAGAAAGCCGTGGATTACTAGGGATATAGAGGACTTGGTTAGGAAGAAAAGAGAAGTGTACGATAGGTCAAAGCAGCTGGGAACTGAGACAGCATTGAAGGAATGTAGAGAGAGTATGAGGGAGCTCAAACAGGGAGTTAGAAGGGCAAAAAGGGGGCATGAAATGATTTTGGCGGATAGGATTAAGGAAAACCCAAAGGCTTTTTATTCCTATATTAGGAATAAAAGGGTGGTTAGAGGAAAAATCAGACCTCTTACGGACAGAGGAGGGGAACTGTGCTAGAGCCCGAGGGAATGAATACTTTGCATCGGTATTCACGAAGGAGAGGGGCTTGTTGACTGCTCCCGTCTCTGAGGGAGCTGTGGACCAGTTGAGGGAAATATCCATACCGAGGGAGGAAGTGTTAGAGCTTCTAGGCAGCATTAAAACGGATAAATCTCCTGGGCCTGATGGCATTTATCCCAGACTGCTTAGAGAGGTGCGAAGTGAAATTGCTGGGCCTCTGACTCAAATCTTTGTCTCTTCCTTGGACACAGGCGAGGTCCCAGAGGACTGGAGAATAGCTAATATTGCACCGTTGTTTAAAAAGGATAGTAGGGATAACCCTGGAAATTATAGGCCGGTGAGTTTGACGTCAGCGGTAGGGAAGCTGTTGGAGGGGATTCTTAGAGATAGGATGTATAGGCACTTAGAGCGTTGCGATCTGATTAGGGATACGCAGCATGGATTTGTTAAGGGGAGGTGGTGCCTTACAAATCTGGTAGAATTTTTTGAGGAGGTGACGAAATCGGTGGACGAAGGGCGAGCTGTTGATGTTGTCTATTTGGATTTTAGTAATGCGTTTGACAAAGTCCCTCATGGGAGGTTAGTCGAGAAGGTCAAGGCAAATGGGATACAAGGACAGGTAGCTAGATGGATAAGCAACTGGTTTGTTAATAGGAACTCAGTAAGAATTTAGCAACACCAATTTATAATCCAACCGGTTTATTTGATAGTAAAAACGCGAGCTTTCAACACTCTGTGTCTTCTTCAGGCAAATGCATTCAGGCAAATGCAGTGTCAGAACACTGCATTTGCCTGAAGAAGACACAGAGTGTTGAAAGCTCGCGTTTTTACTATCAAATAAACCGGTTGGATTATAAATTGGTGTTGCTAAATTCTTACTGAGTTCTTACCACCCCAATCCAACGCCGGCATCTGTATATCATTGTTAATAGGAGACAGAGAGTAATAGTGGAAGAGTGTTGCTCTAGCTGGAGGTCGGTCACTAGTGGTGTGCCGCAGGGCTCGGTACTGGGACCTCAGTACCTTATTGAAACGCATAATATAACATAACATATAAGATGATTAGAGGTTTAGATAGGCTGGAGAGTGATAGTGTTTTTCCTAGGATGGAGAAAGATAGCACGAGGGGACATAGCTTTAAATTAAGGGGTGGTGGTTTTAGGACAGATGTCAGAGGCAGGTTCTTTACCCAGAGGGTGGTTACGGTATGGAATGCCCTGCCTGCTGCAGTTGTAGATGCACCAAGTTTGGTGGCGTTTAAGAGGTTAGTAGATAAGTTTATGGATGAAAAGGGAATGCTTTAGGTTAGAGGGTCACTGCTTGTTCCTAATTGGTCGGTGCAACATTGAGGGCCGAAGGGCCTGTTCTGCGCTGTAATCTTCTATACTCTATGTTCTTCTATTTGTAATATATATATATAAATGAATTGGAAGAGGGAGTAAGTGGAGTGATCAGCAAGTTTGCAGACAATACAAAGATGGCTGGACTTGCGGATAGTGAGGAGCATTGTCAGGCCATACAGCAGGACATAGATAGGCTGGTAGCTTGGGCAGACACATGGCAGATGGAATTCAATCCTGATAAATGTGAGGTGATGCATTTCGGGAGAAAGAATGGAGGGGGGAGGTATATGATAAGGGGTAGACCTATTAAGAGTATAGAAACGCAGAGGGACCTGGGGGTGCAGGTGAACAAGTCTCGGAAGGTGGCAGAGCAAGTGGAGAAGGTTGTGAAGAAAGCAGATAGTATGTTAGCCTTTATAGGAAGGGATATAGAGTACAAGAGCTGGCCTTTAATGTTGCAGTTGTATAAAACGTTGGTTAGACCTCATTTGGAATACTGCCTCCAGTTCTGGTCGCCTTACTACCGGAAGGGCGTGGAGACTCTGGAGAGAGTGCAGACGAGGTTTACCAGGATGCTGCCTGATATGGAATATCTGAGTTATGAGGAGAGATTAGGCAAATTGGGACTGTTTTCCTTAGAAAGATGTGGACTTAGAGGAGATCTGATAGAGGTGTACAAGATTTTGAAGGGGATATATAGAGTAAACAGGGTTAAGCTTTTTCCTAGGATGGACTCAAATAGCACGAGGGGTCATGGGCTTAGGGTGAGCGGAGTAAGGTATAATTTGGATGCTAGAAGGAGTTCATTCACACAGAGGGTGGTCGGGATATGGAATGCGCTGCCAAGTAAAGTGGTGGAGGCAGGTACTCTGGAGTTATTTAAGAAATACTTAGATGGGCACATGAACAGAATAGGAATGGAGGGGTATAGAAAACTGATTTAAAATAGGGATGATGAGCCTTGGGAGTCCCTGGGAAGTGAGTAAATAGATGATGGTTGATATTGATGTATTTATTTTTATCCTACAGTTGCTTTGGTCCACCTGTTGTCTAACGAGGGGCATACACGCGATGGGTCGTGAAAGGACTGCTCTTGGATCTTTTCCGACAGTATCCTACTGCTTCATGTTGTTCGTGTACGCTAGACCTGGATCTTCTAATGGGCAACACGACAGCTCAGTGACTATCGCTGTGCTGTGCAGGTACATTGATTTGGGCCTGTGTCTGTGGGAGTTTGCGCATTTTCCCCGTGCTTGCATGGATTTTCTCCGGGTGCTCCGGTTTCCTCCCACATCCCAAAGATGTGCTCTTAGGCGAATTGGCAAAACAAATTCTCCCTAAATTGTCTCAAATTTGGTTTTTAAATCCACTGATCTATAAACGTGGACAGGGATCGCAGGTAGAGATGGGAACATCGGGGTGGCGGCGAGGGCTCATTGGGCCGAAGGGCCTGTTTCCTGTGCAGTTTTGTTCCTTGTTCTTTGTTCTCTTTCTTCGGCAGCTTGCATCAGGAATCATGTGCAATCTCGTTACAGAATGAATCAGATTGAACACAATTACATTACAACATGCTGGCACAGCTGTTAGCAGTGTTGCCTCACAGTGCCTGGGACCTGGCTTCGAATGCTGCCTTGGGTCACTGTCTGCCTGGAGTCTGAATGTTCTCCTTATGCCTGCGCAGGTTCCCTCTGGGTGCTCTGTTTTCCTCTCACAGTGTGAAAATGTTGCAGTCTTGGTGGATTGGTCCTGCTAAATTGTCTCTTTGTGTCCAAAGCTGCATCGTTTAGCCTGATTAGCCATGTAAATTATTCCATAGTGTTCAAACATGTGCACGGTAGGTGGATTGACCATACCCAACTGCCCTTTAGTGATTTTCGATGTGCCGGATAGAAAGATTGGTAATGGAAAATTCAGAGGATAGGATCATAGAACACCTGAAATGTAGATTTCCCCCTTAGTGTCGCGAGGTGCAGAGGCCAAGTGAATGTTCCGCAGCTTCTAGGGGCACTTTATCATTCTGGTATTCCAGTTAATCTGTTCGTGTCGTCTGGAGGTAGAACTCTCAGTGACTGTATGCGCACTGGCGGGAACATGGAATATGATCAGAGACTGCCTGCAGTGCAGAAGGAAGCACTAATTTACCCAGATCCACATCACCCACCTTATCCCCATAACAACGCATAATGAACACGACTAATCCACCTAACCTATACATCATTGGCACTAAGGGGCAATTTAGCACGGCCAATCCACCTAACCCGCCCATCTTTGGATACTAAGGAGCAATTTAGCATGGCCAATCCATCTACCCCGCACATCTTTGGATACTAAGGAGCAATTTAGCATGTCCAATCCACCTAATTTTCACATCTTTAGACAGTAAGGGACAAGTTAGCACGGCCAATCCAGCTAATCTACACATATTTAGACACTAAGGAGCAATTTAGCATGACCAATCCAACTAACCTGCTCATTTTGGATACTAATGTGCAATTTAGCACGGCCAATCCACCTAATTTACAAATGTTTACACACTAAGGTACAATTTGGCACGGCCATTCCATCCTAACCTGCACATCTTTGGACATCATCATTTTCGAAAGAAAATCCTTGCTAAGGAATTCACATCCCGCGAATGAATTGAAATTTAGCTGAAATAGAAAACATATCACCACACAATTATTGTACTGAAACATTCCCTGAAGACATGCTGCCTATTCATCGCTATGACGCACATTCGATGACCACACTGTGTCAAGTGAATGTGGAATTCACCAGCACACCGCACCAAACTTGTGTCAGACTTTCCATTGCACAACCCGTCATAATTTCCACTGTATCTGAAAGAGACAAAGCTCTCTGGGTTTGAGCTCAGGTCAACCTGCAGCCATTAACCCTACAGAAACAAACAGGTCCACAAAACATGTAGAAATAGAACGTAAAGATATCCAAAGAATTATTATATGCAAGATTCATTTTCTTGCTGTTGCAGGTTTATGTTGAGTAAAAGAGGTAAGAACTATCAGCTAGAATAAGTATTCACACAGTAAAAACTGTGACCCCATGTTCAGATGAAAGGAACTACTCTGTTCATGCGAGTTTGCTTTGTTTTCCTCACATAAATGCTCAGTAAATTTTCAGTAATGCCCTTTAGGGAAGGAACTTTCCCTCCCTTATCTGGTTTTCCCGACATGTAGACTCTTGAGCTAGAGTAATGTGACTGATTTTTAACGGCCCTCCAAAAGCAACGAGGGATGGCCAAAAAATGGTGGCCCAGCCAGCAACACCCGTGTCTCAAAAATGAACATTCAAAGAAGTTTGTGATGGCTTCATTTTATTTTTACATAGTAAAATATGATTTTATTTGAACCCTACATATCAGAGCAATGGTTCACTGCACTGTGTTTTCAAAGAGCCAATTTTTCCCTAAATCCTTCGCTCCTTTTCTCTATTTTCCTCCCTAACTTCCTTTTGTTTCAGAGGGTATTTGATAGTAAACAAGGTGGCTTTGGAATAGAGACACATGTCAGCCAGGCCAGGTGAGAACGATAGATTTCTTTCCCTAAACCAGTTGTATTTTACGACAATCCTCATTGGTTAAAAGGTCATCATTAGACTTCTGAACTCTGATTTCTATTGGAGAGAAAATCCCGGTTGAGGTCATCCTCATGCATGCGGAACTTGGCTATTATTTTGTGTTTGGCGAGTATGCGTTTTCTTTTATCTTGAACACCGCCTTGGAGACCGCTTACCCATCACTATACATCGCTCCACACACATTGTCTGCACCAGTAAAGACTTGATTAACAGTAAAGACTCGCATTCCAACCATTGTCTTGCAATTGTGTCTCGATCTATATGGACCGTGCTTGTGAACCCACCTTTCCTCACACCTGAGAAAGGAGCAGTGTTTCAAAGGCTTGTGATTCCAAATAAACCTGCTGGATTTATCCTGCTGTTGTGAGATTTCTTACTCTCCTTACTTTCTTACACAATATTGAAGATTCATTTCCATGGCAACGTTGTTATCATTGTATTATCATAGAGTAATATAGAATTCTACAGTGCAGAAAGAGGCCCTTCGGCCCATTGAGTTTGCACCGAACACAAGCCAACCCAGGCCCTACCCCCTTATCCCTATACATTATACCCACTAATCCCTCTAACCTACACATCCCTAGACGCTAAGGGGCAATTTCTTAGCATGGCCAATCAACCTGACCCACATATCTTTGGACTGTGGGAGAAACCCGAGCACCCGGAGGAAACCCACACAGATACAGGGAGAATGCACAAACTCTACACAGACAATGACCCGAACCGAGAATCGAACCCAGAACCCTGGAGCTGTAAAGCAACAGTGCTAACCACTGTGCTACCGTGTCGCCCTACCAGAATGGTAGGATGCGATCTTTATGGAGTATTGCCTTTTTCTCTATTTTATAATTCAGATGTCACTAATTCTAAGTTTGTGAAGCTTTGCAAGAAAGTTTCACGTTAGCGATCAAGGGGTTCTCTGCACATGGTAACACTGCGTAGGAGTCACATCAGTCTAACTGTTTAGTCTTCAATCAAGAGAAGCAATCGGATTTGGTTCAATTTGTAGTTTCACCTATTTAGTAAGTTCCATCTCCCAGACACTGGCAAAGTGGGTTGCCGATTTAATAGATCTCCCATTTGACTATCCCATTCTTTTTAACGAGATCTTTGTTTATATTATAAATATAAAGGCTGGATGAAATCAGCCGTTCTGCAAGATCCATGGAGACAGAAACGCAGTTTCACAGACATTCTCTCTTTCCACCATGGCGCTCAGTGTATGCCAATGATTGACCAAAGATCCTTTGACAGCACCTTCCAAACTCACGACCACTGCCTTGTAGAAGGACTAGAGCAACTTATGCACGAGAACACCACCATCAGCAAGTTCCCCTTCGAGCCACTCACCATCCTCCCTTGGAAACATATTGGCCGTCACACGGCCAACATCCTGGAATTCTCTCCCTAACGGACATTTTGTCAACCTATAGAAGGTGGACTGAAGTCTTTCAAGAAGTCCGCTCGATTCATTAGGGCCACTGAGGATGGGGAAAGAATTCTGACCATCCAGCGATCACCATATCCCAGGAATGATTTTTTAAAAAGATGAACATTTTAGATTCATGTGAGTTGTGCAGAATTTGAACTGCGGTGTTGGGTTCTCTGAAACACACCTCAGTTTAGCATGAAGATATTGGAATTAAAAATGGATACATTGCGAGAACGCGTTACACAGAGTAATCTTATTCCTTCCAACGGATAAAATTATGAGATGGTCTAATCGCCGTGTTTAAGTTTGAAAAATAATTTGATGAGTTGATGGAGGGAAACAGTGTCCTCTGACGGGGGCGGAGTGGGGGGAGGTTTCCATAACATGGAGTCAGAGCTTTTAAATTATTGCCGGAACGTTTCGGGGTGACGTCAGGGTGCACTTTCCCAGTGTGGACTGGTACTGTGGATCACTGTCCCCCAAGAAGATCTTGATGCAAGGATAAATATCATTTTGTTGGATTATGTTACAGGGCCCCGTGTTCAATTCCAACTCGGACACATGGCAAAAGATAAACACAACACAAAACATTTGGAATCAAATTCTAATGTATAATTAAAACCAGTTGTTGTAAAAAAAAAGTCCGTGTTGACAAGTCACTCAGTTAGTTCAAGGGCAAATAGGGATGGCCAATGCATACTGGCGAACCGGTGACGCTGAGATCCCATCAATGAACTAATTGAAGAAATAGTGAAGATTCTCCCTTGGAAAGAAAAGGGCCTCAAGCTTCCAATGTTTGCAATATCGAAATGGCAACGGATATACATCATCACCTCAATGAAAAGTCCTTTGATTTTCACTTTCATAATGAACTATTTATTTTATTCAGAAGGCCAATGTCGTTTACATCCATTGATGTAACAATTCATCAACTGATTTTGTTTATGCTTCACGCTACCTCCGAAAAATAGCGAGGTTATCCAAGGACCCCACTTACCCCGGACAAACTCTCTTCCACTTACTTCCGTCAGTAAAAGAAATACAGAAGTCTGAGACCAGGTACCAACCAACTTAAGAACAGCTTCTTCCCTGCAGCCAACAGACTTTTGAATGAACATACCATTATTAAATGTTCTTTCTCTACACCTATGACTGTAACAATGCATTCTGCACCCTATCCTAACCTTCTCCCCTATGTACTCTCTGAAATGTATGTTTTGTCAGCAAGAAGCAATAATTTTCAGTGTATCCCAATCCATGTAACAATAATAAATCAAATCAAACCAAATTAAATCAAACATCTCCCATGTTCCCATGATCTCCTCATTACAAAATAAACATTATTTCCAGGACAACAGGCCACTGACACAGTGTTTGTAATCTACACCAGTCTGTTCCGATCCGCAGTCTGCCCATCCCTCCACAACATGATCTATTGTTATCTCCCTCCTGTGTTGATCCAATTTCCCCCTAAATGAGTATCTGATATTCAACTTAACAAAACCCTGTTGTACGGAGTTCCACATTCTGTGCTATTTCTGGGAAAGGTATTTCTCTTGAACTTAACATTGGATCCATGAGGGAATAACGAGTGCTGGGAGTCCAATGTTCTTGTGTCCCCTCACTTTCTATACGTATACCCTTTTGAATCTTTCATACATTCCAAGATCTATTTTAGGTCACCCCGCACCCCCCCCCACCCCCAAGTCGAACAAAGAACAAAGAACAACACAACACAGCACGGGATACAGGCCGTTCGGCCCAACGAGCCCGCGCCGCCATTTTAACATTGTGAGTGCCCTCTTCTACCTATGACCTTTGTCTTCGCTTACTGGACTTCACAATAAAGGAATCATACCCAGATTGAGGGATGACTAATTTAGGGACAATTTGCTCATGCTGATGCTAATATCATAACATTACATGACTACATTACTGATATCAATCTAATCAAGTTGTTGCCCACAGTTAAACGTTACCCATCCCTTCTATATAGGCATACTGTAACCTGGTAATCCAGATTCAATGAACACATTTATCAACTAACCTCTTAAACGCCACCAAACTTGGCGCATCTACAACAGCTGCAGGCAGGGCATTCCACTCCCTAATCACTCTTTGAGTAAAGAACCTACCTCTGATATCCGTCCTATAACTCATACCCCTTAATGTAAAGCTGTGTCCCCTAGTGCTAGCTTTCTCCATCCTAGGAAAAAGGCTATCACTGTCCACCCTATCTAAACCTCTAATCATCTTATATGCTTCAATAAGATCCCCTCTTAGCCGCCTCCTTTCTAACGAAAACAACCTCAAATCCTTCCACCTCTCTTCATAGGACCTGCCCTCCATACCAGGCAACATCCTGGTAACCCTCCTCTGTACCCTCTCCAATGCCTCCACATCTTTCTTATAATGTGGGGACCAGAACTGCACACAATACTCCAAGTGCGGCCGCACTAGAGTTTTGTACAGTTGCAACATGATGCTGCGGCTCCTAATTCAATCCCCCTACCAATAAAAGCTAAGACTCCATATGCCTTCTTAACAACTTTATCCACTTGACTGCCTACTTTCAGGGATCTATTGACACATACACCAAGATCCTTCTGTTCCTCAACACTATTAAGAGCCCTACCATTAGCACTATACTCTACACATTTATTGTTCCTGCCAAAGTGCATTACCTCACACTTTTCCACATTAAACTCCATTTGCCACCTCTCGGCCCAGCTCTGCAACTTGTCCAAGTCACTCTGTAAACTATAACACCCCTCTTCGCTATCTACCACTCCACCGACTTTAGTGTCATCTGCCTCCTCCTCCTGTCGGAAAAAAAGATACAAATGTCTGAGGTCACCGACCAAGAACTTTTTCTTCCCTGCTGTCGTCAGACTTTTGACCTCTATTATATTAAGTTCATCTTTCCCTGCACCTCAGCTACGACTGTAACATTACACTGTGCACTCTCCTTTCTTTCTCTATAAACGGTATGCTTTGGCTGCATTGCGTGCAGGAAACAATCCATTTCACTGTACACAAATACATATGACAGTAATAAATCAAATCAAACATTCAGGCTTTCTTCAAATGAAGAGGAAACAGTTGAAACGATCTTAACTGTGTCATATCCCGGAAAGAGATCGTGAGATCTTAGTTGTTGATGCTCCTGTTGCCGCCGTTTATGCCAATAGATAACTCCTCCATGCCAACCAGCCCATGTGACAATGCACCTTGTATGTTCATCCAAGCGACAGAGTCCGGATTGCTGGGGTCTGTGGCAAAACTGCGTGAGATACAATACCTGAAAGAGACAAGGTTAACACTACCTGTTCTGCTTCGGCAGGAAAGAGAACATCATTCCTCTGAAGTATGGGCAACAACAAAATATAACATACATCATTCTTTCATCAACAAATCACACTGAGTTCAAAAGTTGATGGTTAGCTTTGAACCAATAACCCGTACAAGGGAGGATGAGGAAGAATACACAAGCAGTGAAGGGTAATGCGTTTTGCTGATTGCAGCACAACAGTTGCGACTGCAAAATTGGAAAGGAAAACAAAAATTAGAGCGAGAGCCAATGTGATACTGACCCAGCTAATAGATCATAGAATCCCATAGTGCAGAAAGAGGCCCTTCCGGCCATTGAGTCTGCACCGAACACAACCCCACCCTGGCCCTACCCCCATAAATTATACCCACTAATCCTCTAACATACGCATCACTGGACACTAAGGGGCAATGTGTAGCATGGCCAATTAACCTAACCTGTACATCTTTGGACTGTGGGAGGAAACCGGAGTAGCAGGAGGCAACGCACGCTGATACGAGGAGAACGTGCAAACTCCACACAGACAGTGACCCGGGCCGGGAGTCGAACCCAGGACCCTGGAGCTGTAGAAGCAGCAATGCTAACCACTGTGCTACCACGCCCCTACAAATCATGGATCTGGTTTGGGGAATAACCCACTTGAAAATGCGTGGAAAACAGCAACGACAAATCACCCCCTGCCATCATCACCCCCTCACTTCACAAACCACCCTCACACCACCCAAACCCAATCACCACGTTTATTAGCCGTACTAAGTTATCCCTTTGAGTGCAAAGATGCGTCAGTTAGATGGATTGGCTAAGGCAAATTGCCCCTATCCGCCCAAAAATGACTAGATTAAGTGGATGATCCTTTAGTGTCCAAAGACGTGCGATTCGATACAGATATGGAGGTGGGGCCTGGGTGGAATTGTTGTCAGTGTTCATTGGGTCGAATGACCTCCTTCTGCTCTGTAAGGATTCTACAATTCTATGATTCTGCTGATTGGTGCCTGAGGATCTTTTATCTCCCAAAAGGAGAGATTGATTGTTTCTGTTGACCATCTCTTCTGAGATATTGGAGAATAGATGACACGTGAGTGATTTGGAAGAATTAATTCCTTCAACAGAAAATTATTGTTAGTGTCATAATTAGGCTTGCATTTACACTGCAAATGAAGTTACTGTGAAAATCCCTTAGATCTTTTGCCGTATTAGCACTTTCCTGTTTGATCCGTAATTTCGCATGTCATGAGACCAGAGATCACAATTTTAACATCTTTCCCCTTTCCTTGACCGAATAGTATTGCAGCCACATCCAATACTGAAGGTGGCGCTGTTGGCAGCCATTTCCTCCACACCAGTTAACTCTGATCAACACTGGAACAGTTACGTCAGGCGGTGCTGTTGACAAATACTACGTTTACATGAAATGGCTCTGTTCACAGTTACTACCAATTGAATGGTTTCTCTCAAAGAGTCACTGCATCTACCGTTGGTGAATATGTTCTAGCTCTTTGCTTAGGCAATCCTGTTCACTGTGATTCTCCCTAAAGTAGCTGAACGGTTCTATCAAATCCCTTTTACCATTTCCCCCTTTCCGGGAGAAAAAATGCAATCATCTCCACACTCTTCAGAGAACAGAAGATTCCATTCCTAGTGCTAAGATAGCAAATGGCTTCTGGGCACTTCTGACGGCCGTGATACCCTCGCTGTGGTTTTCCATTCATAATTGTGCGCAACGTCCCTTCTTTGAAATGACGAGAATTTTCACAGACTTACATATAAATTGCAGCCTGAATGTTCAATTCCTCTGTAGAGAAACTAATTGAATATTTTTTTTACCAAATGACCCTCTCAATTCATTCTGCCAACTTCTATGTTTCAGAATCTGCAGTTCTCTATCTCTTCAATCTGTGAACCTCTTTAAGTTTTTAACCATATTCCTCACTGGTGCCTGAACTCTTCATAATGGAATGCACAACTTCGTTCTTCTGGGTTAATGTGGATCAGCCAACTGGCTGGTTATGTCCGCCTGAAGTCAATAAGACCAGTTGACCATTAGTTGTAGGAGCAAAATTAGGCCATTTGGTCCAACGCGTCTGCTCCACCATCCGGTCATGACTGATCGGTTTCTCATTCCATAGAAACCCTACAGTGCAGAAAGAGACCATTCAGTCCATCGAGTCCGCACCAACGACAGTCACACCCAGGCCTGATCTCCTATTTTATCCGCTAATCCCTCTACCTACGCGTCCCACGACACAAAGGAACAATTGAGCACGGCCAATCCACCTAAACTGCAATCTTCGGATCGTGGGAAGAAACTGGAGAACAGTGAGGATACCCACGCGGACATGGGGAGAATGTGCAAACTCTGCACAGACAATGACCCGAGCTGGGAATCGAACCCAGGTCCCTGGAGCCGTGAAACAACATCACTACAATACTCTGCTGCCCAATCCCCTGCCTTTCCGCTGTAACATTTGATTCTCTTATCAATCAAAAGCGCATGAATCTGTTAAATACATTCAGTGACCTGGCCTCCAGAGTTTTCTGTGGCAATGAATTTCACAGATTCACCACCCTCTGGCTGAAGACACTTCTCCACATCTCAGATCTTAAGAATTGCCCCGTTACTCCGAGATGTGCTCTTGGATCCTAATCTTTCCTGCCAATTTGAAGCATCTTCTATACGTCCACTCGATCCAGGTGTTTTAGTGTTAAGCAAGTTTCAATGAGATCCCCACCACCCTCTAAACTCCATTGAGTACAAAACCATAGTTCTCAAATGCTCCTCATATTGTCCGACAGATGTAACCTTCCAGCTCCCCCATGATCATTGCATACCTCGCATATCCTCTTTTCAATAAGGCCTCTTTCCACAATGTAGGGATGCTATCGATCTTAAACCTTTTCAATAATATTTTATCCTTCCAGTAATGAGGTGACCTCAACTCCACACCATATGCTTGTTGTGGACACCTGAGTGAACCGCATTCAGATCCACCCTCAGAACACCAACTCAGGCCCCTTTCACCCTCAAACCTCGCACTCAGGTCCACTTCTCCCTCAGACCCACAACACAGTACCCTTTTCCCTCACACTTTCCACTGCATCCCCTTCCTTGTTCGGGCCTCCTACTCAGGCCTCTTCTGGCCATGTGTCTTGGCACCGCTCGTCCAGGGAGAGCACTGGATTCTTGGCATGGCTGTCACCTGCCACATGCACCAGCATTGGTGCAATCACCTCAAATGGAAATGTTAGCATTTAGGAATCTGGGATACTTTCTGCATATTAGGAGGAGAACAACAAAGGAAAAAGAAAAGAACAGTGCAACGAAAGAACAGGCCCTTCGGGCCACCAAACCTGCGTGGATCTTGATCTAGAACAACCACCTCTAAGCCTTGGTTACTCGCCTGTTGATTTATCTGTCCAGACAGATAGATAGAGAAATAGATAGATAGAAATAGAGATAGACAGAGATGGAGATAGATAGAGAGAGAGAGATAGAGAGAGAAAAAGAGAGAGAGAGAGAGTTTATGTGTGTAAAAGAGAGAGATGGTGAAAGAGAGAGAGACAGAGAGACATGGTGTGTGTGTGTGTGTGTGTGTATGTGTGTGTGTGTGTGTGTGTGTGTGCGTGTGTGTGTGTGTGAGAGAGAGAGATGGTGAGAGAGTTTTCAATCCGATCAATCATTGAACTCTAACGTTTTCCCTCATTCCAATGTGATTCAATGATTGGAGGGGGGCCAATCTTCAGCATTCCGTCATTGCTCACATGTATTACAGCAGTTACTATCCACACCATCCAACTTGTACAGTGAGGCCTTTGCCTCTTGTCCTCCCTACTTGCACCATACCCTCCTGTCTCCATCATTCCTGCCTTCACACCACGTACAGAATCCTTTTGGATTTGCGGAAAGTGGGGAAGGCCAAAGTTTTCTTTCAGTCAGAGAAGTGAACCTCCAGGTAAGTTGTACTGCACTGAGTGACACTGGCTTTTTTTAGAATCTGAACTTCCAAAACTTCCAACAAACTCTTTGCCAATTCCGAGCAAATTCCCAGGGTCATTAATGTCACCCAGTGAGATCTGGATAAGAAAGGAAGGAACAGCTGGCATGACGGCATAGTGAGCATCGTCCTTTATGCAGCTGCCTCTGTGTGTCTCAGGGCTGTGGCAGATTCTAAAATGGATTAACTGGAAACATTTCTTGCACCTACTGCTGGGGAGCCTGACCCTTGTGTGAACTCATCCTTTCCATTCCTCTCCCTGACCTGGTGCGGGACTGTGTATGAAGGGAGTTCCCAAGAGGGGTTCCAACATCCAATACACAGTTAGAGTTTGATTGGTGTGACGTTAGCGTTTCTTTAAGAAAATATATATATATATATGTATATATATATAAATCATGATCTCTGAAGCTCTTACAATTAGTTTTTCTCAGCTCATAGCCTTAGGTGTTGTCATTGGTAGGATGAGAAAAAAGTGTGCCGAACAAGGGTTGGTTTTAAATTGTTTTGGCGCTGTGTTACAAGCATAACCAAATGAAGTTTCTCTGTCTTCTGTTTTATTGTATTTATTCGTCAATAGAAACATTTGATGCAGCGTTATAGTCGAAGAAAAATTCATTTTATTTACAGAAAAAAATTTACAAACAATTAACAATCGCATCAGTAACTGGAGTTACAGAATATGGCATTGAAGAGTAAGGAAAACCAAGGAATTATTTAGTGTGCTACTTCACACTTGCATGGCCTTAATATTGTAGAATATCTTTCACAATGCTGAAGAAACTCATTACACATTTGACAAAATGAGCCAGTCTTTCTCATCCGTGGCCAGTATGCGAGGAACATTCAGTAGTTTGAAGCGGATGTACTTGCTCCCATGTTGATTTCCACAGGGCAGAACATACATTGGTGATTCCAGTCTCCTGTATAATACGTCACAGACAAAACTCCCCGATTCTCATTTCCCGATCTTCTTTTTTGACCTTTTTTCCAATGCAGCCAAATCCAGGGAGGCGTAGAGAGGTCCACCCTGAGACTGGGAAATATATTCAACAGAAATGATTAAAATAAAGGACTGTTTCCAAAAATTCATTTCAATGTATTTTATTATAATGGGTTCAATGCACTCACCTGTATTCTATGTTGCGTTTTCAAGTTCGCCTCTGTTTGACCGTGATCCCCTGTGCGTTAAGAGTTAAACTATGAATTGAAACGTCACACAAGCTATAGAATCTTTAAGGACATAGAAATATCGGTCGCCAATGACCATTGTATGTCAACAGTTTGAAGGCTACTTAATAGAGTCACAAGTAGGCTTACATTAACTCTGCAAGGAAGATACTGTAAAAATTTCCTCCTTGCCACATCCTGGCAGTTGTTTTCCTGTTCTGAGGGAGAATTTAGCATCGCCAACTCACCTGAGTAGCACATCGTTTGGACTCTGGGAAGAGCACACGGAAGGAACACACGCAAACACAGGGAGAACACGTAAACTCGCCATAGACAGATACCCAAGCCAGGAATCGAACAAAGGTCCCTGATGTTGCGGGAGTGCAGTGCGAACCACTGTGCCACCGTGCCGCTGCTTTAGGTTGCTAGGCTACAATCATTAACACACAGCCCACCTAAATTTTGTCAACACGACAGATATTCCACAATTCTTCAGAGGCAGTTAGATATGACATTGTTGGTGAAGTCGATAGGATTGCATTCACTGGGGTTTAGAAGTGTGAGAGGGAACTTCCAGGAACCTTATAAAATTCTGATAGGATTCGATAGGACAGATTGAAGATCAATGTTCCCGATGGTTAAGGAGTCCAGAACGAGGGATAATAGTTTGAGGTTACTGGGGAATCCTTTTAGAACTAAGGTGAGGAGAAATGTTTTCACCCAGAGGGTGGTGAATACACGGATTCATTACCACAGAATATAGTTGAGGCCAAAACATGATGTAATTTCAGGAAGAAATTAGATATACGTCTTGGGACTAAAGGAATCAAATGGTATGAGGGGATGTAGGATCAGGATGTTGAGTTTGATTATCTGCTGTGGTCAAAATGAACAGCAGAGCAGGTTCAAAGGTCCGAATGGCATATTCCTCCTTCTAGTTTCTGTGTTAACAAATGTAGACAAACAAGTGGCAATTAACAGTTAACTGTTGCATCCTCCATAAAAGAGGCTGCAACGAATCAGTCTTTTTGCTAATCCCGGAAACAGTCTTCTCAGGAAGAAAGCATAATTGTTTCCATCACATATGTTATTCTTGTGTTGTTTTGTGCCAATGAATACAAGGTCAAAAGCCTCGATAATAGGATTTTGTTTGACAAAGTTTAAGTACTCCATTTATTGAAATTTTCTTTCAATCATGTCTCTACAGTTAACTGTCAGTACCAATCAACTGGTGCACTCATCATGAAGTCATAGTTCGTGTAGGGACACATGATGTAGGTAGAACAAGGGAAGGGGATATTAAACAGAAATTTATGGAGTTGGGGTGGAACCTTAGGACCAAAACAGACAGAGTGGTTACCTCTGGACTCTTTCCTGTGCCACGGGGTAGTTTAGAGAAGAACAGAGAGAGGGAATGTTTGAACTCGTGGCTGCGGGAATGGTGCAGGAGGGAGAGGTTCAGGTTCCTGAACAATTGGGACTCAATCTGGGATAGAGGTTAGTAGATAAGTTTATGGACGAAATGGGAATGGTTTAGGTGAGAGGGTCATTGCTTTTTCCTAATTGGTCGGCGCAGCAGAACAGGCCGAAGGGCCTGTTCTGCGCTGTAATGTTCTATGTTCATAGCAACACTTCACCAATCAATTTCCACTTCATTGTTTTTTTAATTCTGACATTTAATCGCTGCCAACATTCCAATGAAACTTACCCATTTGTCGCTCCTTATGTCCGTCTCGCTGCCTTCTCTGGCTCAAGCTAAAATTGGATATGGGAAAAGAACATCAAACAAATGTTATATCTGGCCTATCACATCTCAGATGCTGCACATTGTTGAAAGTAGAATTGTCTCGAGATCTTATATAAATCATCGAAAATAGAGGAACACATCGTGGAATCAGTTTTCGGATTGAAATAGGTCTGACAAAATATAAGATAGAGAAAGAGGGGACAATGAACAATGTTAAACTTTGCACACTGTTCTCTTACTCACGTGTCATTCCGGGATCCTATTTCTCTGTCTTCTAAAATAGAAGAATATATGATTAGCTAATTAAAAACTGCAAAGAGGAAATCATATTGAGGAAAAAAAAAGAAATTAAAGTGTTTCAGATAACCATTAATTTTCACCTGATCTGCAGTGTTTACAAATCCAAATGGAAATAAGGACCGATAGCAGAATCAATATGACCAGGACACTGACTCGTACAGGAACCGTCTCTCCGCACCATTCTATAGAGAAAAAGAACACTTAGAAACTGCCACCGGTCAAATCAGTCTTCTCCGGGGTTCTCTAACCAAATTAAAAATGCAGAGTCACCAAAATAGGGGGTGGATGTGGAAAATGAAACATTGCTGGTGGGAAAGAGAGTGGAGAGTGAACACACAGAATGGAATTGATGAGACAATATTTGCTTGTGGAGATCGATTAAATGACAGCACTGTCAGAGTTGTCCTAAATTCACAGTGTATCAGATTGTTTTAGACCATAAGATCAGGAGACACAGGATCAGAACTAGGTTACTCGGCCCATGAGTCTGCACCACCATTCCATCATGGCTGATATATTTCTCACCCCCATTCTCTTGCCTTTCCCCATACCTTACCAGGACGTTGCCTGGTATGGAGGGCAGGTCTTATGAAGAGAGGCTGAGGGATTTGAGGTTGTTTTCGTTCGAAAGGAGGTGGCTAAGTGGGGACCTTATCGAAACATATAAGATGATTAGAGGTTTAGATAGGGTGGACAGTGATAGTCTTTTTTCCAGGATGGAGAAAGCTAGCACGAGGGGACACAGCTTTAAATTAAGGGGTGATAGTTATAGGACGGATATCAGAGGTAGGTCCTTTACCCAAAGTGTGGTTCGGGAGTGGAATGCCCTGCCTGCGGCAGTTGTAGATGCACCAAGTTTGGTGGCGTTTAAGAGGTTAATTGATAAGTATATGGAAGAGAAGGGAATGGTTTAGTTTGGAGGGTATTGCTTTTTATATTGGTCGGCAATATAAAGGCCGAAGGGCCTGTTCTGTGCTGTAATGTTCTATGTTCTATGTTCTATAACCCTGATCCCCTTATTAATCAAGAAACTATCTATCTTTGTCTTAAAGATACTCAATGAGCTGGTTTCTTCAGCCTTCAGCGGCAAAGAGCTCCAGTGATTCACCACTCTCTGCTGATTCCTTCTCATCTCTGTTTTAGAGGATCCCAACACATGAGACAATAATAAATGAAACCAACTCATAGAGTCATAGAATCATTGAGTTTACAGAATGGAAACAGGCCCTTCGGCCCATTTTTTCCACGCTATCTTTTTTATTAAATCTCTAAGCGAGTCCCAGTTGCTCACATGTGGCCCATCTCCCTCTATATTCTTCGTACGCATGTAACTATCTAAATGTATTTTTCCAAGATAAAATTGTACCCCACTCTAATACTATCTCTAGCAGCTTGTTCCAGACAATCACCACCCTCTGTTTGACAAAATTGTCCCCCTGGATGCATTTGTATATGTTCCCTGTCATCTAAAACCTATGCCCTCAATTTTTTGACTCCCCTATCTTTGGGAAAATATATTGACTATTTACCGGACCAGTGTCCCCTCATTATTTAACAGACTTCTCTGAAGTGACCACTCAGCCCCCTACGCTCCAGTAAAAAAAAAGTCCCAGTCTACCCAGCCTTTCCTTATAACTCAATCCATCAAGTCCCAGTAACATCCTACTGAATCTTTTCTGCACTCTTTTTAGTTTAGTCTATGTACTCTAAGAAAGATATGTTTGACATTTATTGCGTGCAGGAAACAATAATTTTCACAGTATCACAAATGTATGTGACAACAATAAATCAAATCAAATCTATATAATCCTTGAACTGTATTCTTTATCTTTCAAACGCACGAGAAATAACACTTCCTGCATTATCCCAATACATGTGACAATAATAAATCAAACCAAGTCAAATCAAGTTAATGGGGACTGATATTTAACTGTCTTTCATGCCGTCATTGTTACTTTTTCCAATTTATTTAAATTGATGCCCTCCTGGTTCTCGGCCCTTTCCGCCTTTGTGAATCGGTTCATCTTCGTTGCTCTGTCCAGACAATTCAGGATTATAAACACATTTCTCACATCTCCTCTTAACCTTCAGCTATTACAGGGAACTAACTCTTGCTTTTCCACTCCATCCAGTTGACTGAAGTGCCTCATTTTTATGACCATTTAGTGAATAGTTATTTTTTCTCTGCACTCTCTTCATATTCATTATAAATTGCGTTGCCAGTAACTGTTCACAATTAAGACAGAATCAGAATCCTGCGAAATGTTGCTGTTCATTTGAGGTGTTATTGTTGTCATATCTGTTGATATGTAATGAAACATATTGTTTCTTGCACTCTAAACATACAACACATATATTTCACAACGTACATTGATTTGATTTGATGTGGTTTGATTTATTCTTGTCACACCTATTGGGATACAGTGAAAAAAACATTCTCTCTTGCACGCTACACAGACAAGACATACCGTTCATAGATTACATAGGGGAGAAATAAATGTGAGGATGCAGAATATATTGTCCCCTTCACAACTCGGGTGCAGTGAAAGATCAGTTTGATATAAGGTAAAAGCAAAATACTGCGGATCCTGGAACCTGAAAGAAATATAGAAAAAACTGGAAGATCTCAGCAGGTCTGACAGCGTCTGAGGGGACAGAATAGAGCCAACGTTTCGAGTCTAGATAACTTTTCGAGGGAGCTTTGAAGAAGGATCGTCTAGACTCGGAATGTTGGCTCAAATCTCTACCCACAGATGCTGTCAGAACTTCTGAGATTTTCCAGCATTTTCTGGTTTGGTATAACGACTTAAGGCAGCAAGGGAGAAGCTGCTCTTCCGTCTGTTTGTACGTGATTTCAAACTTTGGTATCATTTCCCCGATGAAAGAAGGTAGAAGAGATAATGTCCGGGCTGAGTGGAGTCCTTGATTATGTTGACAGCTTCTCTAAGCCAGTGAGAAGTGTAGATTTACTTCACTCCTTTTCGATTCTGTGACTCGATTTCGACCATCTGGATCCTCTATGTTTTCCTAACAGCCTGACTTCTCCAATGATTTGGAGGTGGCAGCATAGTGGTACACTGTTTCGCAGTGTTGTCTCACAGGGCCAGGGAACCTCGTTCGATTCCTGCCTTGGGTGCCTGTCTCTGTGGAGTTAACACATTTCCCCCTCTCTCTATATGACTTTCCTTCGGCTGCTCTGCTTTCCTCCCACAGTCCAAAAATGGACAAGTTAGTTGAATTGCCCCTTAGTGTCCATCAATGTGTGGTTTCGTTGGGTTGGCCAAGCTAAATTACCCCTTAGTGTGCAGCAATGTGCCGATTAGTTGGATTGGCCATTCTAAATTGCCCCTTAGTGTCCAGCAATGCGTGGTTTGGAATGATTGGCCACGCTAAATTGCCCTGTAGTTGTTCAGAATGTGCATATTGGATGGATTTGCCATGCTAAACTGCCCCTTAGCATCCCAAGGTGCGTCGGTTTTAGGGGGATTCGCGGCTCAGTACGGGGGTTACGGGAATGGGGCTTGGGTAAGAAGAGTCAGTGAGGACTTGATGAGGTAAATGTCCTCCTTCTTCATTTAGGATTGTATGATTTCAATAGATTTACGGTCAGGTAATTATTTTCCGAGAGATGAAAGAGTTGGAATCGTTTCCAACAATCCAAATTCAACATTTGCTCTTAATTCATATAAAAGAGAAACAATGGGAAGAGCTCATCCAGTCAATCCCTAGAGCGTACTGCCAAATGATCATGGGGGATTAATAATGATTTATAATGTTACTGACATGAGGATGGAAAATTTAAATATAACTGTTATGTGAGGAGGTAGATATAGATTGATTAATAGCCTTCCTGGAGCAAAGTGAGGTAAATTAATTCACCGCCCTTCTGGGCGAAGATGTCTATTTCACCTCTTGTCTATGGCCTGTGTCTGCAGTATAGAACTGATCTCACTTCCATTCTTAGATTCACTGTCCAAAAAAAGGAGGATGGGAGCAAATAATAAATTTCAAAAGAGAAATCACTTCTTGACATGAAGGTGAAAACCTGAAAGGGCGAGGGGTAAAATGGTGAGCAGAACAGCATCGCTGTTTCGAAGAGTGAGTCTGGACATAAGTGACTGAATGAGATCTTTATGGGTGCATTGCTCAGAGATTCTTACTTGTTTTCAGGAATGTAAAGCGAAACGTGGAATTGTGTATCTAACGCGAACCTACTCTGGGTAGGTGCAACCCAATGCAGTCTGACATATTTTATCAAGTGATCGCACATACAGCTCAGATAAGTAACTACACACACACACATACACTCAGATATATATCTATATACAACGCTTAGATATTTATGTATATACAAACATAGACAAAAACGGTCAATATTTCTCTATATGCACACATTTACACGCACGCTCAGATATTTATCCATACGCACAAATAGAAACACATACGCTCAAATATTTATTTATGTACACACATAGACACACATTTGGCTCATATATTTACAGATACACAGACATAGACACACATTCTCAGATCTTATCTATGCGCACATGCAAGCTTAGTTATATGTATATATATATATATTCTCAGACATATATATATATTATAACCTCAAGCTCATTTACATATCCATATACACACATTCATATGTATAACTATATACACACACACAAGTTCAGATATTTATCTATATTCACACGTTCGTATATATAACTATATGCACAGATGTTCAGATATATATTAGTACACACACGTCTAAGTCTGAGATCATCCACGAACAGACTCAAGATCTGCTTCTTCCTTGCTGCCTTCGGGCTTTTGAATGGACTTATCTTGCAGTAAGCTAATCTTTCTCTAAACGTTAACTATGTGTGTAACACAACATACTGTACTCTCTCCTTTCATTCTCCCCGTGAACTCTATGAACGTCATGTTTGTCAAAATAGTATACAAGAAAGTATACTTTTCACTGTATACTAACACATATACAATAATACATCAAATGAAATCAAATGCACATATGCTCAGGGATATACCTGTGCGCGCACACTCAAATACACGCACACACACACGCACACACACACAAAGTCAAAATCACATATATATTTACACATACAAACAAACACGCACACACCTACAAACACACTCACTCACACACACACACACACACACACGCACACACAGACACACACACTCAGGCACACGTATATGCCAAGATGGCTGGGTTCTACTAAACTAATCCACTTGTCTCTAAAGTTGAATAGAAACCTTCATAATACACAGTAGCATCTCACCTTTCCATTTTACAGTTGCCTTAGGACATGAAACACTTTTTGTCCAATATTTCCTCGGAGTCCCCAGTTGAACAATACAAGTGCAGACAGCGCCGCTTCTCCAGGTTACCCCCGACACCATGACGTGACTCCTGACAGTGTAGGCCCCGTCCTCCTCCATTATCCCTGGATCAGTCGATCCTTCAGCGACTAAACTGGAAATATTCCAGAAAACAGCAATCTGGTTGGAAGAAACTCCACTGACCAAACACACCATGGGCACGGTATCATTCACATCCAGCTCATCCGGCGGGATAAATACCTGCACAGCCGTCTTGCTGGTAGAACTGTCTAGACAGAAATTGGGACATAGTTAACGATTTATTTACACCAAATGGTATTGCTGTGCACAATCTGAATTCATTTCACTTGCTCTCTTACCTCCAACCAGTAGTGTGGTTCCATTCTGGAGCGGTGCTAACCTACCCTTATCAGCACAGTAGTAGGAACCCGAGTCATTCGCCTGGACATCGCGAATTTCCAGTATCAATTCATGTTTGTCGTGGCCTTTTTTAGAAACAAACTTACAATCGGCCTCCTGACAGGGTGGGATATCGATTACTTTCGAGATTTCACCAATATTTTGTTTGTACCAGAAATACCTGGCCACGACTTCAACCTCGAATGCTTGTTGACAGGTTAAATCCACCGTCTGGCCGACTTCGGCTGTCACTGTGAAGAGCCTTTGAGGTAGAGAGGACTCGGAATCTGCAACTAGAGAGAAAATTCAAACGTTACAACATATTTCAACACAGAAAGTTGCCGTTTGAAAAAAAAACGCTGTAAATTAAGAAGAACCTCATTATTATCTTCAATTATACTTCTGGAGATTATTTCCCAAGATTATTTCTTCGCTTGAAAGGATGAAGCAGAAAATCCTTTGTGCCGATCACGAAGTCGTATTTGTAGTGCTGTAACTGGGCGGCATGGCGTTTGGGACCTCTGGTTCACAGCGCTGGGGACACAGGTTAAATTCCTGGCTTGGGTCACATCTGTGCACTTCTCCCCGTGCCTGCATGGGCCTTTCCTCCCACTCAGCGAAATCTGTGCTGGTACGGTGCATTGGCCGTGCTAAATTCTGCCTCTGTGTACCCGCACTGGCGCAAGAGTGTGCCGACTAGGGCCTTTTCATTGCAGTGTCGATGGAAAAATAAAGATTACTCGTCACAAGTAAGGCTAAGGCTCACATTAACACTAGAATGTGAAATTCCCCTGGAAGCCGACTTGTGACACTAATGCTTAAAAAAACTAACTTGACTGTTGCCATTTTAAATATCTCACCTGGCAAATACTCACCATGAACCCAAAACGCATGGAGAATGAATATCAGGGATAAAGATTGCTGGGGCATTTTGCACAGATGAGCAATATCTCCCTGTTTCCACTCACACCAGTTTGTTTTTGCTGAGAGGTCCGAGGACTGACCTGGTCTCAGACCCAGTTAATTGTTGCACTTTATGATTGGGTGTAAACTGTAACAAGAGACAATGGAAAGTGTGACATAGTATTGATGACGTTGCACTGCTGAGTGCATTTGACGCACTGTGATCGCCGCCTACGTGTCACAGGGTCAAGTGATAGAACATTCACACTGAGCTTGACTGGTTTGACCTACCGAGGGGATCACAAGCTAATCATTGTGCGGATATATGCAGAATATGTAAGTTACATTTTAATTTATTCTCAGGATATGCAATACGGCGGCTTAGTTGAGAAAAATGAGGGCGGTGATCTCACTGAAAATTAGAGAACACTGAAACGACTGGTAGAGTGGACATGGAGAGGATATTCAGCATAGAATATAATAGAATCACTTCATCTCAGAAGGAGGCCATTTCAGCCCTTAGAGGTTGCACTGACAATGACCGCAGCCAGGCGATATATCCGTAACGTATCTTACACTCTGAGCTCCCCTCCTCCCTCCACCTCTCCACCCCCCCAACTCCCGACACGAAAGGACAATTTAGCATGGCCAATCCAACAAACCCATACAACTTTGGATTGTGGGAGGAAACTGGAGCAACGACAGGAAACCCATGCAGACACTGGGAGAATGTGCAAAATCAACACAGTCACCCAAGACCGGAATTGAACCCGAGTCCCTAAGTGCTGTGAAGTAGCAGTGCTAAAAGCTGTGTCACTGTCCATTAGTTGGAGAGACTCGGCTTCGAGTGCACAGACTCATAGTGAAGGGTTGACCCTTTCGCACCGAGAAGAGAAGGGATTCCTTCAACCAGAGAGACGTTAATATGTGGAATTCATTGCCACAAGAGGCTGTGAAGGCCATGTAATTGAGCGTATTTAAAACAGAGATAGGTAGGCTCCTGTTGGCAAGTGTTTCAAAGGTTTAGAGGAAAAGGCGGGAGAATGGGGTTGACAAGCATATCAGCCATGATCGAATGGCAGAGCAGACTCGATGGGCAGAATGGCGTAATTATGGTCCTTTATCCTGTGGGCGTATTGCTCAGCAACATGTATGATTGATTGGTGGCATTGAGTTGTCATTGTAGAATGTATTGTCTATATTATAGAAGTGTACAACACTTCGATGTTGTGCTGAACATGACGGAAGTTAAAATTATCCCTTTTGCCTGACCTTGATCCATATCCCTATGTTTCTTGCATATCTAAAAGCCCCTTATCTGTCCTTATCTAAAAGCCCCTTAAACGCCCCTATCAGGCCTGCCTTCAACACCACCTCAGACAGCGCGTTCCAGACTACTACCACTCTGTGTAAACAATTTGCTCCTCACATTTCCTTTGACCTTTCCCCTCCGATTTAAGTGCATGCTCCTTAGCATTTGATATTTCAAATTTGGCGAAACATATTTTGAATGCAAACTCTTATAAATTTTACACACTTCTATCAGGTCTCCCCTCAGCCTTCAACGCTCCAATGAAAACAACTTTTGCAACTTTCCTGTGGTTGTCCATGTGCTATATCAATAATGCTAAATACGGAGCGAGGACCATCATTTTGACCATGCTGCAGTGAAGGAACGACAATAAGTTTCCAACATATTGCCTCTGATTGGGAGGGGAGTTACTGGAAATGGTGTACCCACGAGTCCACCCTCTTTGTCCTTCAGGACCAATAAGGTGTGGATTTGCAAAGAGAATGACAGGAATGTAGGTTGAATATAGTAGTATGCACTATGATCCATTCTGAAAAAGGGCTTTAGTTTTACAATAATTGATGTAGAAACATTGGCAAAATAAGCAAGAAGAGGCCATTTAGCACTTTGAACCTGCTCTGCCATTCGTTTCGGTCAAGGCTGATCATCAAATTCAATGCCCTGAATTCCCCCTTTCCCCCATATTCCTCTTTCGACCTAAAAGCTACTACCTCGAATTCCTCAAAGTCCATCTTGAAATCACAAAACTTTTTGGACCCACCAACAGTCTGTGGTAGTGAATTTCACACATTGGCCACTCCCTGGGTGAAGACTTCTCTCTCCATCACAGTTGTAAAAGATTTTCCCCTTATTCTCAAACAATTACCAGTAGTTTTGGACATCCTCACACTCAGCAACATTCTTTTTTACCGACTCTCTCTAAACCTGATGCAACTTTAAACGTTTCAACGGGACGCCCTCTCACTCTCCTAAACTCTGAAGAATTCAATCCAAACAAATTTAGTCTCTCCTCACTTGACAGACCTGTCAACTCAGCAATCATCCTGGTGCACCTTCACTGTCCTTCCTGTAAAGCAAGGACACGCTTCCCTCAGATAAGGGCAACCAAAATTGTACACAGCACTCCAGACTTTTTTATTTGAAATCACGTAATGATTTTGGCCTCAACTACTTGTGAATTAATCTGCGTATCTTTTACTTGTCTTCCAAATTGGATGTTGAATAAACACACGGACATGATGTCACATTCATGAGGATAGCATACATAAGATCATTCACGCAATAGGCTAGTTTTTCTTCATTGTACCAAAGCTGGGAACAGGCAGTCTGCTGTTTGCGGTTCCAAGCTGAGAGGGAAGGTGTGTCCTCCCTAGGCAGCTCTGTGTGTGCAGTACCTCAAGTGTGAAAACAAGCAAACCACTGACAGCTTCTCGCCTGAAAAAAATTCCATAAGTGATGTAAAGTGGATAGAATCTTGGCTCGCGACTTGCACCCCTCGATATCCTCTGCACCCCTCAGAACATTTGGGCCGTCCTTGTAAGGGTAGAAGCTAGGAGCCGTGACAGAGACAATGCGCCTCTTTGCTGTCACACCAAACCCTCTGTTACAGAGTCGACTGAAACGCTTCATTTTCATTCTAGGTCATGCACATATGCAGGACAGTTCAGGCAGTCAGTTCCCAGTAGTCAGAAGCCCATCTACAAATTCATTCTACCAATTTCTTCATTTTAAAGGAGGAGCGATGGCTGAGTGGTATTATCGCTGGACTCTTAATCCGAACACTCAAAAGCTGTTCTGGTGACCCAGGTTCTAATCCTGCCACGATAGCTGGAGGCATATGAATTCAATAGAAGATATCTGGAATTCAAAGTCTACTGGTGACCATACAACCATTTCTTATTGTCAGGGAAAACCCCCCAAACTTCCTTAATACCGTTTAACGAAGGGAATCTGCTCTCCATATCTGTACTGGCCTACATGTGACTCCGGATACACAGCAATGTTGTAGCTGGCAGCTAGGTCCCATGGATATGTGACCCTTTTGTGGCAACGTGCGTTCTCCATCATTGTACTGAAGATTTTGTGACATGGGTTCCTCAGGGGCCTTAGAGAATTTAGACGTTTCACTGAATTCACTGCAGAACTAGGACATGTTTCCAATGACAGAATCCAACAAGCATCAACATTTGCCCCATTAACTCTTCCAAGTGTTAGAATATATGCATAATAACCCTTTGCAATAACTGCCACATTGATCGGGAATCTATTCTTTATTCTCATTGGGATTTGAAGTCTTAAGATAGCTGATAAGGTGAGGGCTGATGTTCAGCAGGCACATTTTACAATTAATGTTTTGTTTTAATTTGTATTGGTTTGAAACACCACTTGTAATTCGTTTGCTCCTCCCCTCCCCCGACTGGAAATCTGAGTGAACAGATCCGTCAAGGGAAAGTGAGCAAATGATCCATTTCATAATGTTGACCAGTAACTTCGTCACTCTTTTGGTCGAGAACTTCAACTTTCTTGTGTCCAGATCACCAGCAATCTATCCTAGTCCCTTCATGACGAAGATATGGTTAGGGAAGTTCACCAACGGCTCTACTTCCTCAGATTGCTAAGGAAATTTGGCATTTTTGCTAGGCCTCTCACCAACTTTTACAGATGCATCACCGAAAACACCCTTTCCGGATGTCTCACAAGTTGGTACGGCTCCTGCTCTGACCAACGCTGCAAAAAACTACAAATGGTTGTGAATGAGGTCATCTGCATTTTATTGTTATCAGATAATTTAATCAAATCTGATGAACTCATTTATCTGCCGTATTGGCACTTGCTGGAATAGTCTGGGGTCCATCATCCGCTGGACACTTTTCGATGAAGTTTGTTAAACAGCTTCATCCTTGCATTTTGCACTGATGAGCTGGGTTCCCTGTCATTGAGCTTCGAAATATGTTTGAAGATTCCTAACCTGTTAACTATTGCATTTAATACCTCCAATCCCGGCAGGATTGCTGTTGACTATGATCTCCTCATTCTGGGGCCATTTAACTCTGTCTATCGGATGCTGTGTTCTCTGTTTGTGTCGCAAGTATTCCCATGCTGTACTTTAACGACATTGCGTTTTATTTTTAAGGTCCTCCCCCCGTCAGTGCATCCTTCAAGTTGATTTCACGATGGAGGACTATTGATGCACGAGCTGAGGTGGACAATATGAGGCAAATAGCAGAATGTTTCCTTGCCCATGGATGTGCTGTTGGCAAGTAATGTCTTGTGCTCCAGAGAAGATGTTGGGATCTCGATGCGTACATCTGTAATTCTATCTCCGTTCAGCTTTTGCAGTACAATAGCGCCACCTCAGGAATGGTGTTGGTAATGTCTAGGACTTCCTCTGCCGGATGTGATTTCCTGAGTATGACAGTTTGCAGACTTTGGTTTTCCTCCTCGAGTTCGGGGTCGGCGGGTTTTGTTGGGAGGGGGGCGGGCAGGAAATGGGGCGAGTTCAGGAGGGGTATGGGTAGAGAATGCATTTCCTCTAAACTTGGAAAAGGCCCCTCAGATGATATTAAGATCTACTTTGAAGAGTCATAGACTTCGCATTTTTTATTTCGGCTCTTGTTTCTGGCGTCTCCATCAATGTTGGACATTCTTCCTGATCTATTCTTATTGTAATGTTTTTATATAATGGGATGATATAACAACTATCTCAGTGGTCCGGAATTTTAGGTGGACAAAGTCAGAGTGAGTGCAGAGTGAACATTTAATTCTCAAAATGATTGCAAAATATACAATATATCTTTATGACGATCGTTCACCGTTTCTGGGTCTCTATAACCAGGACGTGTTTTTGATGATTATTCCAACTATTTCCGCTATTAACTGAATTTTAATTCCACATTTTACCAAACTTATTGTATTTCCCAAACAGATTTGTCTGAATATGTCGAAGGATATGAACACCTGCACATTGTGCCCCTGTTTTACAATTCAAGTGGTCTACTTCTCTTAAATGACATTTTGATTTCACAATTAATAACATGGTTTTTCATTTGAAATATTTCATGATCAATATTCATCCCAATTTGCCTATGATTCACCTACCTGTTTCATGTTCTATGCACAACAAATGAACTGATATGAGGCTGATTTGACACCTACATATATACATCAGTGGGGTGAACAACCAGACACTTAAAACATTTTTCTTCATTGAACAAACACCGATATGAAGACAAGAAAGAGGCGAGAAGTTAATTGGATTTCCTGAGATTTCCAAACGGATCCGCTGCAGTCAGGGACAGGAACTAAATGGTCAATCTTAATATCGAAGAATCTCAATAAACAACTAAACAATGTTAAGATAAAGGGTTTCTATTAGTAATATCGATAATAATATTTTAAGAAAGACATGATTGATTTCAATGTGTTCGGAAATTTCCACAGACGAGTGAGTTTGAGAATCCTTGGGATCTTACTTCCCTACATAAACACTGGATGGCTTGTGGTAATATTACTGGATCTATTTTACAGATTATGTTGCTATAGGGACTGCACCTTAAAGGCGTGTTTATTTATGTGTCTAACCAGGTAAGCATCTTTGCCGGAAAATGTTCTGTAAAAATTAATGTTAATAGGGTAATGTAATCTCTGTGAATTTTTTGTTTCATTTTTAATGAATACATAACTTTAATATTTAGAAGTATGAAAGGTGTTGTGGAATTTCTGGCACCTGATCTCGTACACCCACCGTCTTGTAGAAAGAGACAAGTCAAAGACGGATGGAATGATATGATTTTTCGTTGTCACGTGTATTGAGATACAGTGAAATGTATTGTTCCTTGCGCCCTATATCGACAAACATACCATTCAAGAGTACGTGGAGAAAAGGAAAAGAGAGGACGCTCAATATAATGCTGCAGTTACCGATTTTGTGTGGACAGAGTTCAGCTGAATATGTGATAAGACCATTCTAAAGTCTGACAGCAGCAAGGAAAACACTGTCCTTGAGTCGGTTGGTACATGTTTGCAGATTTTTGCGTCATATTCCGGATAGAAGATGGTGAAGGAGACTATGTCCAAGGTGTTGTTCTTTGTTCTTTGTGTATTGGGTCCTTGATTATGCTAGTTGCTTTTCTGCGGCAGCGGGAAGTGTGGACAGAGTCAGTGGATAGGAGGCTGATTTGCGTGACGGACTGAGCGACATTCACAACTCGTGATAATTTCTTGTGGTCTTGGAGTAGGATACATACGAAGCTGTGTTACATAGAGAATTGATGCTTTCCATGAGTCTTCTGTAAACTTCCGTGAGTTCCACAATGGACATAACGGATTTCCATAGACTCATGAGCCGTTGGTTGCCTTTCTCAACTATTGCATGAGCGTGGAAGGGTCAGGACATTTTGCTGGTGATGAGAACACCTAGAAATTTGAATCTCCCGACCATCCCTTCTTCATCATCTTTGATGTACATAGGGGCACGACATCTACTATGCTTTCTGAAGTTGGTGACTATCTTCTTCCTTTTGCTGACATTGATAGACAAATTGCCATGCTCACCAATGTGCCAACGTAGGAGGAAAGATGTTTTCCTGAGTAGACATTCAGGGCCATTTTGGAAAACGGCTCACCGCCAGAATTTTCAAGCGAGATTGCCCTGTGGTGAGAAAAGCAACATTCTCCCTCTCCCCACCCTCCCCACCCCTCCCCATCAGATCTTTCCAATATACCTGCAGACTCGCTCGAACAACGTGTTGCCCTTGAAGTGACAGTGCTGGGGAAATGCCCAATGTCCATTTTTTTTTTGCAAAGAATGTTCTTAGAAAGATTTTTTTTTGCTTAGGTTCATCCTGTGACACGGGACTCTGGGTCTCGGGGCTGTTCCCAGGAATGCACATCAAAACAAGCATCAACTATTGGTCCAAGATAACCAATTTAGTGAAATATGTTCTTTTGTCTGCTCAGAATTAGTTGGTCTGTTTTCTTTTTATTCATTTGTGCGGCATGGGCGTCTCTGGCTGGCCAGAATTTATTGCCCATCCCTCGTTCCCTGAGGGCAGCTGAAATTCAACCATATTGCTGTGGCTCTGGAGTCACATTGCAGGTCACAATATCAATAAACGGACGGCAGATTTCGTTTCTGAACGACAGTTTTGAACCAGATAGGGATTTCCTGGAATCGACAGTATTTTTATGCTCATAAGTAGATTCTTAATTCCAGATTTTTCTAATCTAATTCAAAACCTGTCAGTGGCTGTGTCGGGATTCGCACTTAGTTCCCCAGAGCATTAGCTGAGTTTCTGGATTAATAGTCCAGCGACAATGTCACTAGGCCAACGCCTCCTTCTTCCAGAACAAAGAGTTGTCCCCGACTGTGTGTTGTAGGCTGGCACAACCGAGGACTATGTGCTGAGGAAGGGCCTAAAACCTGAGAGAGCCGCAGCAGAGATGGAATTGAGAAAGGTTGATGTCTTAGACCGTACAACGAGAGCCTAGGGAGGGGAGAAACGACACCCCCACCTCCCCCAACTCCAGTCTCTATGACTCACATTGAATGCATACATTGAAGAGTTATTGTATCGCAATCACTTAGAAATAACTCGGAACATAACCTGATCTAAGTAGACAACTTAAATCCCGTTGCCCAGTCTGGATTGAGGTGAGAACAGCGTATTTGCAGTGAGGGACAATTACCAAGGAGAGGGATCTGTTTACAATATAGGCTCAGTAAGAAGTCTCACAACACCAGGTTAAAGCCAAACAAGTTTATTTGGTAGCACAAGCCATGAGCTTTCGGAGTACTGCCCCTTCATCAGGAAAATGGGAGTTCTGTTCACAATCATGGCACATAAAGATAAAAACTCAATTTACAAAGTAAGGGTTGGATTGCGAGACTTTACAGATAATCAAGTATCAAAGGTGCTGACAATGTGAGTCGAGAGAGGTTTAAGCACAGGTTAAAGATCCAAGAGCAGTCCTCTCACGACCCATCGCGTGTATGCCCCTCGTTAGACAACAAGGTGGACCAAAGCACCTGTAGGATAAAAACAAGTACGTCAATATCATCATCTATTTACACACTTCGCAAGGAGTCCCAAGGCTCATGATCCCTTTTTTAAATCAGTTTTCTATGCCCCTCCATTCCCATTCTGTTCATGTGCCCATCTAAGTATTTCTTAAATAACTCCAGACTACCTGCCTCCATCACTTAACTTGGCAGTGCATTCCATACCCACACCACCCTCTGTGTGAAAAAAACTCCCTCTAGCATCCAAATTATACCTTACCCCCCTCACCCTAAGCACGTGACCCCTCGTTCTATTTGAGT